>CM055122.1:981313825-981827822 GCA_029206835.1 Rana muscosa | reverse complement strand
ACCAGTGGCCAAATGGTGATTGCCTGAGAGTGGACTGCAGTCCGCAACATGCCCAGGGGGAAGGGAAATGAGAGGGGATCATGAGGTGGTAAGGACAAGTTGGAGGGAGTCTGAGAGGGAAGAATTATTTCCCTTTTCCCTGCTGAGAAGACATTGCAGCTGTGCAAGGTGGTGACCCTTTCCTGGAAGCAGCAACACGGTCGACCACAGGTTACTTGTCGCAGACTCCCTGATCTCCTGTGTGGGGCAACGATACAAATGTGGCAGCCCGTGCATTGCGGACGAATGGGCACCGCCCCCCAAATCCCTGCCGCCGCCACCCATCTGTGCGCCCGACCCCTTTCAGGATGCCTGGTGCATGGATTTCAATGGGGGGGTTTCTTTTTTTCTTTTAAGCACCTGACTAGAGCCAGAGGTTCTATTAGGCTTCAAAAAAGGGAGGACTCGGGGCGCAGAGAGTGCACCCTGATCCCACCCAATTGTGTGACCATAGTGAGTGAATTTTAGCTATTTTCACACTAACGTTCTTCCTTGCCAATCAGGAGGCAGGTGGTGAGACCAGTTTCCCGATTGGCCAAAGCATAAGGCGATCCTATTGGATGCCTAGTGCTTTGGAGCAACATAGAGGAGACGGACACCAGAGCCACTGCCTGCACAAATGAAGGAGAGGACACCACAGCCCCAGACCTGGATCGGGTAGGTTCCGACATGCTGGAAGTATGAGGGCGTGGGAGTTGTTAGTCCCGCGCTGCTGGCCGGGGGGTTGTAAATCCGGTGACCGCATGCGGGGGGTAGTGAGCTAAATATCCTGTGGCTGAGCTGTATACCCTGAGGCTATTAAAATAGGGTGGAGTTCAGCGTGAATTTCTACACCCAAGTGGAGCACTTTACAGACGATTTGAGTATTTTGTTAAACACGGAGACATACGGATGTAAGCCACCATAGACAGATCAACATTTCTGCTAAACCAGTTGAATTTCTTTCCATGTATGGACAAGCTGGCTGTACTGAAGTTGATCTATCGATTGACTTAAATACAGCCAGCCTGTCGTTTTTTTTTTCCAATCACTGCTGGCTGTGAGCACTGACCGGAGTGAACTGTCAGGGGGCAGTCCCCGTCAGAACACAAAAGAGCAGCAGGGGAATTTTCTGTACTAACATCGGATCCTTAGTACAGCGGCTCCAACTGGAGCTGTCTGTTTTTTCATTCAACTTACTGGGTTGAGCAGAAAAAAAAAATAGTGGTGTGTACGACGCAAGCAATTTTCTTGAGGAGTGGTCTCTCTGTGTGGACCTTTTGGAGCAGTCTCTCTCTCTTTTCAGGGAAATGTGAAGCAGGGTCTCTCTCTGTGCAGGCAATGTGGAGAGGGGTCTCTCTCTCTCTGTGCAGGCAATGTGGTTAGGGGTCTCTCTCTGTGTAGGCAAATGTGGAGCGGGGTCTCCCTCTCTGTGTAAGGAAATGTGGAGCGGGGTCTCTCTCTGTGTGGCATAGCTTTGCTTACAGAATGACCAAGCCAGCCGAGACCCGTCTGTTCCACTGCTGGCCTCTATCATCTGCACTGGTTGCTAGGATCACCTGCAGTCTGGTGTCTAGCAACCAATGATGTCACGATCCCGAGGAGGAAAGCGAGGCTGAAGCATTTAGAAAGGAGGAGGATCTTCTGCCTCCTCCACGCCTATTACTGTTTGGCTCCACCCACCTCCACCCTCCATCTTCTCCTGCGCAGCGGCATGCACCTCGGAGCCGGCCTGATGGAAGGGAACTGTCACTGACTGTGCCAGGAGCACCTCTCGAGTCAACCTGCCTGAGGTGAGGTCGGGAGCAGTGAATGCAGTGGACCATGTATGTAAAGGGAGCATGAGCTGGCAGCAGAGGAGGTGGTCACATCCTTAGATCCCAGCCAGGGGTCATGCTGGGAATTGCAGTTCTTTACATTTGGAGATGTGACACCCCAAAAGTGAAGGACTACAGGTCCCAGAATGAACCCCTCAGAGCTCAGAATGTGTCACACACCCCTGACCCCCACCCCAACTAGTGAAGGACTACAGGTTCCACTGTCCCAGCTTAAACCCCTTAGAGCTGAGGACATGTCCCCCCGGCCCTTCAACTAGTGAAGGACTACAGGTCATAGCATGAACCCCTCAGCTGAGGATGTATCGCACCCCCAACTAGTGAAGGACTACAGGCCACAGCATGAACCTGTGGGATCTAAGAGGCCACATCCTTAGATCTCAGGGGTTCATGCTAGGACCTGAGGATGTAACCACCAAAGCGAAGGACAACAGATCCCAGCATGAACCCCTCAGTGCTCAGGACATATCACAAACCCCCCCCCACTAGTGAAGAACTACAGGTCACAGCATTAATCCATGAGATCTAAATGGATCACATCTTTAGATCTCAGGAGTTAATGCTGGGACTTGTACTCCATCATTAATTGGGGGGTCACATCCTTAGATCTCAGGCGTTAATGCTTGGACTTGTAGTCCTTCACTAGTTGCGAGGGGGGGTCAGGTCCTCAGCTCTGAGGGATTCATACAGGGACTTGTTTGCACTTTAGTTCCTGGAGGCCATGATGGTACAATCCCCTAGGGGCCCTGAAGGGCCACATTGTCCTCCATGCTCCTCCCCAACCTTTGTGATAATTTAAAACCTTAGACTGTTTTACCTGATCCATCACTTTGCCACCACCGACTCTTTGGGCCACTTGACTGGACTTGCCCCCCAGGCCTAAGGCTGCCAGCCCTCTCCTGACTATATGTGTGGTAATATAATCTCCAAAACAGTTAATAAAACACCATATGTTATATGAGAAATGTATATATGCCAAACATGGCAAATATGCAAAGCAAAAGTTTATTTACCACATGTGAGAGAATAAGGCAAGCTATTGTTCTGAGATTCCTTCTATGCCAGAGTTTTTATAGCCAGGGAGATAGACAGAAGACGTCCCAAAGACCTGAGATAATATTACTGTAGTATGGGTCTATATTCATAATTGATATACAAAGAACTTGGTATTAGTTTTTATTAACTATGAGAGTTTGAGTAATAGTAACTAACGATGGTCATAATGATGCAAGGCTTAAAAAAGAGGCCGTGTTGTATTGATGTATCTGTAAAAATGTGTTATTACTTTTGTGAAAAAAATAAAGAATTTATAAAAAAAAAAAAAAAAAAACTCCTGTGATGCAGCAGCACCCCAGAGCCCCCCTTTTTTATTTACCTGAACCCGGTCTTTCCAGCGATGGGAACGAGCACACCAGTTCCATCCGGTGTCTCGGGTCCTGATTGGATAGATTGATAGAACCCTAATTACTGACTTGTTTTTGTATATTTCTCCTGCCTATTCTGGGCAGTGAGGACCAAGTCTTCCAGCTTGTTAACATCCTCAACCTTGTTGAGCCACAACAAGATGGAAGGAGAGTCTGGATCTTTCCATTTTAGAGCAATGCAAGCTTTGGCGGCATTAGGTAAGCAACGAAGGACCTATTTTTGCAGGTCTTTACTGGTATTAGAGAGTAATGGAGGAAGAAGGCAGGATCGTCCGGAGCCAAGAAATTCGTGAACCGTTAAGTCTGCACACCTCCCGTTGGTAATGGTCCAATTTTGTGCAGGACCAGAAAATATGTAATAGTCTGCCATTCCTCCTCGCATTTCTGGCATAGTTTTGAGGCCTCAGAGAAATAATGATGCAGGACAGATGGGGTATGGTATCATCGGGTAAACAACTTGTAGTTGGTCTCATAGACGTGGGTAGAGCACATATGAAGGACTTCACAGTAAATCTAATTACGTTCCATCATTGGTCAAGTGTGAAGGTTCTATTGAGAATGGAATTCCCATTTGCTTAGGCAAGGCATTCTAAAGTCTTCTGGAGGGGAGATCAGTAGGGAGTACATCTTTCAGAAGGTACGGGGGAAATACACCGCTGTCTGAGCAATACTATTTAAAAATCGTCCGCTGGCATTCATACTGTGTGGGGGGTCCTAGGGCACAAAGAAAGTGATGTAGCTGTAGTGTCTTCCAGAAATTCAAGGCAAAATGGCCAGCCAGGTGCATCAATGTTGAGATCGAAGGCCAGGTATCAGAAGAGAAGAAATGGGAAACTTGAAAGTAGCCCCTCTCAAGGCAAAATGGGTCCACATGTAGGCCGGCAGGGAAGCTAGGGTTGCCCGAGATGGGGTATAACAGGCCTTGACTAGAAGATACCGCTAGATTATGACAAGCCAGGGAGCAAACATGGAGCATGGGACCCATGGTCAGTTGTAGGGATGAGCCGAACACCCCCGGGTTCGGTTCGCACCAGAACCTTCGAACGGACCGAAAGTTTGCGCGAATTTTCGAACCCTATTCGTTATAATGGACGCGAACGTTCGAAATCAAAATTGCTAATTACAACGGCCAATATGCATGTTAATGTTATAAAACAGGTTTGGGGACCCGGGTCCTGCCCCAGGGGACATATATCAATGCAAAAAGAAATTTTAAAAACTAAAGTTTTTTCGGGAGCAGTCATTTTAATGATGCATAAAGTGAAAAAAAAAAAAGTGAAATTTTCCTTTAAATACGGTACCTGGGGGGTGTCTAAAGTATGCCTGTGAAGTGGCATGTGTTTCCCGTGTTTAGAACTGTCCTTGCACAAAATGACATTTGTAAAGGAAAAAAAGAAGCCATTTAAAACCACTTGCGGCTTCAATGTCATGTCTTGTCCTGGCCGCCATATGGCTGAAAATCCTTGAGAAAAATGGCATGGCTACCCCATCACCCCCCCCCCCCACCCCAGCCCCTTTGGGTCTTGTATGGATACTAAGGGGGACCCCGCACCCAAAATAAAACCCTATACCTACAACCCTATATACTCTGAACAGCAGTATATAGGTGGTGCAAACAAGACATGGACTGTAGGTTTGTTCTTAAGTAGAATCTGAACAGGTACATTATGAAGTGTAGCTACATCCCAAAAAAATCAATTTTTAAGCTTTTTGGAGAACATAGGGAGGGGTTATCACCCCTGTAACATTTGCTGTCTTTGCACATCTGTTCAGAACATGTCACCTCACTTTCCGTCCCAATGACAAATGTTTTTGGAAAAGTGGGGTTTTAATTGAAACAAGGATTGGTGATAAAGCATCAGTAGAGAGGAGATACCTTTTTCCCAAATTAAATCTAACAGGATAGAATTTTCCTTCCTAGGGGTAGATTTCCTCTCACTTCCTGTTTTCTCTTGCCGTTTGCAAGTAGGAGTCGTTTGTAAGTTGGATGTTTGAAAGTAGGGGCCTGCCGTATATACTCTGCAGAAATTTGCCCTATTAGATGTTGGTGTAGCCACAAGACTGGTGGGCACAGGAATGGGCCCTGCTGTGAGTTAATAGATCAAGATTTGTACTTGCATGCACCTGTTGAACCGGGCAGAAAAATTGGGCCTTTGGTGGTGGTGGTGGTGGTGGTGGACGGTGTTGCCACAAGACTGTAAGCCCTCACATTTACTCTTGGTGGGTGCAGGAATGGGCCCTGCTGTGAGTTATTAGATCAAGATTTGTAATTGCATGCACCTGTTGAACAGGGCAGAAAAATTGGGCCTTTGGTGGTGGTGGTGGTGGTGGACGGTGTTGCCACAAGACTGTAGGCCCTCATAGTTACTCTTGGTGGGCGCAGGAATGGGCCCTGCTGTGAACTATTAGATCAAGATTTGTAATTACACGCCCCTGTTAAACAGGGGCTGAAAAATTGTGCCTTAGGCATTGGTGCTGGTGCCACAACACTGCAACCCCTCACAGATACTGTACTCTGAGCACAGCAATGAGACCTGTTGCAAAGCATTGCCTAAAAATTGTAATTACACGCCCCAACAGGGGCTGAAAAATTGTGCCTTAGGCACTGGTGCTGGTGCCACAACACTGCAACCCCTCACAGATACTGTACTCTGAGCACAGCAGTCACACCTGTTGCGAAGCATCTTTTTAAAAAAATGTAATTACACGCCCCTGTTATACAGGGGCTGAAAAATTGTGCCTTAGGCACTGGTGCTGGTGCCACAACACTGCAACCCCTCACAGATACTGTACTCTGAGCACAGCAATGAGACCTGTTGCAAAGCATTGCCTAAAAATTGTAATTACACGCCCCAACAGGGGCTGAAAAATTGTGCCTTAGGCACTGGTGCTGGTGCCACAACACTGCAACCCCTCACAGATACTGTACTCTGAGCACAGCAGTCACACCTGTTGCGAAGCATCTTTTTAAAAAAATGTAATTACACGCCCCTGTTATACAGGGGCTGAAAAATTGTGCCTTAGGCACTGGTGTGGTGGCATGGATCATTGAGGAGGAGGAAGAGGATAGTCAGTGAACATAACAGGACAGTCACTCAGCATCAGCATAAGCAGTCTTGAAGGGATGTGACATTATAAATTATTCCGTTATATCCGCTTCAGGTGTCTGGTAGCTGGTGGTGATCCAAGACTGATTCATTTTTATGAAGGTCAGTCGATCAACCGAGTCGGTGGACAGGCGCACCCTATGATCGGTGACAAATCCTCCAGCAGCACTGAATGTGCGTTCGGAAAGAACGCTGGATGCAGGACAGGCCAGTAGCTCAATTGCATACTGTGCAAGCTCTGGCCAGTGATCCATCCTCAGGACCCAGTAAGCCAGAGGATTTTCGGTGGGAAAGGTGTCCAAGTCTGACCTTGCCCCTAGGTATTCCTGCACCATGTATATCAGACGCTGGCGATGGTTGCTGGAACCGATCATACCTTGGGGCTGCGGACTAAAAAATTGTCTGAACGCATCGGTCAGACGTCCACCTTCCCCACCGCTCCTTCTGCTACTGACCGAAGCCTCAGCAACTCGTCGTCCAGGACCAGGAGTTTGTAACCTCCCAGTTTCTGGGAACGCGTTGCACAGACCTTTCTGCAAGGCCTCCCTGAGATGTCTCATCCTCTGCTCCCTCTGCGACGGCAAGATAAGGTCCGCAACCTTACCCTTGTACCGTGGATCAAGGAGAGTGGCCAGCCAGTAATGGTCACTCTCCTTGATCCGAAGAACACGAGGATCCTTCCGCAGGCTTTGCAGGATCAGGGAGGCCATGCAGCGTAGGTTAGCTGAGGCATTCGGTCCGGAGTCTTCTGGGTCACTGAGGATGACATGATCGCCAGCCACCTCCTCCCAGCCACGTACAAGTCCACTGGTTTGTTGGGACTGTACATCATCCCTAAAAGACTGCTGCTGCTGATGCTGAGTGCCAGGCTCCACCTCCATGCTCACACAATCCTCCTCCTCCTCCTCCTCCTCCTCCTCTTCCTGTGTGATGGGTGGGACAGAAGGAACATTGTCTGGATAAAGGGGGCCTTGAGAGACAAGGAAGTCCTCCTCTTCCTGCCTCTGTTCTGCCTCAAGTGCCCTGTCCATTATCCCACGCAGCGTATGCTCCAACAGGTGGACAAGAGGTACAGTGTCACTGATGCATGCACTGTCACTGCTCACCATCCTCGTGGCCTCCTCAAATGGTGAGAGGACAGTGCATGCATCCCTGATCATGCTCCACTGGCGTGGGGAAAAAAAGCCAAGCTCCCCTGACCCTGTCCTGGTGCCGTAGTCGCAAAGGTACTCATTGATGGCCCTCTGCTGCGTGTGCAGTCGCTGCAGCATGGCCAACGTTGAGTTCCACCTGGTGGGCATGTCACATATTAGGCGGTTCTTGGGCAGGTTCAGCTCCTTTTGCAGCTCAGTCAGCCGAGCACTGGCATTATAAGATCGGCGGAAATGCACACAGACTTTCCTGGCCTGCCTCAGGACATCCTGTAAGCCTGGGAACCTGCCCAAGAACCGCTGCACCACCAGGTTGAGGACGTGAGCCATACAGGGCACATGGGTGAGCTGCCCCTGTCGCAGGGCGGAGAGGAGGTTGGTGCCATTATCAGAAACGACCATTCCTGGCTTAAGCTGGCGTGGCGTCAACCACCTCTCGGCCTGCCCCTGCAGAGCTGCCAGAACCTCTGGCCCAGTGTGGCTCCTGTCCCCCAAACACACCAGCGCAAGCACGGCATGGCATCTTTTTGCCTGCGTACTCGCGTAGCCCCTTGTACGCCTACGGAGCACCGCTGGTTCCGAGGACAGAGCACTCGAAGAGGACATGGAGGAAGAAGAAGAGGAGGGGGTGGAGGAGAGAGGTGTGTCACAACCAGTAGTAGCATTTTGGAGGCGTGGTGGCGGAACAACCTCCAACACTACTGCACCTTGTCCTGCATCCCTCCCAGCTACCAATAGAGTGACCCAATGGGCCGTGAAAGAAAGATAACGTCCCTGTCCATGCCTGCTGGACCATGAGTCAGCGGTAATATGCACCTTACCGCTGACCGCCCTGTCCAGCGAGGCATGGACATTGCCTTCCACATGCCAGTAGAGAGACGGAATTGCCTTCCGTGAGAAAAAGTGGCGTTTGGGAACCTGCCACTGAGGAACCGCACATTGAACAAACTCACGGAAGGGGGCCGAGTCTATCAACTGAAAAGGCAGCAGTTGAAGTGCTAGCAATTTAGCCAAGCTAGCATTCAACCACTGGGCATGTGGATGGCTGGGAGTATACTTCTTTCGACGGTCCAGCAGCTGGGGCAGGGAAATTTGCCTGCTACAATCGGACGTCGGTGTACTGCAAGTACTTGGTTGTGACACACCTAATTCTACACCTTCAGTCCTCTCAGAGCAGCTTTCAGAGAGGACTGAAGATATAGTGGGGATGGAGATCCCAGCTGATGAGGAGCAAGGAGAGGCCCGCTTTGTTCTTTGGTGTGGGTCTTTTATGTGTGCTTGCCAACGAGCTGCATGGCAGGTCGACATATGTCTGCTCATGCTTGTGGTGCCCAAGCGGCTGATGTTTTGGCCACGCGAGATACGCTTGAGACAAATATTGCAAATAGCAGTGGTGCGATCTGATGCACTCGTCTCAAAAAAGGCCCACACCAAAGAACTTTTGTGATAACGTGCAGAGGCAGCGCCCTGCACAGGCGGAGCTCTGCGGTGTGGTACAGTTGCTGTGCTGGCCTCTAGCTGGCCTCCAGGGGGCATCCTGCCTCGTTGGACATGTGACGCTGCATCCTCCTCCTCCTCCTCCTCTCTCCCTTCAGGCACCCACGTGGAGTCAGTGACCTCATCATCCCCTCCCTCTTCACCACTAGAGCAAACCTGGCAGTAAGCTGCAGCTGGTGGAACACTACTGCCAGATTGCTGTCCTTCAGCATCCCCTTTCTCTGCGCGCACACTACTGACTTCCTCAAGCTGGGTATCATCATCCGAGCCTTTGAATCGTTGGGCATCCTCCTGGAGCATGTACCCAACACTGTGCTCAAACAGTTCGGGGGACTCCTCAGGAGGACATGGTGGGTCTAGGGAAGGGGTGGCTGATGATGCCATTGAGTACGCGTTGGCAGCTGCTCTGCCAGTACCCTGAGCCTGGGTGAGAGAGGATGAGGAGGATGAGGAGGGCTTGGTCATCCATTCTACCAAGCCTTCGGCATGATGCGGCTCCACATGTCCAGCTGCCGAAAACAAAGACAAGCGTGTCCCATGGCCACGCGCTGATGACGATGCACGACCACGTCCACGGCCAGCACTGTTGTCTCTAGAAACAGAGCCTGCCTGCCCTGTGTTCTTGCCTCGGCACGCTCTGCCTCTCCTTGGCGGTCTTCCAGCCATTGTAGTCGGTAGTGTATATAGTATAAAAAATAGAACTCCTATGTGTGCTCACAACACACTGTAGGTCCTATGGGTGCTGACACTAACACACTATAGGTACTATGTGTGCTGCTGACAAGAAAATATAGGAGCTCTGTTTGCTGCCACTAACACACTAGAAGTCCTATGGGTGCTGCTGAGAAGAAAATATAGGAGCTCTGTGTGATGCCACTAACACACTAGAAGTCCTATGGGTGCTGCTGAGAAGAAAATATAGGAGCTCTGTGTGATGCCACTAACACACTAGAAGTCCTATGGGTGCTGCTGAGAAGAAAATATAGGAGCTCTGTTTGCTGCCACTAACACACTAGAAGTCCTATGGGTGCTGCTGAGAAGAAAATATAGGAGCTCTGTTTGCTGCCACTAACACACTAGAAGTCCTATGGGTGCTGCTGAGAAGAAAATATAGGAGCTCTGTTTGCTGCCACTAACACACTAGAAGTCCTATGGGTGCTGCTGAGAAGAAAATATAGGAGCTCTGTGTGATGCCACTAACACACTAGAAGTCCTATGGGTGCTGCTGAGAAGAAAATATAGGAGCTCTGTTTGCTGCCACTAACACACTAGAAGTCCTATGGGTGCTGCTGAGAAGAAAATATAGGAGCTCTGTTTGCTGCCACTAACACACTAGAAGTCCTATGGGTGCTGCTGAGAAGAAAATATAGGAGCTCTGTGTGATGCCACTAACACACTAGAAGTCCTATGGGTGCTGCTGAGAAGAAAATATAGGAGCTCTGTTTGCTGCCACTAACACACTAGAAGTCCTATGGGTGCTGCTGAGAAGAAAATATAGGAGCTCTGTGTGATGCCACTAACACACTAGAAGTCCTATGGGTGCTGCTGAGAAGAAAATATAGGAGCTCTGTTTGCTGCCACTAACACACTAGAAGTCCTATGGGTGCTGCTGAGAAGAAAATATAGGAGCTCTGTGTGATGCCACTAACACACTAGAAGTCCTATGGGTGCTGCTGAGCAGAAAATATAGGAGCTCTGTTTGCTGCCACTAACACACTAGAAGTCCTATGGGTGCTGCTGAGAAGAAAATATAGGAGCTCTGTGTGATGCCACTAACACACTAGAAGTCCTATGGGTGCTGCTGAGAAGAAAATATAGGAGCTCTGTTTGCTGCCACTAACACACTAGAAGTCCTATGGGTGCTGCTGAGAAGAAAATATAGGAGCTCTGTTTGCTGCCACTAACACACTAGAAGTCCTATGGGTGCTGCTGAGAAGAAAATATAGGAGCTCTGTTTGCTGCCACTAACACACTAGAAGTCCTATGGGTGCTGCTGAGAAGAAAATATAGGAGCTCTGTTTGCTGCCACTAACACACTAGAAGTCCTATGGGTGCTGCTGAGAAGAAAATATAGGAGCTCTGTTTGCTGCCACTAACACACTAGAAGTCCTATGGGTGCTGCTGAGAAGAAAATATAGGAGCTCTGTGTGATGCCACTAACACACTAGAAGTCCTATGGGTGCTGCTGAGAAGAAAATATAGGAGCTCTGTTTGCTGCCACTAACACACTAGAAGTCCTATGGGTGCTGCTGAGAAGAAAATATAGGAGCTCTGTTTGCTGCCACTAACACACTAGAAGTCCTATGGGTGCTGCTGAGAAGAAAATATAGGAGCTCTGTTTGCTGCCACTAACACACTAGAAGTCCTATGGGTGCTGCTGAGAAGAAAATATAGAAGCTCTGTGTGATGCCACTAACACACTAGAAGTCCTATGGGTGCTGCTGAGAAGAAAATATAGGAGCTCTGTTTGCTGCCACTAACACACTAGAAGTCCTATGGGTGCTGTTGGGGTGCAATGCTGTGCTAACAGCACTGCGGTTGGTACTACTGCAATACTGTACTAACAGTAAGCACGCACCAGACTAATCCCCAGCAGCAGCTAATAACACACTAACTGTGCAATCAGCAGCAATGAACGATCAATGACTTAGGTAGCAATGGTTTAGCAAAGAAATAGCCAATGGTTTAGCAAAGAAGAGCAAATCTTTCAGTATCAAGCAAAGACAGAATCAGCAGACTAATCTCTCCTAAAGCTGGAACTCATGTGACCGGGGCCGATGGCGTGGCGGCCTTTTAAATGGTGGGGCGTGTACTAAAGCCCCTGAGCTGTAATTGGCTACAGGCGTCCTGCCTGTAGCCAATTATTGCTCTCCGAGTTTCGGGCGCTGTGATTGGCCAAGCATGCGGGGTCACAGTGCATGCTTGGCCAATCATCAGCCAGCAATGCACTGCGCCGGCCGCGCCGGCCGCAATGCATTGCGGGGCCGCTCGCATCACACGAATGTGATGCGAACGGCCCAAATAGTTCTGGGCTCGACGAGCGAGCGAACGCCCGATGCTCGATTCGAACATGGGTTCGAATCGAGCACCGGGCCCATCCCTAGTCAGTTGTATCTTAAGAGACGTCGGTAAAGGTGTATAACAACATAGAGGGGGATGGTACTATATTGTTGTTCAATATGTGTCCATTACTTTAGGTCACCATTCAATAGCGCCCTCCAGATTTACTGTCTGGTGGTATTTCAACGCATCTGGTACTAAAATGCCCCCATGTAGAAAAAAGAAAAAAAAACACTATGGACTTTTTCGGTACCAGAGAGGAACTTTTCAATAGGTTCTTTTACCAAATATTTTTATTATCAAAAATGTAAAACAGTCATTTCATAAAATCATTAAATTGTTCTTAGATATCATAGAATTTAAAGATGTCAAATGGTTGACGCGTTTTACATTCTTGCTTTTTCAAAACCTTAGACTCTTGACTCTTGACTTTTAACAGAGTAGAGGAAGAGGCAGACAATGAGGATCTAGAAAAAGACAAACTACTGGTGATGTTCACAATGGTGGTGTCAGAAATCCTCAACCCAGTCACGCCAGCCAGCGCGCACACGTGGCGGAATGGCACTTTGGCGCGTGCGTGCGCCGGCGCACTAATGCACCAATTGGAATACAGGCGGGCCTATATAAAGAGATCTAGCTGCACTGGCAGGTTGCTGGTTTGTTGTCTGCTTTCCTGTGTACCTAGTTTCCTGAATCTGCTTGAACTCCTGTTGTGACCCGGATCGGCTTGACCACCTCTATCATCTCTCCTGGACCTGACCCTCGGCTTGTTATATGGACTTCTGCCTTCTGCCTGTGTTTGACCCTCAGCCTGTGACCTGGATCTGCTGTCTATCTCCAGCCCCTGACCTTCTGCCTGCACCTTGAATCTGCCACGTACCTTAAGCTCTAACCTGTTTATCTGGACTTACACTTGTCTGCTGTGTTAGACCCTCGGCCTGCACCTCCAACATTAGCAGCCCCCTCCGGACTCAGTCTCCACCTGCCTCTACCAACCTGTGTCTGTTTGGACTGTTGCCGTCAGCCAGTTCCTGCTAAAGAGCCTGCTCCTGCCTGGTGTTTGACCCTCAGCCTCTTCTTGGTCAGCTCAGCTCTACCAGACTGTCTAGCAAGACTCTTCCACCTGCTGGTAGCCAGTGCCTCTTCGCGCCATCCTCTCCCTGTCTCACCTCCAGGGGGCGGAGTGCGTCAAGTCGCAAGGGTAAACCGCTCTCTCGGCCACATACCTGACAGGTGGTGGTAAGGATAAAAAAATTAAAGAACATGGATAGAAATTATGATTCAGATATATGCTCAGATAGCATAACTGGTGATGGGTCACCCGGTGGTGAAGTCAAAAATGTAAGGAGCTATGGGGCCTGAGGTATAATCAGATACCTCTATCCCCATTACCATCTGCACACACATCCCACAATACCCCTCGGAACTTAGGGACTGTTCCCAAGGGTAGTAAGGAGAAGGATTTTCAGTTGTTCCCTCCAACCCAGGATCCACCCAACAGACAGATGGCTTTTCTCAATCTGGACAGATATGCATACAAAACCAAGTAGATGTTTAGTTGCATGTCATTAACCTATCCTCAAACTCTCTCCCAAATGGAGATTGAAGTACTTGGTTTAGGCCTGAGCTTCTGTCCAGCTACACAAACAGATTGCTTTGAGGATGTGAAGGATCTCAACCTCTTTGCCAGACGTCTAATCTATAAATATATGTATGATCAGGAAAAAAAAAAGAAAAAAACAAGAGATCATGGAACGTGAACAATGGAAGGGATTTACAGTAAGAGACTTTATAGCCCTAAAGGATCTTATGGCTCTATTGGATGAGAATGATGTATCTGTGGAGGGGTCTGCTCAGGGTGGTGCCCTGCTGCACCAGGAGTCCCCCATCAAGCACATGCCTCCTCGGAGATTCCAAAATTTCAGAGAAAATCCACCAATTTCCCCCCTCTTAAAACAAATCCTAATATCTGGACATTTTTGTCCCAAGTAACTTTGGATATTAAGAAATTAAATTTTAGGGCCAATAGTGATAAAAATATCACATTTGAGCAACAGCAAGCCATAAATTCATTACAAGATAATAGTGATATCACCATAAAAATGGCGGATAAGGGTGGAAATGTTGTGGGAATGAATACCTGTGATTATCGACAGATGTGTCTCGACATTCTCTCTAACAGGGGCTGGTATGTTCCAATCCCTGCAGAGAATGTCCAGACATATAATAGGGATTATGATTTAAAGATTAGGGATGAGCCGAAAACCCCCGGTTCGGTTCGCACCAGAACCTGCGAATGGACCGAAAGTTTGCACGAACTTTAGAACCCTATTAAATACAATGGACGCGAACATTCGAAATCTAAAGTGCTAATTATAACGGGTAATATGCATGTTATTGTCCTCAAAAGTGTTTGGGGACCCGGGTCCTGCCCCAGGGGACATGTATCAATGCAAAAAGAAGTTTTAAAAATGGTAGTTTTTTTCGGGAGCAGTGATTTTAATGATGCATAAAGTGAAAAAAAAAGTGAAATATTCCTTTAAATATCGTCCCTGGGGGGTGTCTAAAGTATGCCTGTGAAGTGGCACATGTTTCTCGTGTTTAGAACTGTCCCTGCACAAAATGACATTTCTAAAGGAAAAAAAGCCATTTAAAACTGCTTGCGGCTTTAATGTAATGTCTGGTCCCGGCAATATGGATGAAAATCATTGAGAAAAAATGGCATGGCTACCCTACCCCAGCCCATTACCAGCTCCTTTGGGTCTTGTATGGATATTAAGGGGAACCCCGCACCCAAAATAAAAAAAGGCCCTTTATACTCTGAACAGCAGTATACAGGCGGTGCAAACAAGACAGGGACTGTAGGTTTGTTCTTAAGTAGAATCTGTAATTTGGAACAGGTACATTTTTTAAGTGTAGCTCTAGCCAAACAATCTATTTTTAAGCTTTTTGGAGTACATAGGAACGGGTTAACACCCCTGTAACATTTGTTTTGCTGTTTGTGCACCTGTCCAGAACATTTCACCTCACTTTCCGTCCCAATGACAAATGTTTTTTGAAAATGTTTTTTTTTTTTTTTTATTGAAACAAGGATTGATGCTTACTCATAGCTATGAGTAAGCATCAATTGATGTGAAACATGTCAGCTAATTTTTGATCAGTGTGTCGTGATGTGCAGTGTATGCTTTGGATTCCTGGACTTTTGAAATAAAGGCTTTTTATCTTGGAGTGCTGCTATCCAGAAAAATCCTTTTCCTGTTTTGCTCATACTTGCATTGCTTGCACCCTTGGTTGCTGGGAGGAGGTCATTTGGAGGATATCTACATCTGAGCGGCTCCCTTTCTCTGCTTATCAGTAGAGAGGAGACACCTTTTTCCCATATTAACTCTTACAGGAGAGAATTTCCCTTCCTAGGGGTAGATTTTCTCTCATTTCCTGTTGTCTCCTTCCGTTTGCAAGTAGGAGTCATTTGTAAGTTGGATGTTTTGAAAGTAGGGGCCTGCCGTATATACTCTGCAGAAATTTGCCCCTTAGGTGTTGGTGTTACCACAACACTGTAAGCTCTGTTACTCTTGGTGGGCGCTGGAACGCCCTGCTGTCAACTATTATATCAGGAATAGGGATGAGCTTCGTGTTCGAGTTGAACATACGTTCGACTCGAACATCGGCTTTTCGATCGTTCGACGAAGATCGAACGATTTGGGCCGTTCGCGCCAAATTCGAGTGACGCACAATGCACTACGCCATCGCAGTGTCATCCAGGCGCTGTGATTGGCCAAGCATGCACTGTGACCCCGCATGCTTGGCCAATCACAGCGCCGGCAGCGAGGAGAGCAATGATTGGCCACAGGCAGGATGCCTGTGGCCAATTATTGCTGATGGGGTTTAGTACACGCCCCACACTATAAAAGGCCGCCAGCGCGGCGGCCTTGTGTAGTGTGTTCCGGAGCAGGGAAAGAGAAGCATAGGCAGGGACAGTGTCATTATTTTTCCTTTACTATTCCTGGATTCCTTGTGTTTAAGGACAAATAAGGATAGGTAGGGAGAGTGTCAGTGACAGTGTGCTATTCTGTGCTAATCCTTGTTTGTAGGGACAGAGAGGTACAGTGAGGGAAAGTGTCAGTGTGCTATTCTGTTCTAAAACTATTTTGCTGAACCATATTTACAATCCTTGAGTTTAGGGACAGAGAGGTACAGTGAGGGAAAGTGTCAGTGTGCTATTCTGTTCTAAAACTATTTTGCTGAACCATATTTTCAATCCTTGAGTTGAGGGACAGAGTAGGACAGTGAGTGAAACTGACAGTGTGCTATTCTGTTCTAAATCAATTTTGCTGTTCCATATTTTCAATCCTTGAGTTGAGGGACAGAGAGGTACAGTGAGTGAAACTGACAGTGTGCTATTCTGTTCTAAACCAATTTTGCTGTTCCATATTTTCAATCCTTGAGTTGAGGGACAGAGAGGTACAGTGAGTGAAACTGACAGTGTGCTATTCTGTTCTAAACCAATTTTGCTGTTCCATATTTTCAATCCTTGAGTTGAGGGACAGAGAGGTACAGTGAGTGAAACTGACAGTGTGCTATTCTGTTCTAAACCAATTTTGCTGTTCCATATTTTCAATCCTTGAGTTGAGGGACAGAGAGGTACAGTGAGTGAAACTGACAGTGTGCTATTCTGTTCTAAACCAATTTTGCTGTTCCATATTTTCAATCCTTGAGTTGAGGGACAGAGAAGGACACTCGTAGAAATTATCAGTGTGCTATTCTGTGCTAAATCTTGTTTGTAGGGAGGGACAGAGTAGGACAGTGAGGGAAAGTGTCAGTGTGCTATTCTGTTCTAAAACTATTTTGCTGTTCCATATTTTCAATCCTTGAGTTGAGGGACAGAGAGGTACAGTGAGTGAAACTGACAGTGTGCTATTCTGTTCTAAACCAATTTTGCTGTTCCATATTTTCAATCCTTGAGTTGAGGGACAGAGAGGTACAGTGAGTGAAACTGACAGTGTGCTATTCTGTTCTAAACCAATTTTGCTGTTCCATATTTTCAATCCTTGAGTTGAGGGACAGAGAAGGACACTCGTAGAAATTATCAGTGTGCTATTCTGTGCTAAATCTTGTTTGTAGGGAGGGACAGAGTAGGACAGTGAGGGAAAGTGTCAGTGTGCTATTCTGTTCTAAAACTATTTTGCTGTTCCATATTTTCAATCCTTGAGTTGAGGGACAGAGAGGTACAGTGAGTGAAACTGACAGTGTGCTATTCTGTTCTAAACCAATTTTGCTGTTCCATATTTTCAATCCTTGAGTTGAGGGACAGAGAGGTACAGTGAGTGAAACTGACAGTGTGCTATTCTGTTCTAAACCAATTTTGCTGTTCCATATTTTCAATCCTTGAGTTGAGGGACAGAGAGGTACAGTGAGTGAAACTGACAGTGTGCTATTCTGTTCTAAACCAATTTTGCTGTTCCATATTTTCAATCCTTGAGTTGAGGGACAGAGAGGTACAGTGAGTGAAACTGACAGTGTGCTATTCTGTTCTAAACCAATTTTGCTGTTCCATATTTTCAATCCTTGAGTTGAGGGACAGAGAGGTACAGTGAGTGAAACTGACAGTGTGCTATTCTGTTCTAAACCAATTTTGCTGTTCCATATTTTCAATCCTTGAGTTGAGGGACAGAGAAGGACACTCGTAGAAATTATCAGTGTGCTATTCTGTGCTAAATCTTGTTTGTAGGGAGGGACAGAGTAGGACAGTGAGGGAAAGTGTCAGTGTGCTATTCTGTTCTAAAACTATTTTGCTGTTCCATATTTTCAATCCTTGAGTTGAGGGACAGAGAGGTACAGTGAGTGAAACTGACAGTGTGCTATTCTGTTCTAAAACTTTTTTGCTGAACCATATTTTCAATCCTTGTGTTTAGGGACAGAGAAGGATAGGCAGGGGACAGTGTCAGTGTCATTGTTGCTAAGCCTCCTGCACAATATACACTTGAAGGTAGCCCTTATTGCTGTTTTTCCCATCTCCCTGCAGGCCATCCATTAAAATGTCTGGAAGGCAACCAAGGAGAGGCAGACAGTCAGGAGGCAAAAAAAGAGGGCAAGCAGGCTCTGTGTCTGGGGGCAACAGTGCTGGTCGTGGACGCGGTGCATTGTCATCAGCACATGGCCATGGGACACGCTTGTCCTTGTTTCCGGCAGCTGCACATGTTGAGCCACATCATGCCGAAGACTTGGTAGAGTGGATGACCAAGCCCACCTCATCCTCCTCATCCTCTCTCACCCAGGCTCAGGGTACTGGCAAAGCAGCTGCCAAAGCGTCCTCTTCTCTGGTATCATTATCTTCATTAGTCAATCCTTCCCTAGACCCACCATGCCCTCCTCCTGAGGAGTCCCCCGAACTGTTTGAGCACAGTGTTGGGTACATGCTCCAGGAGGATGCCCAGCGTTTGGAAGGATCTGATGATGATACCCAGCTAGAGGAAGGCAGCAGCGTGAGAGCAGAGAGAGGGGATGCTCAAGAAGGACACCAATCTGGCAGTCATGCTCCAGCAGCTGCAGCATACTGCCAGATTGGCTCCAGTGATGAGGAGGGAGGGGATGATGAGGTCACTGACTCCACGTGGGTGCCTAATAGGAGAGAGGAGGAGGATGAGGAGGAGGCACATCTCCAACGAGGCAGGATGCCCTTGAGTGGCCAGCGTATGGGCAGCACACCAACGGAATCACACCGCAGAGCTCCGCCTGTGCAGGGCGCTGCCTCTGCCCGTCATTCAAAAAGTTCTTTGGTGTGGGCCTTTTTTGAGGCGAGTGCATCAGATCGCACAGCTGCTGTTTGCAACATATGTCTCAAGCGTATATCGCGTGGCCAAAACATCAGCCGCTTGGGCACCACATGCTTGATCAGACATATGTTGACCTGCCATGCAGCTCGTTGGCAAGCCTACCTTAAAGACCCACACCAAAGAACAAAGCTGACCTCTTCTTGCACCGCATCAGCTGGGATCTCCAACCCCACTATACCTTCAGTCCTCTCTGAAACCTGCTCTGAGAGGAATGAAGGTGTAGAATTAGGTGTGTCACAGCCAAGTACTTGCGGGCACTCTGCTAGCAGTACACCGACGTCCGATTCTAGCAGGCAAATTTCCCTGCCCCAGCTGCTGGACCGTCGAAAGAAGTTCACTCCCAGCCATCCACATGCCCAGCGGTTGAATGCTAGCTTGGCTAAATTGCTAGCGCTTCAACTGCTGCCTTTTCAGTTGGTAGACTCGGCCCCCTTCCGTGAGTTTGTGCAATGTGCGGTTCCTCAGTGGCAGGTTCCCAAACGCCACTTTTTCGCACGGAAGGCTATTCCGGCTCTCTACAGGCATGTGGAAGGCAATGTCTTGGCCTCGCTGGACAGGGCGGTCAGCGGTAAGGTGCATATTACCGCTGACTCATGGTCCAGCAGGCATGGACAGGGACGTTACCTTTCTTTCACGGCCCATTGGGTCACTCTTTTGGCAGCTGGGAAGGATGCAGGACAAGGTGCAGTAGTGTTGGAGGTTGTTCCACCGCCACGCCTCCAAAATGCTACTACTGGTTGTGACACACCTCTCTCCTCCACCCCCTCCTCTTCTTCTTCCTCCATGGCCTCTTCCTGTGGTTTGTCCTCGGAACCAGCGGTGCTCCGTAGGCGTTCAAGGGGCTACGCAAGTACGCAGGCAAAAAGATGCCATGCCGTGCTTGCGCTGGTGTGTTTGGGGGACAGGAGCCACACTGGGGCAGAGGTCCTGTCTGCTCTGCAGGGGCAGGCCGAGAGGTGGTTGACGCCACGCCAGCTTAAGCCAGGAATGGTGGTTTGCGACAATGGCACCAACCTCCTCTCCGCCCTCCGACAGGGACAACTGACCCATGTGCCCTGTATGGCTCACGTCCTTAACCTGGTGGTGCAGCGGTTCTTGGGCAGGTACCCGGGCTTACAGGATGTCCTGAGGCAGGCCAGAAAAGTCTGTGTGCATTTCCGCAGATCTTATAATGCCAGTGCTCGCCTGGCTGAGCTTCAAAAGGAGTTGAACCTGCCCAAGAACCGCCTTATATGTGACATGCCCACCAGGTGGAACTCAACGTTGGCCATGCTGCAGCGGCTGCACACGCAGCAGAGGGCCATCAATGAGTACCTGTGCGACTACGGCACCAGGACAGGGTCAGGGGAGCTCGGGTTTTTTTCACCACGCCAGTGGGGCATGATCAGGGATGCATGCACTGTCCTGGCACCATTTGAGGAGGCCACGAGGATGGTGAGCAGTGACAGTGCATGCATCAGTGACACTGTACCTCTTGTCCACCTGTTGGAGCACACGCTGCGTGGAATAATGGACAGGGCACTTGAGGCAGAACAGAGGCAGGAAGAGGAGGACTTCCTTGCCCTTTAAGGCCCCCTTTACCCAGACAGTGTTCCTTCTGTCCCACCCATCGCACAGGAAGAGGAGGAGGAGGAGGAGGAGGATTGTGTCAGCATGGAGGTGGAGGCTGGCACTCAGCATCATCAGCAGCAGTCTTTTAGGGATGATTTACAGTCCCAAGAAACCAGTGGACTTTTACGTGGCTGGGAGGAGGTGGCTGCGGATCATGTCGTCCTTAGTGACCCAGAGGACTCCGGACTGAATGCCTCAGCTAACCTACGCTGCATGGCCTCCCTGATCCTGCAAAGTCTGCGGAAGGATCCTCGTATTCTTCGGATCAAGGAGAGGGACCATTACTGACTGGCCACTCTCCTTGATCCACGGTACAAGGGTAAGGTTGCGGACCTTATCGTACCGTCGCAGAGGGAGCAGAGGATGAGACAACTCCGGGAGGCCTTGCAGAAAGGTCTGTGCAACGCGTTCCCAGAGACTGTGAGGTTACAAACTCCTGGTCCTGGACAACGAGTTGCTGAGGCTTCGGGCAGTCAAAGAAGGAGCGGTGGGGAAGGTGGCCGTCTGACCGATGCGTTCAGACAATTCTTTAGTCCGCAGCCCCAAAGTATGATCGGTTCCAGCAACCATCGCCAGCGTCTGATATACATGGTCCAGGAATACCTAGGGGCAAGGTCAGACTTGGACACCTTCCCCACCGAAAATCCTCTGGCTTACTGGGTCTTGAGGATGGATCACTGGCCAGAGCTTGCACAGTATGCAATTGAGCTACTGGCCTGTCCTGCATCCTGCGTTCTTTCAGAACGCACATTCAGTGCTGCTGGAGGATTTGTCACGGATCACAGGGTGCGCCTGTCCACCGACTCGGTTGATCGACTGACTTTCATCAAGATGAACCAGTCTTGGATCACCACCAGCTACCACACACCAGATGCTGATATAACAGACTAATTGATTTTAAAATGTCACATCCCTTCAAGACTGATGCTGATGCTGAGTGCCTGTGCTGTTATGTTGACTGGCTATCCTCCTCCTCCTCCTCAATGATACGATTAACGATGATATCTTGGAAGATCATTTTGGTTTATGGGTGACGCCACCAGTGGCTAAGGCCCAATTTTTCAGCCCCTGTTTAACAGGGGCGTGTAATTAAAATTTTTGATGCAATACTTTGCAACAGGCCTCATTGCTGTGCTCCAAGTACAGTATCTGTGAGGGGTTGCAGTGTTGTGCCACCAGTGCCTAAGGCCCAATTTTTCAGCCCCTGTTCAACAGGGGCATGCAATTATAATTATTGATCTAATAATTCACAGCAGGGACCATTGCTGCGCCCACCAAGAGTAACTGTCAGGCCTTACAGTGTTGTGGCACCAGCACCACCATCACCACCACCACCACCACCAAAGGCCCAATTTTTCAGCCCCTGTTCAACAGGGGCATGCAATTATAATTATTGATCTAATAATTCACAGCAGGGACCATTGCTGCGCCCACCAAGAGTAACTCTCAGGCCTTACAGTGTTGTGGCACCAGCACCACCATCACCACCACCACCACCACCAAAGGCCCAATTTTTCAGCCCCTGTTCAACAGGGGCATGCAATTATAATTATTGATCTAATAATTCACAGCAGGGCCCATTGCTGCGCCCACCAAGAGTAACTGTCAGGCCTTACAGTGTTGTGGCACCAGCACCACCATCAAAGGCCCAATTTTTACTACCACTGATCAACAATTATATGTTATTACAATTCCTGATATAATAGTTGACAGCAGGGCGTTCCAGCACCCACCAAGAATAACTGTGAGTGCTTTCAGTGTTGTGCCAACACCAACACCTAAGGGGCCAATTTCTGCAGAGTATAAACGGAAGGTCCCTACTTTCAAACATCCAACTTACAAACTACTACTTGCAAACGGAAGAAGACAACAGGAAGTGAGAGGAAATCTACGCCTTGGAAGGAAAATTCTCTCCTTTAAGAATTAATATGGGAGAAAGGTGTCTCCTCTCTACTGATGCTTTATCACCAATCCTTGTTTCAATAAAAACACCACATTTCAAAAACAGTTGTCATTGGGACGCAAAGTGAGGTGAAATGTTCTGAACAGGGGCACAGACAGCAAAAAAAAATGTGACAGGGGTGATAACCGTTCCCTATGTTTTACAAAAAGCTAAAAAAAAGGAATTTGCCATGGAGCTCCACTTAAACAATGCAGCTGTTCAAAATTATAAACAGATTCTACATAAGAACAAACCTACAGTCCCTGTCTTGTATGCACCGCCTGTATACGGCTGTTCAGAGTATATAGGTCCTTTTTTATTTTGTGTGCGGGGTTCCCCTTAATATCCATACAAGACCCAAAGGGGCTGGTAATGGGCTGGGGTAGGGGGGGGGGGGGGGTTGATGGGGTAGGTATGCCATTTTTCCTAAAGATTTTCATCCATATTACCGGGACCAGACATTGCATTAAAGCCGCAAGCAGTTTTAAATGACTTTTTTCCCTTTAGAAATGTTATTTTGTGCAGGGACAGTTCTAAACACGGGAAACACGTGGCACTTCACAGGCATACTTTAGACACCCCCCAGGTACAATATTTAAAGGAATATTTGACTTTTTTTTTTTTCACTTTATGCATCATTAAAATGACTGCTCCCGGAAAACGTCCGTTTTTAAAACTTCTTTTTGCATTGATACATGTCCCCTGGTGCAGAAGCCAGGTTCCCAAACTCTGTTTCGGACAATAACATGGATAATAGTCGTTATAATTAGCACTTTAGAATCTGAACGTTCGCATCCATTGTATTTAATAGGGTTCTAATGTTCGTGCGAACTTTCGGTCCGTTCGCGGGTTCTGGTGCGAACCGAACCCGGGGGTGTTCGGCTCATCACTAATCAGGAATTGTAATTACATGCCATTGTTGAACAGTGGTAGGAAAAATTGGGCCTTTGGTGGTGCTGGTGCCACAACACTGTAAGCCCTCACAGTTACTCTTGGTGGGCTCATGAATGGGCCCTGCTGTGAATTATTAGATCAAGAATTGTAATTGCATGCCCCTGTTGAACAGGGGCTGAAAAATTGGGCCTTTGGTGGTGGCGGTGGTGCTGGTGCCACAAGACTAAGTCCTCACAGTAACTATTGGTGGGCGCAGGAATGGGCCCAGCTGTGAAATATTAGATCAAGAATTGTTATTACATGCCTTAGGCCCTGGTGCCAAAACACTGCAACCCCTCACAGATACTGTACTTGGAGCGCAACAATGAGCCCTGCTGCAAAGCATTGCATAAAAAATTGTAAATACACGCCCCTGTTAAGCAGGGGCTGAAAAATTGGGCCTTAGGCATTGGTGCTGGTGCCACGACACTGCAACCTCTCCCAGATACTCTAGCTGGAGTGCAGGAATGAGCCCTGCTGCAAAGCATTGCATCAAAAATTGTAATTACATGCCCCTGTTAAACAGGGGCTGGAAAATTGGGCCTTAGCCACTGGTGGCGGCACCCAGAACCAAAAATGTTCTTCCAAGCTATCAGCAGGATCATTGAGGAGGAAGAGAATAGTCAGTCAACATAACAGGACAGTCATTCAACATCAGCATAGGCAGTCTTGAAGGGATGTGACATTTAAAAAAATAAATATTCGGTTACATCAGCTTCAGGTGCTTGGTAGCTGGTGGTGATCCAAGACTGATTCATCTTTATGAAGGTCAGTCGATCAACCGAGTCAGACAGGTGCACCCTGTGATCGGTTACAAAGCCTCCAGCAGCACTGAATGTGCGTTCCGAAAGAACGCTGGATGCAGGACAGGCCAGTAGCTCAATTGCATACTGTGCAAGCTCTGGCCAGTGATCCATCCTCAAGACCCAGTAAGCCAGAGGATTTTCAGTGGGAAAGGTGTCCAAGTCTGACCTTGCCCCTAGGTATTCCTGGAGCATGTAAATCAGACACTGGCGGTGGTTGCTGGAACCGATCATACCTTGTAGCTGCAGACTAAAAAATTGTCTGAACGCATCGGTCAGATGGCCAACTTCTCCACCGCTCCTTCTGTAACTGACCGAAGCCTCAGCAACTCGTTGTCCAGGACCAGGAGTTTGTAACCTCCCAGTCTCTGGGAACGCGTTGCACAGACCTTTCTGCAAGGCCTCCCGGAGATGTCTCATCCTCTGCTTCCTCTGCGACGGCAAGATAAGGTCCGCAACCTTACCCTTGTACCGTGGATCAAGGAGAGTGGCCAGCCAGTAATGGTCCCTCTCCTTGATCCGAAGAAAACGAGGATTCCTCTGCAGGCTTTGCAGAATCAGGGAGGCCATGCAGCGTAGGTTAGCTGAGGCATTCGGTCTGGAGTCCTCTGGGTCACTAAGGACGACATGATCCGCAGCCACCTCCTACCAGCCACGTACAAGTCCACGGGTTTCTTGGGACTGTAAATCATCCCTAAAAGACTGCTGCTGCTGATGCTGCGTGCCAGGCTCCACCTCCATGCTGACACAATCCTCCTCCTCCTCCTCCTCTTCCTGTGTGATGGGTGAGACAGAAGGAACATTGTCTGGATAAAGGGGGGCCTTGAGAGGCAAGGAAGTCCTCCTCTTCCTGCCTCTGTTCTGCCTCAAGTGCCCTGTCCATTATTCCACGCAGCGTATGCTCCAACAGATGGACAAGAGGTACAGTGTCACTGATGCATGCACTGTCACTGCTCACCATCCTTGTGGCCTCAAATGGTGCCAGGACAGTGCATGCATCCCTGATCATGCCCCACTGGCGTGGTGAAAAAAACCCGAGCTCCCCTGACCCTGTCCTGGTGCCGTAGTTGCACAGATACTCATTGATGGCCCTCTGCTGTGTGTGCAGCCGCTGCAGCATGGCCAAGGTTGAGTTTCACATGGTGGGCATGTCACATATGAGGCGGTTCTTGGGCAGGTTCAACTCCTTTTGCAGCTCAGCCAGGCGAGCACTGGCATTATATGATCGGCGGAAATGCACACAGACTTTCCTGGCCTGCCTCAGGACATCCTGTAAGCCCAGGTATTTGCCCAAGAACCGCTGCACCACTAGGTTAAGGACGTGAGCCACACAGGGCACATGGGTCAGTTGTCCCTGTCAGAGGGCGGAGAGGAGGTTGGTGCCATTGTCGCAAACCACCATTCCTGGCTTAAGCTGGCGTGGCGTCAACCACCTCTCGGCCTGTCCCTGCAGAGCTGACAGAACCTCTGCCCCAGTGTGGCTCCTGTCCCCCAAACACACCAGAGCAAGCACGGCATGGCATCTTTTTGCCTGCGTACTTGCGTAGCCCCTTGAACGCCTACGGAGCATTGCTGGTTCAGAGGACAAAGCACAGGAAGAGGCCATGGAGGAAGAAGAAGATGAGGGGGTGGAGGAGAGAGGTGTGTCACAACCAGTAATAGCATTTTGGAGGTGTGGTGGCGGAACAACCTCCAACACTACTGCACCTTGTCCTGCATCCTTCCCAGCTGCCAAAAGAGTGACCCAATGGGCTGTGAACGATAGGTAACGTCCCTGTCCATGCCTGCTGGACCATGAGTCAGCGGTAATATGCACCTTACCACTGACCGCCTTGTCCAGCGAGGTATGGACATTGCCTTCCACATGCCGGTAGAGAGCCGGAATCGCCTTCCGTGAGAAAAAGTGGCGTTTGGTAACCTGCCACTGAGGAACCGCACATTGCAAAAACTCACGGAAGGGGGCAGAGTCTACCAACTGAAAAGGCAGCAGTTGAAGTGCTAGCAATTTAGCCAAGCTAGCATTCAACCGCTGGGCATGTGGATGGCTGGGAGTGAACTTCTTTCAACGGTCCAGCAGCTGGGGCAGGGAAATTTGCCTGCTACAATCGGACTTCGGTGTACTGCTAGCAGAGTGCCCGCAACTACTTGGCTGTGACACACCTAATTCTACACCTTCATTCCTCTCAGTGCAGGTTTCAGAGAGGACTGAAGGTATAGTGGGGTTGGAGATCCCAGCTGATGAGGAGCAAGGAGAGGTCCACTTTGTTCTTTGGTGTGGGTCTTTAAGGTACGCTTGCCAATGAGCTGCATGGCAGGTCAACATATTTCTGGTCAAGCATGTGGTGCCCAAGCGGCTGATGTTTTGGCCACGCGAGATACGCTTGAGACATATGTTTCAAATGGCAGTGATGCGATCTGATGCACTCGACTCAAAAAAGGCCCACACCAAAGAACTTTTGGAATAACGCGCAGAGGCAGCGCCCTGCACAGGCGGAGCTCTGCAGTGTGATTCAGTCGGTGTGCTGCCCTTAAGCTGGACCCCGGAGGGCATCCAGCCTCATTGAAGATGTGCCTCCTCCTCCTCCTCGCTCCTATCAGGTACCCATGTAGACTCAGTGACCTCATCATCCCCTCCCTCTTGATCACTGGAGCAAACCTGGCAGTATGCTGCAGCTGGTGGAACATGACTGCCAGATTGCTGTCCTTGAGCATCCCCTCTCTCTGCGCTCATGCTACTGCCTTCCTATAGCTGGGTATCATCATCAGAGCTTTCAAAACGCTGGGCATTCTCCTGGAGCATGTACCCAACACTGTGCTCAAACAGTTCGGGGGACTCCTCAGGAGGACATGGTGGGTCTAGGGAAGGAGTGACTGATGACATTGATACAAGGGAAGATGACGCGTTGGCAGCTGCTTTGCCAGTACCCTGAGCCTGGGTGAGAGAGGATGAGGAGGATGAGGAGGGCTTGGTCATCCACTCTACCAAGTCTTCGGCATGATGCGGCTCAACACGTCCAGCTGCCGAAAATAAGGACAAGCTTGTCCCACGGCCACGTGCTGATAACGATGCACCGCGTCCACGACCAGCACTGTTGCCCCTAGACACAGAGCCTGCTTGCCCTTTTTTATTGGCTCATGACTGTCTGTCTCTCCTTGTTGGCCTTCCAGACATACTAATGGACTGCAAGGAGATGGGAAAACCAGCAATAAGGGGTAGCTTCAGGTGTTTACTGTGCAGGAGGCACCTACACCCACTGTAACTGCTGCAGATGCCTGTGTTACACAACATAACAACACCAGCAATAAGGGGTAGCTTCAGGTGTATACTGTGCAGGGGGCACCTACACCCACTGTAACTGCTTGCAGATGCCTGTGTTACACAACAGAACAACACCAGCAATGAGGGGTAGCTTCAGGTGTATACTGTGCAGGAGGCACACTACACCCACTGTAACTGCTGCAGGTTAACAAGCAAAGATGACTCGCACTGTCCCTGCCTATCCTGCTCTCTCCCTGCACGCCAACACACTGTAACTGCGCTAGGTTTTGCAAAGATGACACTGTCCCTGCCTATCCTGCTCAATAACCGCACGCCAACACACTACACAAGGCCGCCGCACTGGCGGCTTTATATAGTGTGGGGCGTGTACTAAACCCCTTGAGCTATAATTGGCCACAGGCATCCTGCCTGTGGCCAATTATGGCTCTCCTTGCTGCCGGCGCTGTGATTGGCCAAGCATGCGGGGTCACAGTGCATGCTTGTCCAATCATCAGCCAGCAATGCACTGCGATGGCGCAGTGCATTGTGGCCCATTCGCGCCACACAAATTTGGCGCGAACGGCCCACAAAGTTCTGGTTTCGCCGAACAGGCGAACAGCAAATGTTCGAGTCGAACATGCGTTCGACTCGAACCGCGAGCTCATCCCTATTAAAGATTACCGATGCCTATAATAATGGGATTATCGACAAGGAGGTTTTGGAGGTTCTAAAGGTGCTCCATCCAAGAACCCCCTTCATTTTAGGGTAATACAGAAGCCTCTAAGCCGTTGAGATGTGTTGGGTTTGGAAGGGTTGATAGTATTCACACGCCCCTGTGGGCTTGTCTACGGAGTCCTCATCACGCTTAGACGTGATTCATGCGTCTCTCACTGGGTGGAACGCACCGCTCCAACCACCGACGGTGCCACGCAAAGGAAACACTTCCGGGATCCCGTGGAGGGGATGACCTCTGGGCTGTGTTTCCCTTTTGTATACATCATTTGTTTAGAGGTGGCTGGAGAGTCTGAGTGGCTGATGATCGAAGCCGAGGCAGTCCGGATGGGTTTGATTAGTGTCATGGTTTAACGCTGTTTACTCCCCAATGAACACCATTAGAACTTCTAAAGGAGGTTTGGAACGCATTGTGATAATACACAAAGACGCAACCACGTGTCACGTCCGCTGATTTGGAACGCACGCGGAAACCCGGAAGCGGGGTCACACGGAAGCATCACTCATTGTGGTAATTCCTGGTTCTATTTAAGCGCAGGGAAATGGGGGGCGAGTGTATACCCCAGTTGAAGTCTGTGAAGACGAAGCGCGTAGGGTACATATGCTGGCCCCAACCATCTCAACACTGCGCTATTAATTTTATCGATTTTTTTTTTTTTTGGTTGCTTGTTTTGGATGTTTTTATTTTGAACTTTTGACGTTTTTTACTTTATTTTATTTGATTTGTATTTGGTTGCGAGGAATCTTTTATGGGAATACATTTTTACCCACCTTTTTACGCTACAAAGAGGCATCTTTTTTCCTTTTTCCTTTTATAACACACCAATCATCGGTGAGAGGAAAAACCCGTCTTGGATTTCCCCCCTTAATATTGTGTCTGTGATCGAATGCTGCATGCATTGGATAGTGTATGTAATACACCACTGATCCACTAATGAGGAATCCGAAAGACCAATTGGGATTTCCGCTGAAGCACCGGCTAGCTTCCCATGCTGGTAAGATTCACCACCGTACGGTGAGTTGGATCCACACCATCCGGTGAGAGTATCCATCTTTATTCCCCATTCGGACGATGAAAGCACTCCCGGGTGTTTTTTTTTTTTTTTAAAACATTACAAGTTTATTGAGCAAATAAAGAGTGTAACAAAGAGAAACAGGAGTAGGTGCAACTACTCTTAATGCAACATTCCGATTAGCTTAGGTAATAAGACCTATTAGAACATAGTATGCTAGTACAAACTTGTACATCACTAGAGCTTTATGCAATCATGTTTCAAGTCGGTATTCACTATGGCCAACTAGAGCCAAAAAAATTATAAGCAGTCAATAGCAAAGGGAAAGAGAAAAGAAAGAAGAAATCAAGAGGAAAAGTATGTAGAGCAGTAGTGGAAGGACAAATTTGGTCAGTGTAGCCTAGGCGAACAGTCTCAGTCTGGAGGGAGCGGTATAATATCAGTGTATTCAGCTGAGTATTTAAAGAGCAGCCAGGGCTGCCATGTCTCATGAAATTTTTTCACCTCATCAGTAGTCTGGGTCAGCGTCTCTTCCATCTTGTAGATGTCAGAGACCTTGTTAAGCCATTCTGCAATGGAGGGAACCCTTTGAGACTTCCAGTTTAGCAGAATCAGAGATTTTGCCACATTTAGGAGATGTCTCGTCAAGGAGTTTTTGTATCTCCTCAACGAGACATTCGTGATATGGAGTAGGCATGCTGCAGCATTTAAGCTAATTTTGGTCTCAGTTATTTTCTTGATTAGAAGGTTAACTTCCTCCCAAAATTGCGCGATTAGCGGACATTGCCACCAAATGTGCAGCAGTGTGCCCTTTTCAGTTTTACACCTCCAGCAGGTGTCTGGAAATTGTGGGTTCCATCCATGTATCTTGGCTGGGGTGTTGTACCAGTGTGTGAGGATTTTGTAGGCTGTCTCTTGCATTTTTGAGCTTATTGAGCACTTATGAGTCAGAATACACGCATACCTCCAGTCTTTAGTAGTTATTTCCGTCTGTAGATCCGTGGCCCATCTCACTCTGAGTGCCTCCTCCGGCCCATATTTCAAATCTCGTAACCACTCGTAGGCCATGGAAGTGGCTTTTGGGCACTTGGCACCAGCAAGGCAGATCTTCTCCAGGGCCGTGGGGGGCCTATAGATCTTAGTTTTATCTGGCAGCCTCCCTAAGTAGCTGCGGAGTTGCAGGTACGTCCAAAAGGGTAGACGTGGGTTATTCAGTGTCAATTTAAGTGTTGTCCAGTCCCTTATTACCCCTCCGTCAAAGCAGTCTCCTAGTAGGAACGGTTTAGAGGTGTCCAAGGGTTGGAAGTGAGGGGTAAACAGGCCAGGCTCAAAGTCCGGGTTGTCTTTTAAGGGGGTCAGGGGGCTGGGTTGTGAGGATATGTCCAAGGTTTTGGTCAGTCTGTGGAAAATCTCCAAGGTACATCCGGTGACGGGGTGCTTTCTAAGGTCATTCGGACAGTTATCCCATGTGATCCACGGAGAGAATTTTAACGGGAGTGGACATAAGTCATTTTCCAGGGTCACCCAATCTTTGGTATTTCCATGACAGTGCCAGTCGACTATCCTGGTCAGGTGCGTGGCCTGGTAGTAGGACCCAAAGTCAGGTATACCCATGCCACCAAAGTCCTTTGGTTTCATCAAGAGGGAATACCTGATCCTCGGTCGCTGAGCATTCCAGAGAAATCTCAACAAAATGGTTTTCAGTGAGGAAAAGAAGGCTGTAGGGATCTTGAGGGGTAGGGCATGGAGCAGATAAAGTAACCTGGGTAGGACCATCATCTTGATTATGGCCGCGCGGCCAAACCAAGAAAAATAGCCTGACTGCCATCTGTCCAAGTCCTCCTTAACAGTCTTGAGAAACCTTGGAAAGTTCTGTCCATAAGTGTCGGCCAATCTGGGCGTGAGCCACACTCCAAGGTACTTAAGTTTCGCAGGTTCCCATCTAAAGGAAGATGTCGACTTTACTCGGCCTAGCAGATTGTCTGGCAAGGAGACATTCAGGGCCTCAGATTTGGCATAGTTGATTTTGAGATTAGAGACGCATCCGTATACCGCAAACTCCCTGAGGAGAACGGGTAGGGATGTGACTGGGCTTGTTAAAAAGAAGAGCAGGTCATCCGCATAAGAGGCGACCTTGTATTCCTTATCCAAGACCCTGAAGCCCCGGATGTCTGTATTAGCTCTGATTAATCTAATGAACGGTTCCAGGGACAGTATGAACAACAGAGGCGACAGCGGGCAGCCCTGTCTTGTGCCATTTAGTATCTGGACCTTGTCTGATAAAGCACCATTAATTTTAAGCTTCGCCGAAGGGCACTGGTACAACGCCGAGATCCTGGCCATCATGTGCGGACCCAATCCGATTCTAGAACATACAGCCAGCATGTAGTCCCAGGCCACACGATCGAAGGCCTTCTCCGCATCCGTGGACAGGAGAAGGCCCTCTGTGTTACCGTCCCGGGCCGCTTGAATCAAGAGCATAGCTTTTATAACGTTGTCTTTGGCTTCACGGCCAGGCATGAAGCCTACCTGGTCCATTCCTATTAAGTCCGCGAGCAAAGGGCTCAATCGTGAGGCCAGGATCTTAGCGTGTATTTTGGCATCTAGATTTAGCAAAGATATAGGGCGATAACTTGCACAATCTGACGGATCTTTACCTTCCTTATGGATCACCGTGATGTGTGCTGACAAAAAGTCTGGGGTAATTACTCTAGGTTCAGACATAGAGTCTAGCGCGGCCCTAAGTGGGTCCACTAATATGTTGGTAAAGGTTTTATAATAAATGGAAGTGAATCCATCCGGTCCTGGGCTCTTACCAGATTTAAGTTGCTTAATGGCCACCGCGATTTCCTCTGCCGTAACTGGTCCCTCCAAGAGTGATATGTCCGAATCTGAGAGGGTGGGCATGCCGCTCTTCTCCAGGTAATCACGAATGATCTGTGGTCTCTCTCCCTCCATGTCTGCCAGTCTATGATGGGTTGGTAGGTTATATAGCTTTGTGTAGAAGTCATGGAAGTGGTTCGCTATGGCATCAGTGGATACATCCAAATTGCCATCCGCCCTCCTAATACCCTGTATGAAATTTTTCCCCGTCTGCTCCTTTAGGGCCCTCGCCAAAAATTTCCCCGACTTATTTCCAGACTCGTAGTAGATTCCCCTCTTAAAGAACAGGAATCTCCGCGACTTGTCATCAAAAACCTGTTGAAGGGCCTTCCTTTTCTCTAAAAGTTCGGTGGCTGTCTGGACAGTAAGGGATTGTTTATGTAGCATTTCTAAATGTTTTATCCGGTCTGTCAGGTTCTTGACAAGTTTTTCTCTTTCTTTTTTACGCCTCGCGCCCATTCCCATGAGGACCCCCCTAATCGTGCACTTGTGCGCCTCCCAGGTCATTAGTGGGTCAGTGTCAGCGGAAGAATTTCGCTGAAAGAAATCAGTCAGGGAGGCGGTCAGTTCTGTCAGGAGGACCGGATCAGTTAGCAGGGAAGCATTCAACCTCCAAGCGAATGATTTGGGGGTTGGAGTGACTTCCTTTACGGAGAGTGAAATTGGGGCATGGTCCGAGAAGGATTGGATGCCAATGTGAGCTCCCGTTATGAGGGCTAAATCCCTTTGTGTAATGAAAAGGTAGTCTATGCGGGAGTGTCGGTTGTGGGGAGGAGAGAAAAACGTAAAGTCACGACCATCAGGGTGCACAAATCTCCAGGTGTCAGTCAGGTGCAAGGATTGTAGCATAGCCTTAATTCGTTTAAGGGTCCTATACGTGATGCATGTTTTCCCATTGGACGTATCCTGCAGCGGGCTGAGTGGCACGTTGAAGTCTCCACCCAGGATCATACATCCCGAGGAAAACCCCAAAAGCTCTTGAACAATTTGCTGACAAAAGGATATATGAGATTTGTTTGGAAAGTAGACATTGGCTAACGTCATGGGTGTATTGTTATACAAACCCTTGAGGAATACATATCTACCCTTGGGGTCTAGCCTTTTTTCCTGTAGGGTGAAGGGTGCATCTCTACCAATCAGAATAGATGCCCCCCTGGCCCTGGAATCATCACTCGTAGCGTGAAATGCCTCTTTAAAGTAAGAACTCGTGAGTTTGGGGACATGATGTGTTTTGAAATGGGTCTCTTGTAAAAATACGAAATGCGGCCTACCTTTTTTGAGCTCCCTCAGCAGAGTGGAGCGCCTTTCGGGTATGTTCAAGCCCCTAACATTGTGGGATATAACGAGTGGTTTTCAGCCGAGATCTGCGTAAGCCATGCTGGGAGCCCAGAGTGAGACGGCCCGGAGTGATCCTAGAATACAAAGCTGGTGATATCAGGTTAGAACCAATACAACTATATTCATAAAAATAAAAATAAAAAAAGGAGAAGAAAAAGAAGGAAAAGGTGAGTCAGAAAAGGGGAGAGTAAAGATGATGGAGCAATTTAAAGAATTCCCTAGACAGGCCGGAAATCCTGACCTGAGTAGTAGGTAGGTTAGCGCGTCCCACGCCCAACTAGTAGGCGAGGAGGCACTTGGTGGGGGTAGAGGGAGGCAGCTGACAACAGGGTAAAACAGTCAGCTACTCGACTCTGCCAGTATAACTGTAAGAGTAAACGGTAAATGTATGTGGATAGGTTGCAACATAACACACACAGCCTGCACATGAAAGCTGAACTAGCCTCATCTATTACTAGATGAAAGTGTTTCCCCCCTGACCCAGGGGTGGTACAAACTTAAGTGCTCACGGGCAACACATTAGATAAAGCGCCCCTTTACGCAGCAACATGCAACAGTATTACAGTATTTCCCTCCTCGGTCTGTCCCAAAAAAATAAAAAAGGAAGAAAAAAGGGGGGGGGGAGGAGGGACTCCCCCATGTCACACAGTGCCACCCATAGTCCCGGACTCTCTTTGGTCGTTAGTCATCTGGTCACAGGAAATGTATTCAGTATCAGAGTTTTTAGTCTTCAAGCCAGGGCAGCAAAGGACCAACCTCCAACTATGACTCTCTGTGAACATGTAGCCTGAGAGCCAGTGTCGAAGCTCAAGACCCTAGTCCGTCTTATCTGGACAGCAGCAATTGCCCCATGTAAGCCCAGGTCAGCAGGCTTCCAGGCTAGGAGGGGGTACATGACACTGTGGTAGGTGACAGAGGGACAGACTCTGGTTTCACATAGGGGGGGAGGGGGAGGGGTCTCCCTTGACCTGAGTCTCCGTCTCCTCCTCCAGGAAGCCCACGGGGAGTAGGTCGAGAAAATTACTAAAAAAATAAAAAAAAGAGTAGGGGGCGAGTGATAGTTTTTTAGCAAAGTTGTTAAATTTTCCCAAGGGAGCCCCAAAGGGAACCCATAGTAAACGTAGAAAAACAAATGAGCATAACAGGTTGAACTCAGTAAGTGTCGATCAGTCATCAGCATGATCTCTGCGTTCCTTTCTGCTGGGACCTGGGGTTCCAAATTTCCCAGAGCGGTTCGGCTTCTGTTTCTTGTTCAATCTTTTGTCAGGAGTGGAGAAGGAGGATCTGGAAGGTGACCGGTCTCAGGGTGGTTCCTGGAACTCAGCATACCAGTCAGGCAATGGGATGTATTCAAGGTCCAGAGCGGCACAGAAGTCTGGAAGTTCATCCGGATCACGCAGAATGTATTGATGTCCATTGTAGTGTACGGATAGTGCAAAAGGGAACTTCCAGGTGTATTTTAATTCACGTTCCCTGAGTTTCTCCAGCAGAGGGCGCAAGGCTCTTCGGTTTCTCAGGGTAATCTGAGATAAGTCCTGAAACAACAGGATAGTGGCTCCATTGAAAATAATATGCTCATTTCTCCTCGCCTTTCTCATTATGTCCTCTTTAAGCAAGAAGCTCTGAAGGCAACATATGATGTCCCTTGGAGGAGCACCATCTGGGCCTTTTGGTCTGTGAGCCCTGACAAAATCGATCGCCATGTCTTCCTGCCGCTCTAGCAAGCTATTGAAAACTTGTTGTAATGCCGGAATGATTTGAGCTGAGTCTACTGTCTCAGGGATACCCCTCACTCGTGTATTGGCCCTCCTACCCCTATTGTCCAGGTCTTCTAAATGCCTATTTATTTCAATAAAATGGTGGTTTTGAGTCGTGCACTTCCAGGGATGAGCCGAACATCCCCCTGTTCGGTTCGCACCAGAACCTGCGAACAGACAAAATGTTCGTGTAAACTTTAGAACCCTATTAAATACAATGGACTCGAACGTTCAAAATCTAAAGTGTTAATTATAAAGGCTAATAGGCAAGTTATTGTCCTAAAAAGTGTTTGGGGACCGGGGTCCTGCCCCAGGGGACATGTATCAATGCAAAAATAAGTTTTAAAAACGGCCGTTTTTTTCGGGAGCAGTGATTTAAATAATGCTTAAAATGAAAAAATAAAAGTGAAATATTCCTTTATATTTCGTACCTGGGGGGTGTGTATGATATGCATGTGAAGTGGCGCATGTTTCCCGTGCTTAGAACTGTCCCTGCAAAAAATGTCATTTTTGAAAGAAAAAAATTCATTTAAAACTGACTCGCGGCTATTAATGAATTGTCGGCTCCCGGCAATACATTCAAAAGTCATTGATAAAAAAAAAAAAAAAGCGTGGGGGTTCCCCAGAATTCAATTACCAGGCCCTTCAGGTCTGGAATGGATATTAAGGGGAACCCTGCCGCAAATTTAAAAAAAAATTGACGTGGGGTTCCCCCAAATATCCATTCCAGGCCCTTCAGATCTGGCATGGATTTTAAGGGGAACTCCACCCCAAATTTAAAAAAAATGGCGTGGAGTCCCCCTAAAAATCCATGCCAGACCCCTTATCCGAGCACGCAACCTGGCCGGCCGCAGGGGAAAAGGGGGGGACGAGAGAGCGGCCCCCCTCCCTCCTGAACCGTACCAGGCCACATGCCCTCAACATGGGGAGGATGTCCCCATGTTGATGGGGACAAGGGCCTCATCCCCACAACCCTTGCCCGGTGGTTGTGGGGGTCTGCGGGCGGGGGGCTTATCGGAATCTGGAAGACCCCTTTAACATGGTACAATGTACCCCTTACCAATTCACATAGGGGGGGCCGGGATCTGGGGGTCCCCTTTGTTAAAGGGGTCTTCCAGATTCCGATAAGCCCCCCGCCCGCAAACCCCCACAACCACCGGGCAAGGGTTGTGGGGATGAGGCCCTTGTCCCCATCAACATGGGGACATCCTCCCCATGTTGAGGGCATGTGGCTTGGTACGGTTCAGGAGGGAGGGGGGGCGCTCTCTCGTCCCCCCCTTTTCCCCTGCGGCCGGCCAGGTTGCGTGCTCGGATAAGGGGTCTGGTATGGATTTTTAGGGGGACTCCACGCCATTTTTTTTAAATTTGGGGTGGAGTTCCCCTTAAAATCCATGCCAGATCTGAAGGGCCTGGAATGGATATTTGGGGGAACCCCACGTCAAATTTTTTTTAAATTTGCGGCGGGGTTCCCCTTAATATCCATTCCAGACCTGAAGGGCCTGGTAATTGAATTCTGGGGAACCCCCACCCTTTTTTTTTTTTTTTTTATCAATGACTTTTGTATGTATTGCCGGGAGCCGACAATTCATTAATAGCCGCGAGTCAGTTTTAAAAGACTTTTTTTCTTTCAAAAATGACATTTTTTGCAGGGACAGTTCTAAGCACGGGAAACATGCGCCACTTCACATGCATATCATACACACCCCCCAGGTACGAAATTTAAAGGAATATTTCACTTTTATTTTTTCATTTTAAGCATTATTAAAATCACTGCTCCCGAAAAAACGGCAGTTTTTAAAACTTCTTTTTGCATTGATACATGTCCCCTGGGGCAGGACCCCGGTCCCCAAACACTTTTTAGGACAATAACTTGCATATAAGCCTTTATAATTAGCACTTTAGATTTCTCCCATAGATTTTTTGAATTTGCCGCGAACACCCCAATTTGTTCGCTGTTCGGCGAACGGGCGAACAGGCAATGTTCGAGTCGAACATGAGTTCGACTCGAACTCGAAGCTCATCCCTATGCACTTCTTCTCCAATCTGAGAATTGCTTTGTCCCTGTGCCTTCCCGCTGCCTCAGACACCGCCATCCGCTCATTCAGAGCCAATAGGTTAGATTTAAGGTCCGTGATGGCGGCCGAGAAGGAGGATTTAATATCCGCGGCTATCACTGACATATCGGCTAGGGTGAGGGGATGATTCAAGCGGGCGTTTCCCTTACCTGAGTCCTCAGGCGGGGATTGGGAGTCCTCGCTGTATTCCTCCTCGTGTGGCTGCATCAGTGCCATCTTGGTCTTCCCCACGTTGTTGCGGGTCCCCGCCGCAGGTTTAAATAGCTCTGTGATGTTCCGCGCTGTGAACCTCTCCTCGGGCGTGAGTGCGGGGTGTTGTACAGGCGTTTGCCCGGCATCTGGAGGCTTAGGGTTGGGGAATTAGGCGATTGCAGGCTGTGTGTGTGCCGGAGCTCTCCTAGTGCGCGTCCATACTGGTTGCGCGCCAAGCCATGCCCCTCATTTATCCCGGGTGTTTTGTTAACTCACGCTTTTGTCATCTCTGTTGAAAGACAGTTTGACACATTTGAGATAAATAAGTGTATTTTCACAAACCGTGAGGATATCCAACATCCATTTTTTGTTAACAATCACATTGCTCACCATTATTGGTGTAATTAAGTAGTTTCAAAGATAGCCTATATCCATATTTGTGGACAATCACATTGCTCCCCATTATCAAGGTTTCACACATGTGATTTATACACAACAAAATTTGAAAGTTTTCTCACTTTATATATGTTTTGTTTTTTCTGATTTACATTGTTGCACATATGTCTGGGTGTTGCAAATCACTTTAGTGTTCCCCTCACAGGTTGTCACATACCTTTTATAGGGTTCTCCATACTGGTGTGGGAGAAGATATAATTGTTTGTCTTTTCTCAACCCCAGTAGAAGCGCAACACTTTATTATTATATAATAGGGATTATGATTTAAAGATTACCGATGCCTATAATAATGGGATTATCGACAAGGAGGTTTTGGAGGCTCTAAAGGTGCCCCATCCAAGAACCCCTTCATTTTACTCACTACCTAAAACTCATAAAAACTTGAGTAAACCACCAGGACGCCCAATAATTTTGGGAATCAGGGCCAAAGCGGAAAAGGGAAGTCGATTAGTGGGCACTTTTTTGCACCCACAGGTCATAAAACTTCCATTGTATATACAAGACACCATGGATCTTTTGAGAAAACTGTATAACATAATTATTCCAGTGGATAGTCTATTGGTTTCCATAGATGTTGAAGCACTGTATTGCAGCATACCACACAGCCTTGGCGTTTCGGTGGCAGAGATTTTTCTCAACGTGGGTGATGGGGCACCCAGACCCCATAATGTGTTTATAATGCAAATGTTGCAACACATCCTAACAATGGCTCCCACTACCTCTAGGTGCAGGGGGTTGTGATGGGACCATGTTGTGCCCCGTCGTATGTCAACCTGTACCTGGGGGGGGGTGGGAGCGTGCTCTATTTGTGGATGAATCTCTCTATGTACCTGTGTAACATTATATGTTGGTACAGGTACATAGATGATATCTGCATGGTTTGGAATTCAACAGAGAAGGAACTGTTGACCTTTGAGTAGATTGGCCACTAATAAATATAACCTTAGATTTTCTATGGAACACAATTTGCAATCCCTAGCTTTTCTTGACCTAACTATCTTTAAACGGGATGATGGAACTTTGGAGACTTCTTTGTATAGGAAACCCACTGCGGGAACACTATACTTCATGCATCCAGCGCCCACCCCCTATCATTGATTAAAAGTATACTGTATTCACAATATTTGCGGATTAGGATGAATTGCTCCAATGAGGAAAGAAGAGTCTGATTTACTGAGGTCAAGGTTATTAGAGAGGCTATACCAAAACTACTTTAAAAAAGGCCTTTAATAAGTCATGTCAGAGCAATATGCACTAGTGTTCGGGAAAGAGGATAAAAGACAGATGGAATCTGTGAGAGTAATTACAACCTATTCTAGCAACCATGATGTGATAAAAGAGACAAGCATTGGCACCTTCTTACAGGGGATCCCATTGTAAATAAATATATCAGTAAATTTCCCCAGATTACCTACAAAAATGGTTGATCATTAAAGGATCGACTGGTTCACAGCCCTTTCCAAGAATCCCCAAGATCCAATGAATTTGAGTTCGGCATGCACAAATGTGAGGCATGCGAGTATTGTAATCGAATCCTCGAGGGAGCTTAATTCACTCTGCCCAATGGAATTGTATATAATATGAGGTTCCATGCCGATCGTCAAACGAAAGAAGTGGTCTATATCGTTTTCTGTGAATGCGGATCGTTTTACGTAGGCAAGAAGTTTTTTAATTTCTGGAAACGAATCTATGACCATATATATTATATCAGAAGGAACCTCTTCTATACTCCTATCGGCAGACATGTTGCCTTAAAACACAAGAATGATACCTCTTTGGTACGGTTCACGTTTCTCGAGGGGATCCTGGAAGACTCACGTGGGGGCAATATTGATTGCAAATTGCCCCAAAGGGAAGCAAGATGGATTTTTAAGCTAAATGCCACTCACACCACCAGGCTTAAACGAATCTTTGAGCTATAGGCCCTTTTTAGGTTAATCCAATATTGCTGTTTGGATATATAGCTCTGGGGTCCATATACATTCCTATGGTATACATCTTAATAATAACACGGTCTGATCTATGTGATGTTACATGTCTGTTTTAAATATGTCTGGAATTTACTATATAGGTTTAAAAATAATAATTGCTATATGATTGTTTCAGAGATACTGGAGTTTTGGATCCCAAATGGATGCACACTGAAATCTGATGCAGCGAGTACTTTATTTTTTATCTATAAATATCAATTTTTTGACTAAATGTGCTGTGGGATCGATGTGATTTAAGACACTATGGGGGCGTGCAGCCTGCTTATGGGAGAACTGATTCATGTGGAACTTTGACAAACTGTCCCCCCAGCATGGTTGTGACTCTGGGGCGGTTGGGCAAGTGTTTGCCCACGGCCTTACCATGGTGGTGGAGTTGTGGTGGTAGGAGCATGGGGTGAACTCCGTTATTTGTCAGTCCTCATATCCTTCTTTATTTAAAATGTAACCTTTAGTCTGGCTAGTTGTCTCTGTGTCAGCTTGGTTCTATGGTGGCCAGAAATGGGTGCTTCTAGATTTTCGTGTCTGCATTGGTATATGTGGTTGGTGGATGTTACTACGATATCCGATGGGCACTATGGTTCCGTCACGGGCCTAGCTGATGTCCTTGTGCGCATGCGCGAGGTTTCGGGACATGGCGGGGAGCTATAACTGCGCATGCGTGGCTGCTCTAAGCAGCCGATGCGTCACTGATTGGCTCCACACTCCCGTGCTTAGCACGCTTTGTTTTTTCAATTGCCACACCTGCAATCGAATTAACAAGCCAAATCTGGCTATATATCCAGTCCAAGCGGTGCCATGCTTGTTATGGGGAGATCTTGGTAAGTACCATTGGACGTTACTATGGAAGGAAGAGGTTATGTCTTTTGTTAAAAATCATGCTTACTCAGTTTCCATTTGGTTTGTAGATTAATACCTCTGCACACTTGGTTGAGTGTTTGAGGACTGACGTTTGGCCACTATATCTCTGAGATTGAATCTAGGAAGTTAAAACGGTGCATGTGAATGTGATGCCTCAAAATACAACTAGCCTTTTCTTTCTTTCTATTGGATTAAGGTAGTTATTGAATACACTAGATCTAGTTTATAAGTTTTATTCTGGTATCTAGAATAGCAGTTACATGCTGGACCTCTGTTATCATTACTATATGCAGGAGTCCGTTGGATGAAGTGGTGGCAGCCAATTGTGTATCTTGTGATACCCAGTATAGAGTTCATTTTTCTCTCCCTTATGCTATCTGCTTCAGTAAGTGATTATATTATGTTCTTTAATTATGGTAACTTTGATGTGTGTGGGAGGGGCAGTTTCACCTATGAGGTATTCATCTGTGGCCCTCAATTCTATTTGAAGGATATTTTCATCTGGGTCATCCTCCTATGCACTCGGTACGCCAGTATTGTTGCTGTCATATGGATCTCATAGAATGTGAGTCAATCAATTATCAATCAGCTCATTGAAAAACTCATGTCTGTTGCTTCACATATTTGATGAGATAATGGACATTCAGAATAGATATGGAGCATCCATAGGGAAGTCAATGTATAATAATATAGATGTATCTCTGTTTTTTTCTGTTAAAAGTCAAGAGTCTAAGGTTCTTAAGAAGCAAGATTGGGAAACGTGTCAACCATTTGTCAACTGTAATGACAGAGATATTTAAATTCTATGATATCTAACAACAATTTAATGATTTTATAAAATGACTAATGTTTTACATTTTTGATAATAAAAATATTTGGTAAAAGAATCTATTGAAAAGTTCCTCTCTGGTACCGAAAAAGTCCATCATGTTTGCTTTTTTTCTAAATAGTATATACGATGAGGTACCCCCTCATCCTATACCCCTATTCTCTTCCCTCTTTTGTATACATGCCCCCATGTAATTTAGGTAAAGTTAGAAGGCACCTACAAAGTCTGGGTTGCCCAAATAAACTTGGCAAACTGAGAGTTTAATTTGGCAAAAAATTATGAGGGAATATGTTTAGGCAAAGCCTGTAAAAGATACAAAAACGTGGGCAAGATACTCATCTTGATGTTGCAATGCCCAAACCAACAGTGTAGGCCTTGATGCCATTTATCTAAAAGGACTCAGCGTAAGAGTGTTAGACAGGACTGGGAGAATGCAGGTGCCCAAGTACTTTAACACTGGTAGTTCCACTTGAAGTTAAAGTTAAGCTGCAGGGTATGCAACAGTGCGGGGGGGGGGGTAGTACTACCCCCATGGCTTCTGATTTATTGAAATTCATTCAGGTTCGATAAAGGACCGTACCGATCAAATTCTGCTAGGAGGTTTGGTAAGGGCAGATGAGGGTTGGTCAAAGAAGAGCAGACACCTTTTTCTGTGAAGCTCCTACCTGCAGACCCGTAATGTCCTTTTTTAGCCTAACTCTACTCAAGAAGGGTTTCAATGTGAGGGAAAATAGCAGGGGCAAGAGGGGGCAGCCCTGGTGAGTCCCAGTGGATATAACGAAAGGTTCCAAAAACACATCGTTTGCCTTAACCAAAGCCCTCGGAGCCAAGTATACACTAGATATCCACTGAATCAACTGGTCTCCCAAAGCCCATATGGTGCAGGAATGTGAACATGAAATTCTAATTCAAAGGCTTTTTCAGCGCCGGTACTCAAGAAAACACAAAGTGTTTTTATGATTAGCCAGATAAACTAAGACTAAGCCGGGGTAGCTGCCAGGGGGTGTCATTAGTCTGGAAGTATGCAGTCATTTCTCTAGACATTGGCTAGGACTTTGGGGTCTTGCAACAAGCTTTTATTCAGGTGCCATCTCCACTTCAGAGTCCGAAAGCGAAAAGTGTAAAGCATGGTCAAACCAGGTGATGTTTCTTATTGTAATGTCCAGGACAGTATGAAGATGTTGGTGGGGAACCTAGAAGAGATATATACAAGAGTAGGAGTAGCGTGGTGGAGAGAAGACGGTGTAGACTCATTCCCCAGGATGAAATACATGCCAAGCGTTAAAGGGGAATCTATGTAATGCCTGCAGGATACATTTCCTGGTGCCGGGAGGAAATGAGGAGATGCCAGTGGAGGTATCAGAGCCCGGTTCTGGGGAGGCATTAAAGTGTCCCCCAAGGAACAATCTACCTTCCACAAACTCCATAAGAGTGGAAATGTTATTACATAGAAAGGAGTCTTGATGGAGATTTGGAGAGTATATGATAGCCAACGTCACCTTAACACCGCCAATGTAATCCTTAAGAAAAAGGTAACAACCGCCAGAATCTGAGCTTATGTCTACAAGTGTCCAAGGTATGCCGCTAGAAATTAATATGGAAACTCCCTTGGGTTTGGCTTCCTTGGGTTGGTTGGAGGCATGATAAACATAAGGGTAAAACCTGTTCTGAAGGAAGGGAAGTCTTCCCGCCTTGAAATGAGTTTTGTGTACAAATGCTACATCAGCGCACAAGCATTTCAGATTATGTAGGAGCATCCATCGTTTTTCAGGCCCCTTCACATTGAATGAGGTAAGGCTTGCGGTGTCCATTATGCCACCAGCACGCAAAAAAGTGGGGAGGGGAGAGAGAATGGACTGGAAGGAGAAGGAAGAAGAGGAGGAGAAAGTAAAAAAGGGGGGTGAGAGAGGGAGGGGCCCAGGAACTAGTCCTAGGATCCTACTGCATCGGGCCTAAAAAAGAACTAGAAGGCACTCACTATAGTGCTACACTGAGTGCGGGAGCGCAAGCCTAAGGGGGAAGTGGTAGGATACAGCCAAAGTGCAGAGCCCTAGGCTCTCCAGCAGTAGGACGGTAGATAAGAACAAACAAAAATATATAGTGCAGCAATAGTTCAAGTAGATAAGCATTCTGCATAACAACGAACTCTTGAGAGAAACCCCATATAAAGCCCAAGTAATGGCTCCCCCATAGAATGGATGCCCACCCAGTATAACAACCGCAGATCTATCTGGCCAAGGCAGGCACCGGCGCGTTAAAGAATGCACCATGTCTCCCCATGCCTGGACAGAGCTCTTCTCAGGGAGGGGGACTGTATATATTTCAGCACAGCAAAGGTTTGTGCAAAACCCCCGGCATTCATATCATGACCCCATCTAAAACAAAACTTAGAGGGCTCCACTGATCCAGGACCAGGGTAAATAAGGCAAAAAATAGTGCTCCGCTGTCACCGTCCTCCTCCCATCCACCCCCACAATAGCGGCCTAGGTAGGTAAGCAGACCATAATGGGCGGGGTGAGGGGATGGAGATGAAACACCCAATTTCCAGCAGAGGCAAACTAACCACCACAAAGAGGTTGTGAACTAAGACGTAAATAAACCTGAACTCTTGAACCGGAGGGCCATCCCAGGAAAAACACAAAGTCATGCCCACACACTAAAAGTGCATGAATTATGATTAAACAAACCAGGTAAAACTAAAATTAACATTAAGACAAGTATCTCCAGCTTGGGGATACGTAGCAGATAGGGAGGATACACATGAAAAAATGAGGTAAGGAAGGTCTTGAAAACAGTCAGCTGCTTTAGGGAGCAAAGCCCTTCAAACATTAGCCATCATAAAAGATGAAGGCCAAAACACAAAGAGCAGGCCATCAGGCCTAACAAGTCACCCTGGGTCTAGAAGCGTAGAGGGTTATTTCTCTTTCAAATATTTTATTAATTTGCATAAAAGTACAGTGTACAATTAACATTGTACGTCGTGCAACGACGATGTGATAGATAATTAACAGATGAACATATATTCACTGACAAGTTGCAGACATTCCAAACAGGAGGTGTATAACTATATGAGTATACATAAGGACACTCGGATCTCCCCTCTCCGGTGGCACCCCATATGGGATCTTTAGTGCCACCGAAGTGGAGAGGGTCCATTCAGTACAGTGCGAGCACTGTAGGGTAACACCCACTGCTTGTTGGCAGTGTTTCATAAATTTGCTTGAACATGTTATCAAAGCCGGAAGTAAAAGAAGAGACGGTTAGTAGATATCAGAAGTGTACTTCAAGGATATTGCTCGGTCAGGCTATATGAAATATTGTAACAATAGGATTAGGTGACTGTCACAGCATCAGTCCAATCGGTCCAAGTCTGCCAGAGTGTTCGGGTTTTAACAGCCCGACCATTACTGGCGTTTGTTATCATTTCATAGCTAAAGTGTAGGGTTACTAAGTTGATAACTTGTTCTATGGTTGGAGTATTGTCGGATTCCCATTGTCTCATTAAGTTGAGCCTGGCTGCCAGGAGTATGTGAGTTGTTACGTGTCTAAGGGGTTTAGGTATGTCGTCTATGGTTAGGTTGAGAATGGCAAGTGCGGGTGATGGAGGGATATTGATTTTAATCACGTTTGATATAAGATTAAAAATATCGTCCCAGTATTTTTGTATCTTGGAACATGTCCAGAAAATGTGGAGCATGTCTCCTGTGGTCGCTTTGCATCTCCAGCACTTGTTAGGGATTTGAGGACTGAAAGTCGCTAATTTGGCTGGCGTGAGGTACCAGCGTAGTGAGATTTTCTGAGTGAGTTCCCAGAGTGTTGAGCATTTGGTGGCCGCGTAGACGGAGTGAAGTGCCCGTTGCCATTGTGCGACTGTGAAGGTATGTGTAAGATCAGTGTCCCATCGATGGTGCGGTTTCATTTTGGAAAAAATTGACTTTTGGTGAAGGTTGTTGTAGAAATGTGAGATGCCCTTTGTTTTGGAGGCAGGGTCAGTAAGGTATTCCCAGGTCTTAGGGTGGATTCTATATAGGGGTAGGGGTATATTAATCAAGCAGTGGTGGATGCGCAAGAATGTGAAGTGTTCTGAGGCAGGTAGACCATATTCGGCCTGTAGTTGGGAGAAGGATTTAACGTGGTTACCCTGTATTAAGTTTTGTAAGCAGTGGATCCCATTGAGGATCCATCTAGAGATCAGTAGGTCTGGGGTCAAGTGATGAAGGGATTCTAAAGGGATTTTAAATTGTGGTGTGGTGGGGTTATAGCCCAGGGAAGTGATCATTTTTTTCCAGGCACTTACTGTAGCCTTCATGGTAGGGGAGAGACATGCTGGTATTTGGGTGCCTAGAGGTGTGCTTAGAAGCCAGGTCTTTAAATTGGGGCGTGCAATTGAAAGGTTCTCTATTTGTCCCCACATTGAGGTCATGGGGGATTGGAACCAACTGGGCAGTTGGGCTAGAATGGCTGCCATGTGATAGTCCTCAAATTCTATTGAGCCAATACCTCCCGCCATTTTGTGTTTAATTAACTTTAGATGAGCACATCTGGGTCGCTTGCCTTTCCAAAGATATTTGTTGAATATCGTCTGGAGGGATCTGAAAAAAGCTTTGGGTATTGGAATGGGGAGGGTCCTAAAGAAGTACAATATTTGAGGGAGGCATATCGTTTTGAAGGCCGCAAGCCTCCCTGACCAGGAAAGTTCATGTTTCGCTAATTGGTCTGAGGACAGACGGATGTTATGTAGAAGTGGTATGAAATTACAGGCGTATAAGTTGTTCAGTGATCTTGGGAGTTGGATGCCTAGATACAAAATGTCTTTATCTGCCCATGCAAATGGATATTGTACTTGTAACAAGTTTCTCGTCGTGGTGTCTAAATTAATATCTAATATGAAGGATTTGGTTGTGTTAACTTTGTAATATGAAACCGAGCTGAACCAGTTTAACAGTTTTTGTACTTCTGCCAGGGAGGAAGTCGGATTGGTGAGGATAAGAATGACATCATCAGCAAATAGGCTGATTTTATGAGATTTGGGTCCAATTTGAAGTCCTGAAATATTGGGGTGTGAGCGGATATGCTCCGCCAGTGGCTCCATGAGCATGTTAAAGATGAGTGGGGATAATGGACAGCCTTGTCGCGTGCCATTAGTGATACTGAATGGGCAGGAGAGCATTCCCTCTGTAAACACTTGGGCCGTGGGGTTTGAGTAAAGTGCCATGATGGCTTGTAGTATATGGCCCTTAAATCCAAATTTTTGAAGGACTGTCTTTAGGTACGACCAGTGGATCCTATCGAACGCCTTCTCTGCATCCAAAGATAGGAGCAGAGAGGGCGTTCCGGTGGATTCCGCGTGGTGGATGAGATTGATCATTCTTCTAGTGGCATCTGATGCCTGTCTGCCCTTCGTGAAGCCTGACTGGTCCTTATGTATGAGGGCTGGCATTATCTCGAGTAACCTTGTTGCTATAGTTTTGGCATAGATCTTGAGATCAAGGTTAAGAAGGGATATTGGGCGAAAATTTTGGGGGACATTCGGCTCCTTCCCTGGTTTCGGTAACGTTATAATCAGTGATTTTAGATATTCAGTCGGAAAGGTGGAAGAGGAGGCAGCGTGGTTGAAAACTTCAGTAAGGTGGGGGGTTATGTGAAAGGAGAATTGTTTATAATATTCGCCTGTCAGTCCGTCTGGGCCTGGCGCTTTACCATTTGGCAGGGAGTCAATTGCATTTTTTATTTCTAGTTCCGTGAACGGTCTATTGAGGTTTGTCAATTGCTCTTCAGTCAAGGTAGGTAGATTGAGCTTACAGAGAAAGTGGTCAATTCCTTCTTGGGTGGGTTGAGGTGTACACGGGTCCTGTCTCAGATTGTATAGGTCACTGTAATAGGCGCTAAAGGCGTCGGCTACGTCTTGTGGGTTACTCAGGAGGAGTTTAGTATGAGGGTGGCGGAGTTGGGCAATTTTGGTTTTGGTGCGCCTACCTTTAAGGCGTTGCGCTAGTCTTTTCCCCGCCTTGTTAGAAGTGGAGTAAGTAGTGGCTTTAAGCTTCCTGTGAAGAAATTCATAGGAGTGGAGGAGTAGGGTTCTAAGTTCCTGTCTAAGGGACAACAATTTGTTCGCTCGTGGGTCTCTAGGGTCAGCCTTGAGCTTTAATTCTAGGGATGCTATCTGAGCCGTCAGGTCGTCTATACGTTGCGTCCTCTTTTTTTTATGGTAAGAGCTTAATTTAATTAGGGTTCCCCTAATGAAAGCTTTATGTGCGCTCCACACCACGGCAGGGTCGGGCACCGAGCCCTTGTTTAATGAGAAAAAGTCGGTAATTTGAGCCGAAATTTCTGGGGCATAATTATCATGCTGGATAATGTAGTTGTTTGCTCGCCAGAGAAATGTGTTGCGTTGCAGGGTTAAGTCATCTATAGTAATTGATATTGGGGCGTGGTCCGACTATGTTGCGGTGTGGATCGCAGACACACATATTTTTTGTAAAATCCATTTATCTGTCAGAAACAAATCAATTCTCGAATACGAGTTGTGTCTGGAGGAGAAAAATGTAAAGTCTCTTTCAGATCCATGTTGACATCGCCACACATCATAGAGGTCGTGGGTGGCGATAAGTTTTTTCAGAGGCGAGTCTCGCCTTTTCGCAGCTGATGTGGAGTCTATAACCACATCGGGGACTAGGTTGAAATCTCCACAGAGAATCAGATGACCTTTCTGAATAGGTTTGGCCATGCAAAGTATTTTGCGTAGGAATTGCAACTGGTGTGAGTTTGGGGTATATACATTAACAAGAGTGTATTGAACTCGATTCATAGTGCAGGCAAGTATTATATAGCGACCTTCAGGGTCTGTTACAACATCCAGTAGTTGGAAGTCCACACTGTCTTTGATCGCTATCATGACCCCCTTAGTTTTAGTAGAATGTGAAGCGTGGAATATATGCGGGAACTGGCGATTGGAGCATAGGGACTCACTGGATAGTAGCAGGTGGGTTTCTTGTAAACATAAAATGTCACTGTGGAGAGCCGCGGCGGTTTTCCAGAGTGAGTGACGTTTGGCTGGATGGTTTAGTCCATTGGTGTTCAGTGATAGGATTGTGAGCGGCATCTTGTAGCCAAGGAGGTAGCGGGTGCGATGTAGTAGCACTTACGGTTTGGTGATTCAGTCCAGGTCGAGGTTACTTGCCTACGAGACGGTGTAGCAGTGATGCGGCAGACCAGGGTCCTGGAAGTAAGGTGGTTAGGATGCTGTGGATAGAGCAATATGTTAAGCACTCAAGCGGTAGTAACAAGCAAAAACAAAAAGGTAAAGAGTCTAGGAGCAAGCTGACAGCGAGAGGTTTCGCTTAGATTGTTCAGAAAGTAGAACTAGAAAGGTTCTCAGAGGGGGTGCCTCGCACCTCGGAAGCCTCCGTTTGGGGGTACAAACAGTTTTTATGTCTAGGAGCTGCAAAAACAGGGGTTCTTTGTGACATAACCCAGGGGAACTGCAAGAATGATGTTTGGCCAATTGTGGCGTATTTAACAGATGCCATTTAATTGAAGATGCTGTCCAGATTTCTGCTTGTAGGTGATCTTCCGTCAGGGTGTGGGGGTGGATTTGGGGGGTTCCAGGAGGATTCCCCAGTTGTGGAGAAGTCGCATTCCTTTGTCAAGATCACTGACGGTATGTGACTGACCATTCTTCGTGATGAGGAGTGTGGCTGGGTAACGCCATTTGTACTGAATCTTATGGTTCTGTAGACCTTTGGTGACTGGGCTCAAATGACGTCTCAGTTGGAGTGTATACTTTGAGAGATCAGGAAAGAATTGGATTCCTGTGAAGGGAGCTAGTATGGGCGTTTTAGCTTTAACCCCCATCAGGAGCTTTTCCTTAATGTGATAGAAGTGAATTCTCATCAGGACGTCTCTGGGTACTGAGGCTGCTAGGTGGGATGGTTTGGCGATTCTGTGGATCCTGTCTATGATAACATCTCTGGGGGATGCTTCAGGGATAATGATGTGCATCAACTCCTTGGCATACCGTGGCAGGTCCGCAGGAAGAACACTTTCCGGTATTCCTCTTAGCTTAACATTGTTCCTGCGAGACCTGTCCTCTAAATCCGCCATCTTGGCACGCATCCATGACTGCTCCTCTCTAATACCTTCACAAACATCTATTACCTCATTCACAGTGGAGGTACAATCAGTTAGGCCTCTCTCAACGTTTGTCACCCTGTCATCAAGGGAGTGGATGTCTGTAGTAATTTTAGTAAACAGAGAGGAGAGGTCAGTCATTAGGGAGGTCTGCAGTGAGAGAAGCATGTCTTTCAGGGTAGTGTCCATAACTGGTTGGCCTGAGGTTGGGAAGGATGCCATGGAGGTATGCAGGGCCTGGTTAGACAGGAGTGGGTTAAAAGCCTGGGCCTCAATTTGTGAGTGCAGCGGCCGCTGCGGCGGCGTGTCGAGCCGCATTTTAGCTTTTGCTGGACTGCGGGTGAGGGGATCACTCTCCGGGGGCTGAGAGGATACCCCCAAGGTACCTGTATGTGGTGAGTCCTCCGGTATCTCGTCCGGGAGATCTGTGTATGAGTCCCGCGGCGCGGCCTGGCCGGCGCCATCTTGGATGTCAGCATCGCGGTCCGCCGGCTTGTAGGCGAATTCCGTTAGTTTTTGCGGCTTGTAGTCCGTAAATCTCTTTCTGAACATGATCCGCAGCTGCTCCGGTGTGCCTAGAGCAAGGATGGCTGAAGATTGTAGCTTTAGTATGGCCGATGTCGCTGGATTCTGTCCCCTGGTTCAGGAGCTGAGAGCTCACACGTCCACTCTCATCTCCGGCCGGCCACGCCCCTGCGTAGAGGGTTATTGACTGTAAGAGTGTGTCAGGAAAGGTTCCATCTGCTGGTGATATTTATTTGGCTTGCAGTACTGTGGTCCACCAGCAGGTGTCTCCTGGCCGTGTGGAAATGTCAGGAGAATTTCTCCCTGCTGGTATTATATTATCCTTTGGACGCAGAACTGGTCTCCACCAGCGGATGGATCCTGGCAGTGTGGAGCGAACTGCTCTTCCTGCGCTCAGGTGTGACTTGAAGCCAATTACAAGCCTCCTATTTTATATCCGACAAGTACAAACACACCTTGCCCTGGTATCTCTCTCCCTGAGCCTGCAACCCTGACCTTGAGCCTGTACCTCATCTCACCTGACCTGATCTGATCCCTATCCTGAATCCATCCTGGACCTGTAACCCGGTTACCTTGCATATGTGTCTTGCCGTCCCATCCATCCCATCCGTCCTCCCTCTCCTTGTCCTGTATTCCTTAACCATCTGCTGATCTCCCTGTGCATGACCCCGGCCTGGCTTTTGGTTACGATTCTGTTATCTCCCATTATTGTACATATCTGTCTATTGTTGTTTGTGGGTCTCTGTGGGTTGGTTATCGCACTGTCTTATTGGAGGTGGTTGTGCTTGGTTGTGTTTATACTCAATTACTTTAATAAATTATTATATTTTCACGCACATGCATTTTTGGTTTCCTCTGTGCAGTCCACACAGTCTGGTCTACTAACTTCCATGACCGTATACCAGGGCGATCCCTGATCAGACGTGGCTGCATTGAGGAACCATCCTGGTGTTGTGAGTTCTGCTGATATGGATTCCGATTAAATCCTTTACTATTCTCTGCTGGCGGCAGTGGATGGCGAATATTGTCGCCAGGTTTTAAAGGGATGGACTAGTGACCAGCTGATGGAAACGATCCGATCAGCTAATTTCTTGCTGGATCAGGGTTACATACAGTCTGAGGATTTTCAGCCGTTAATCCGGTTATGTGTAAAACCAGCCCTGTCATGTGTTCCCGAAGGAAGTGATGATTTCTCTTCCCCTTTCAATGGTGACCAAGTTGAAACCCTAGTATGGTTATTAGAGGATGATCCAGCTTCTTTCGATGAACATTATTTCCCTTGTTCCCAGCAGGTGTTATCCGATTGTGTTAGTTCAGTGCAGTCTCTGATTAGACAGGGTGTGTGTGAACCAGTTTTTGTTCAACCTGTGCTGCAGGCATGGTCAGATCTCCTGAAATTCAGCCAAGCCACAACATTCCAGCCCTGCCATTAATCACCTGTCTTCCCAAGAATTTATCCACCCATCGCCTATGGCAACCCCAGCTACAGCCCAGTTTGCACAGCCTCCTACCAAATAATATTACCCAGTCTCTACTTGTCACACTTACCCTGCCTTCAATCCACCTGCTTCTTCCCTTCCACCTGTAGCAAATCCACAAGAACCTCCTCCAGCCACTGTTCCCGTATCTCTGCCGCATTACAGTCCTTCCTCTTACTCAATTCCATCCTTTTCATACATCCCCCTGTTATTTACAAATCTGCAATGACTAAGCCTCATGCCGCGTACAGACGACCGCTTTTCTCGACGAGAAAAACTGCATTTTTTTTTTCGCCGAGAAAAACGATCGTCTGTGTGCTTTATGTCGTTTTTCTCGTTGAGAAAAACGGCATAAAAAACGACGAGAAAAATTAGAACATGTTCTAAATTTTCTCATCGTTTTTTCCAGCATTTTTTTCCGCGGCAGTTTTCCCATAGGGAGACACTGCCGCGGAGCCCACAGACGGTCGTTTTTCTCGTCAAGAGAAAAAATTACGGGAAAAACGACCGTGTGTAGGGAACCAAGCGGTTCCCTCGTTTTTCCTGTCATTATTCACGGCGGTTTTTTAACCGCCGTGAATAATGATCGTGTGTACGCGGCATAAGAAGAAGCGGAAGTACTTTCCGACCCACACAATCCTACCAGTAACCCAACCTGCCTCCACACCCTCCAACCTGCTCCAGCCTGCGTTCATGCCAGTTTAACCTGATGATCCACCTAATTCTGCCAACCCTATGCCTGTTACCCAGTTTGACGTCCCAGTGCCTTTTGCCCAGCCTGACGTTCCTGTGCCAGCCTGACGTTCCTGTGCCAGCCTGACGTTCCTGTGCCAGCCTGCCAGCCTGCAGTTCCTGTGCCAGTCTGCCAGCCTGCAGTTTCTGTGCCCGTGTTCCAGCTCGATGTCCCTGTGCCCATGTTCCGGCCTGAAGATCCGGTGCCCGTGTCTCTGCCTGAAGTCTCAGTACCTGCCTTCCAGTCTGATGTCTTGGCGCCTGCCTTCCAGTCTGATGTCCTGGTGCCTGCCTTCCAGTCTGATGTCCTGGTGCCTGCCTTCCAGTCTGATGTCCTGGTGCCTGCCTTCCAGTCTGATGTCCTGGTGCCAGTGTTTCAGCCCGAGAGGTCAGTGTTTCAGCCCGAGATGTCAGTGTTTCAGCCCGAGATGTCAGTGTTTCAGCCCGAGATGTCAGTGTTTCAGCCCGAGATGTCAGTGTTTAGCCCGAGATGTCAGTGTTTCAGCCCGGGGTGCCAGTGTTTCAGCCCGGGGTGCCAGTGTTTCAGCCCGGGGTGCCAGTGTTCCAGCCTGAAGAACCAGTACCAGCATTCCAGCCTAAAGAGCTAGAGCCAGCATCCTGGCCTGAGGTTGTGGTGCCCATTTCCCGGCCTGAGGTTGTGGTGCCTGTTTCCCGGCCTGAGGTTGTGGTGCCCGTTTCCCGGCCTGAGGTTGTGGTGCCTGTTTCCTGGCCTGCGGAGCCTCTATCTGCTGCCCAGCTCGATGACCCGAAGCCTGCTGCCCAGCTGGATGACCCGGAGCCTGCTGCCCAGCTGGATGACCCGGAGCCTGCTGCCCAGCTGGATGACCCGGAGCCTGCTGCCGAGCTGGATGACCCGGAGCCTGCTGCCGAGCTGGATGATCCGGAGCCTGCTGCCGAGCTCGATGACCCAGAGCCTGCTGCCGAGCTTGATGTCCCGAAGCCTGCTGGCCATCTTGATGTCCCGGAGCCTGCTGCCCAGCCTGATGTGTTCCTGCCTGCTGCCCAGCCTGGTGTGTTCCTGTCTGCTGCCCAGCCTGGTGTGTTCCTGTCTGCTGCCCAGCCTGGTGTGTTCCTGTCTGCTGCCCAGCCTGGTATGTTCCTGTCTGCTGCCCAGCTCGATGTCCCGGAGCCTGCTGCCCAGCTCGATGTCCCGGAGCCTGCTGCCCAGCCTGGTTTGTTCCTGTCTGATGCCAAGCTTGATTTGCCCCTGTCTGATGCCCAGCTTGATGTGCCTGCTGTCTGCCCGCTGTCTGCCCGGAGGATGTGCCCGCTGTCTGCCCGGATGTGACTTTGCCTGTTGCCCAGCTTGTTGCCATGAACTTTCCCCAGAAACAGTTAGTTGGAGCGTCTGCTGGAGGCCTCTCCTTTGAGGGGGGGTACTGTCAGGAAAGGTTCCATTCCGCTGGTGATATTTATTATTTATATAAATAAAGTGTGGCGCTGTGTTAGTCACAGGAAGTGATATCAAGTGAAAAAATATTGAACTTTTAGAAAGAACAATGTGCCATATTGAACCTCAATACGGTCCTGTGTGCCCTATGGATGAAATGCGTGTGACGTGCACTAAGAGCATAGGGTAAATATCAAATGGTGATACAATGATGGATCAAAAATGAAACCTAAATGTGGTCCTGTGTACCCTATGAATAAAATGCATGTGATGTGCCCTAGGGGCATAGGATAAATATCAAATAGTGATACAGTGATGAATCAAAATGAGACAATATAATAATGATAAATCTCTAACAAGAGGAAAAAAAAAAAAGAAAGTGGTCCACAGGATGCGGTGGTGCCAAATTTTTGAACAAGTCTCTCGATAGATGAATAGACTAATAGCAATATCAACAACCATCCTGTGTGTAGCAAAGTATAGATACAGTCCCAAATAATTCCTTGGATAGAACGCTCTCTATATCAATGGGTTATGACACCCGGGAGTGCCTTCACCGTTGGATCAGGGAAGTGAATACGGAATGAATACTCTTACCGAGTGTTGTAGATCCAGCTCACCATATAGCGGTGGATCTATCAGGCTTATGTCCACATCCGGGACTGGTAGATGGAAATCCAAGTCCGATTGTCAATCGGCGTCTTTCGGTGTTCCAGAAAGTGTTCACAAAGGTTTTTCCACCGTAACACTCACTTCCAATGTAAAGGATCAGTATGTGACACCAAATTCCTTCATGTAAGCAATATCACCATGAAAAAAAGGGAGAAAAAATCCTCCACATAGTGTAAATCCGGATAGGAATTTCTTAAAAATGGTAAAACGATAAAGAATAATCCAATACAAAGATCTCAATGAACAGTTCAATCCAAAGGAAGCAAAACCAAACAAATCCAAAATAAAACTTCAAACAAGAAAACGGCAGCTCTGAATTTCATAAATGCGTGGAGTAGGCAACCAAGGCTGGCATGTAAACCCGACGCATTTCGTCTAATGAGACATCAATTTATTATTTGGCTTGCAGTACTGTGGTCCACCAGCAGGTGTCTCCTGGCAGTGTGGAACTGTCAGGAGAATTTCTCCCTGCTGGAATTATATTGTCCTTTGGACGCAGTACTGGTCTCCACCAGTGGATGGATCCTGGCAGTGTGGAGCGAACTGCTCTTCCTGCACTCAGGTGTCACTTGAAGCCAATTACAAGCCTCCTATTTATACCCGGCAAGTACAAACACACCTTGCCCTGGTATCTCTCTCCCTGAGCCTGCAACCCTGACCTTGATCCTGCCTGTTATCTGACCTTGAGCCTGTACCGCACCTCACCTGACCTGATCTGATCCCTATCCCAAATCCATCCTGGACCTGTTACCCGGTTACCTTGCATACCTGTCTTGCCGTCCCATCCGTCCCATCCGTCCTCCCTCTCCCTGTCCTGTATTCATCCTGATGTTTCTCGTGAACCGGAAGTGGCGGCTGGAACGCATACCCGCCGACACTTCCGGATATTCGGCCGGTGTGCGTCCCATCGAATGATGGGACGCACATTTCCAGCGGCATAGTGAGGAAGATGCCAGCAGTGGAACATAGCAGCGGCATAGTGAGGAGGATGTCAGCAGTGGAACATTGTTAGCCGTGTACCTTTGCAACTACACACTACAGGTAACCCCTGCTAACCCACCTTCCCATCCCTTTTATCTAATGAGCTGGTGTAGTACGAATACTGCGCTGATGGGATAAGTGGCCTATGATAGTGAGGGTAGTGAGGGGTTAAGTGTGCATTGGCCTGCCTGTGAGTGAAGGGAGGAGTGGCCTGTGGTGGGTGGTGCTCTAGACATGTGACCATCCACACACATGTATTTAAAGGAGTTCAGAGAGAGGTCCAGCTACTACTACTTTTGGCTCTCAGGAAAAGGGTTCGCCCTCGCAACGCGTCAGCCATAGCTGTATTATGTCGTCTGGACTCTCCGATTATCCGGTTCCAGTAGGAGACCCTCCGAAGGCATCTATCCCTTTGATGGAGCGGTTTTTATGTCTATTTTCTTACTTGCTTTGTGAGTATATATGATCTTTTAGTCAATTTTTAAATAAACCTAGCCATTGGTAATGCACTAGGTCGGTGCTCCCTTCTTTTTCCTTTTACATATTAGTGAACATGTTGGACAGCCCTCACTCCACCTACACATTTTTTCTTTTTATTAACTACAAGAAAATTATAATGGTTGCTATGCATATTTCCACGTATTGTTGATTTGCTGTTTGCCCCTATCTACCAAAGAAGCCTGTAGGTATAATTTTAATTGCTGGCTTTGCTTTGTTTTATTCTTGTTTATTAATCCCACCTTTATATTGATCTGCACTACAATATTTTCAGTGGACAAGATTCTACACTGATCTCATCTACAAAAGAAAAAGACATAAGGTAATGATCTATAATTAGCTGACTATATGTTAATGCTCTGACAAAGCTTTGTGTGACATCTCTGGGACCTGTAATAGATACAAACATGACAATGGCACAATAGCATTCATTCTGAACTAGTATTCACTTTGTCACCATGGAGATGTTTTCCCAGCTATGTAGACTATTGTCTAGGACTAGGTAAAATTTCTGACATCCTTAAAGTTAGTAGGTCTGAAAATATTAGTTTGCATTTATTGGTTTACCACTTAATTAAACTATGTTTAAAGCAGAGGTCCACCCAAAAAAATAAATAAATAAAAATCAGTGCTACATATACTGCAGCTGCTGGCTTTTAATAATAGGACACTTACCTGTCCTGGAGTCCAGCGATGTTGGCACCGCAGCTGATGTTTCCATCAGCTGTCGGGTGCTGCCGCCGCCATTGCTGGTAATGGCCTGCTCCTCTCTCCTACTGGCCCGGCGAGGAGGGAGCCCCAGCCGTGACGTCAATACCCACGGCTGAGGCCCCCAGACGTGGGAAAGGATACCTGTCAAATACAGGTATCCTGTCCCCCCTCCCCCCGAAAGGTGCCAATTGTGGCACCAGAGGGGGGGAGGAATCAGATGAGCAGAAGTTCAACTTTTGGGTGAAACTCCACTTTAATAGCTAACAAATATTGTATATTAAATAAATATGGGGATAATGTAAATTTATTGATTGCCATGATATAATTTTCTTCTGTTATGAGAGTAACAAAAATATTAGTTTTGAAGGCACTGTGATCCTAGCCTAAAATAATGTCATGTGGTTTTGTTGTGCAGCTGTTAAATTACTACTTGTACATAAATGGCCAGATGGCTGCTTTCTAAGGGTGACAACCTTCCAGTGCTTATACAATCACAAAGCAGGGAACAGAGCCAATAAAATTGGCACTGTACCACATGATCACTGTCATAAAACACAGTGATCACAAATGAATACATAGGTTGCATTTTGCAGACACCTTTCTCTTTCCTCTCACACACCGACTAATGCCACATACACACGGTCGCAATTTCCGACAAGAAAAGTCTGATGTGAGCTTTTGGTCGGAAATTCCAACCGTATGTAGGCTCCATCGGAATTTTTCTGTCGGAATTTCCGGCAAGAAAAATTTGAGAGCTGGTTCTCAAATTTTCCAACAAGAAAAGTTATTGGCGGAAGTTCCATTTGTCTGTATGCAATTTGGACGCACCAAAAACCATGCATGCTTGGAATCAAGTCGACGCATGCTCGGAAGCATTGAACTTTATTTTCCTTGGCTCGTCGTAGTGTTGTATGTACCATGTTCTTGACAGTCAGCATTTGGTGTGGCTGTGTGTATGCAAGACAAGTTTGAGCCAAGATTCCGTAGGAAAAAAAATCCACGGTTTTCTTGTCGGATTTTCCGATCGTGTGTACGTGGCATTAGAGTAAAAGAGTTTACTGCAGTGATCAGCAGCAGATTTTTCATAGTGTCCATGATTACGACAATACAGTGCCACCAGACCATTGTATACAAGCCACAGTGTCCCTGATCACTAGCCTCACCAGTGCAGTATCCCCAGACCCAATGCAGTTAGTCACAGTGTCCCTGATTATTGGCTATACCAGTCAGTGTTACCAGACCAGTGTAAGCCAGAAACCATGTTTCTGATTGCTGCAACACAAGTGCCAGTGTCGGAGAAGTGCAGCCAGCAACAGTGTTCGTGATCACCTCCAATCCAGTCCCAGTGTAACCAGACCAGTGTAAGACAGCAACAGTTTTCCTGATGAATAGCCATACCAGCCCCAGTTTTACCAGAGCAGTCTAAGCCACCACACATTGCCGGTGTCACTAGACCATTGCAGCTAACAGTGTTTCTGATCACTAGCCACACTAGTGTCAGTGTCACCAGACCAGCATAGTTGCCAACAGTCACGGATTGGCCGGGACATTCCCGGGATTCAAACCCTTTTCCCGGATTTATTTTGTCCCGGCCAATGTCCTGGCCAATCCGTTTTTTCCCGGTTTCCACGACTTTGGCCGCCGCGGGCCGACGCCGCTAGAGGTCCACGGCCGGCAGAGACAATGTCTCCGCCGGCCGCCATTTTAAAGAAGACCAAAACCAGGATGTAGTACAATAGAAAATAAAGCTGCTGCGGCGCCGCCCATACCCCACGTCTCCCCGTGGGTGGGCGGCGCCGCAGCAGCTTTATCTTCTATTGTACTACATCCGTGTTTTGGCTGGCCGGCCGGCCCCCCCGCCCCGCCCCGCCCCGCTGCAGGTCTGTCTGTAATGGAAAGGGGCGGGGGTGGGCAGCGCCACAGCTTAATTTTTTGTGCAGCCACGTGGTCGGCTCCGCCTCTATTTTGTTCCCCCTCGGGAAAGGGGAAACAGTAATGGCGGTCGAGACAGGAGACACCTGGTTAAGGGGGGACTCCGCTGGGGACGCCTGTTGTAAGGGGGGACTCCGCTGAGGACACCTGATGTAAGGAAAGACTCCGCTGGGGACGCCTGACGTAAGGGGGGACTCCACTGGGGACGCCTGATGTAAGGGGGGACTCCGCTGGGGACGCCTGTTGTAAGGGGGGACTCCGCTGGGGATGCCTGTTGTAAGGGGGGACTCCGCTGGGGACGCCTGATGTAAGGGGGACTCCGCTGGGGACGCCTGATGTAAGGGGGGACTCCACTGGGGACGCCTGATGTAAGGGGGGACTCCACTGGGGACGCCTGATGTAAGGGGGGACTCCACTGGGGACGCCTGATGTAAGGGGGGACTCCACTGGGGACGCCTGATGTAAGGGGGGACTCCGCTGGGGACGCCTGATGTAAGGGGGGACTCCGCTGGGGACACCTGATGTAAGGGGGGACTCCACTGGGGATGCCTGATGTAAGGGGGGACTCCACTGGGGACGCCTGATGTAAGGGGGGACTCCGCTGGGGACACCTGATGTAAGGGGGGACTCCACTGGGGATGCCTGATGTAAGGGGGGACTCCACTGGGGATGCCTGATGTAAGGGGGGACTCCGCTGGGGACACCTGATGTAAGGGGGGACTCCGCTGGGGACACCTGATGTAAGGGGGGACTCTGCTGGGTACGCCTGATGTAAGGAAGGCATCTGGTGGCAGGCGACGTGGCAGGTGACACACTTGGGGCTTACAGTGATTCGGCATTATGGTGAGTTGAATGATTTAATTTTATATTACAATGTAATAATAGAAATAATGCGCTTCAATCATCCTGACACCATAACAAACATGGTGTCGGGATGATTGAAGCGCCAACAGGTGTTTTGGAGTATACTTATCTGCCAATTTTGTTACACATTTCTATTGTGGTGTAGGATCTGGCTTCTTTCTTTCTATTTCTTTCTCTCTCTTTCTCTCACCTCGGACTGTAGCCACACCCCTTTGAACCACGCCCATTTAAGCCACACCCAATATCGTGCGTAAACCACGCCCATTTTTCATTTCAGCATGACACGCCTACAAATGAATGCCCCGCCCCGTAATTATAGCAAGGCTCCGCCTCAATACAAAAAAAGTGTCCCAGATGTTTTTTTTCCAATGTTGGCAACTATGGACCAGTGCAGCCAGCAACAGTGCCCCTGATTGCTAGCCTCACAAGCACAGTGCCACTAGGCCTGCCAGTACAGCAAGCAACAATGTTTGTCTGCTAGCCACAGAATTACCAGTATCATCAGAGCCAGTGCAAACAGCAGCAGTGTCCCATAGTAAACATGCCTTTCTCCTGAACTAAACCTGGCCTTCTTATTGACTATGTTAATGCCTGACACCTGGACCAATCCTTTGCTTGTTTTCTGACCACATTTCTACCTGTTGCCTGAACTGACCAATCCTCTGTGAACAACTGCACTCCTGGAACCACAGGTACTCTTTTGTTCACCCTTTTATCAGGCTTCTGTACCTCTTGGCCAGTAAACATGGCATTCCTGGGGACAGCCACATACCAGTAGGCTTGCTTGGTTTATATGAATGGAGACTGCAATAGGTGACGCTGTACTAGGCTATATTCCCTGACCACTAATAGAGAGGAAAGCATTAGTTTGCTGTTTTTGATACATTGTTGGTTGATTTTTGGGGTACAAAAGATGCATATCTGGTACATAATCAGTCCAAACATTGAAAAAGCCTCACTTGTTTGGTATCGCCATACTCAAGAGGAGTAGCGTGTTTTGGGGTGTAATTCTAAGTATACACATGCTATGTGTGGAAAAATTATTATTAAATTATATAATGGGTTCCCGAACATCTGACATCCTCATGTTCCTCGGATTTGTTATACCAATCACATGGGTGTATCCCATACCAGAGGCGTAACTAGAACCTTCAGGGCACGGGTGCAAGAAACAATAAAGGGCCCCCTGACCCCCAGACGCGGCCCACCCATGGTGGCAGAACGCCAGAGCCCGGTCGCAAGTGCAACATTTGGGACCCTGGTGTCAGTATTTTTTTTATTTTAGTTATTCTATTTGTTACCATTTTATTAATTTTTTCACAATTTTTTTTTTTTATTATTTTTTAGGAGCAATTGGGGGGGGGGGGGGGGGCTCGGGTGACATATCATATGTAGATTTTCGCCAGCACACCAAGGATCGTCAATTTCGTCCAAACGTTTTTTTATTCAAGAAAGATCACATCACAAAACGATGTAGTGCAATTTTTCAGAGCCACGCAGGACCCCTTCAACAGGCATGTGATAAGACATGCCTGACAAAGGGGTCCTGCGTGGCTCCAAAATGTTGCACTACATTGTTTTGTGATGTGATCTTTCTTGAATAAAAAAAACATTTGGATGAAATTGATGTTCCTTGGTGTGCTGGCGAATTTGTACATATCGTACAGGTTCCAGTATCCAGCTGGTGGTCGCTACAGCACCCAGTACCTTAAGAGCTCATTCCAGGAATGTGTGCGATGAGATATCAGGGGTCTAAACAGACCTCTGATGTTTCAACCTTGAAACAGAGAAAGGAGATTGAGGACACAGCCCACAATCTCAATCTCTGCAGCCTCAGCTGCACAGAATGAATGGACAGGCATAACTCCATACAGAGCTTTATGTTCATTCACAAACTGAAGCATAGTAAACACAGTTTACTATGCCTCAGTTATAAATGAACTGGGTCAGTGATCACTGCGGATCACTGACTTTATTCATTAAGACGAGGGAGAAGTTGGTAAATTATACATTTAACAGCCCCTTTCCTACTCTCCATCCAGAAAGCATCCCTGCAGCAGCCTGGAAGGAAAGGGGAGGGGGAACATGGCAGTATTGTGGGGGATGGGAGGGTGGGCAAGGAATACACAGGAGCTTGGGGCAGCAGGTATTGAATAGCAGGGGGAGGCATATAGAGAAACCAATCCCCTTCATTTTCCTCCTGCAGCAGCTGAAAGGCAGCTGTAGGAAAATGAAGGGGATTGGTTCCTCTATATGCCACCCCTCCCATCCAGGTGTACAGGCGGCTGCACAGGAACCCTGGAGCATGCAATTGTGACCCCTGCGACTCCTGTACATACGCCCCTGCTGGAGGGATGGGATGAGTGACAGTGTTGGGGGGTGGGATCAGTGGCAGTGCTGGGGGGATGGGATGAGTGGCAGTGAGGGGGGAGGAATGAGTGGCAGTGGTGGGGAGGAGGGATGAGTGGCAGTGGTGGAGGGGAGGGATGAGTGGCAGTGGTGGAGGGGAGGGATGAGTGGCAGTGGTGGAGGGGAGGGATGAGTGGCAGTGGTGGAGGGGAGGGATGAGTGGCAGTGGTGGAGGGGAGGGATGAGTGGCAGTGGTGGAGGGGAGGGATGAGTGGCAGTGGTGGAGGGGAGGGATGAGTGGCAGTGGTGGAGGGGAGGGATGAGTGGCAGTGGTGGAGGGGATGGATGAGTGGCAGTGCTGGGGGGATGGAATCAGCGGTGGTGGTGGCGGGGACTGGGTTCATTGGCAGAGCTGGGTGCCAGAATAAGAGACACATACTTGCTGTCAGTGTCCCCTTAGTTTCTCCTGCATTGCTCTGTGACTGTCTCTATCTGCTTCCTCCTCCGGCTCCACATGTCTCATCTGACATCTGCTAGGCAATGGGGTCTGCTCACACAGCAGCCGTGACCTCCTGCAGCTTATCCCCCATCACTGTACTGGGTCAGCTGACACTTCTAGATTGAGCTCCCCGACTGCACGCCCCATCATCAGCCTGCGGCTGCAAATTTAATGGGCGGATCCGCGGAGAGACAGTGTGGGCGGTCTGCTGTGCTGTGCAGTTAGTGTCCCTGTTCTGACCCCTGCGTAACTAGAGAAGTCAGCGGGCCCCCCCACAGTGTCGAACACCAGGGCCCAGTCGCAAGTGCGACTGCTGCGACTCTTGTAGTTCTGCCACTGTCCCATACACCTTTCTACACACACATAAAGCAGTCCGTTTCAGACTGCAGACAGACAATCTGGAACCTCTGAGTGTCTCCCTTGATGACAGGACATACATTTTAATGCTGTGCTGCAAGTAAGTGTCAATGCATTTGGTTATTATTACTACCATTTTCTAACATCTTTGGCTGGCCGCTCTCTCTCTGCCTTCTGGAATATTTTTTTTATTATACTTATCCCTGCTCAATGTAACTGCTCACCTATGCTCACAATTTCAGAATTATGGCAGTTTTACTTTATTTATGTACTCATTGCATGCATATAATCCATGTTACCATCATGTTTTTCTGCTGCTTGCTTGCAGTAAATTATCCAGAGAGGTGTTTTCATGCTTATGTTTTGTCTTTTTGCTAAACAATACACTTTCTATAATTATGTATATTTTTCATGCCAGGGCTGTCCTCAGATAAATGCTCTTTGTGAGCGCCTGTACAGCTACAGCTGTGATATTTATATTTTTACTTTTTTTTCATCTTGCTTGTCTTCACTTCTTGCGGAGTCTGTTTTTTGGACCTAAACTCTGCCACCTTACCTCTAGGGGTACTTTCCCCTTCTGTTGGCAGAGCTCAGATGCAATGGGACAATTTGGAGAGCTTTAACCTTATGATCCACGTTGTGTGTTTATATATCTGTCAATGGCAGCCACCATGTGAGTATTTTTCAGACGAAAATGCTATTTCCCAGTTATGTAATGTTTGCTATTTGTCATGCCTGTCTTTACTTGTATATACTATGTTTTTTCTCATACTCTGTTATTGTATTACTAGATGTCACAACTTTTTCTGACCGAACCCTGAAGAAGGAATTAAATGTATATTCCGAAACAGGTCTGGATTTTCCTTTGCGGTTATAGCCTCTTACTGTGAGATGAATCGGGTGTCATAGAATTCAGCTGTATATTATTTATATATGATTACTATTCATGTATAGTGAGAAAATTGGTACCTATAGCAATGCCCTTCCTATATACCACCACTGTGCTTGTGAAATATACAGACCTATACTAACAAAGCAGCCACCTTAAAAAATAAATATGACATAAATAGTGTATAATCCAAAAGACCCCACCCGGTGGCGCTATAAGAACAGTCTCCCCCTATGTCCGTACCATATGGACTAAGAGAAATAATGTTCAAATAAATACAAAATAACTTAAATTACACCTGTGACATAAGTGAAAATGTACACAAACTAAATAAAGTCCACACAGTGCATTATTAAATCCAAATGCGTGTAAAATCTTCCAATCTTCCACCACACACACAGTGTTCAGTGTTCAGTGATCCCGCTCCCGTCAGATGGAAAACTTACCACAGTAAGTTGCCTCGCACTCTCGTGCTTGGCGTGTAAGCGTAAATAAATCTCACAAAGCTGTGCAATCGATCCACCAAGTTCCAAACAAGTGTTTATAAGGGATTACTCCATATGCAAAAATAAGAAAGGCTCCAAATAGTGTAATAACGTAAAATCAGTTTTAATACCACACCAAAGACACACTCCAAATTTTGCACTCACATAAAACCAAACTTTATGAACGTTTAAAACACTGCAACTCCACAAATGCACCAAAAGCGAGTGTATAGGTCGCGGCAGACCCTCGGTAATCTCACTGATATCTCACCGCCTTCCTGCTGCCACTCACTATCCGTCCGCTGCTAAGCTTGATCCTGTGACGTCACACGTTCCGTCAGACGTCTGTCGCATAGCCACGCCCCGACATGTTTCATCGTAAAGACTTATTCATGGGATTGGCTATGCGTTGCGACAGCTCCTCCTTTTATTTCTCCCTGTTTTGGGCGGAAATTCACTCATCAATCCGTCCGAATTGGGCGGATGTGCGTCATTCCTATATGACTTCGTATCTCTGTGGGCCGAGATAAACTGTGGGCCATGACCCGCTCACCAACTGGATCGGAGATCCGTGTAGTAACTTTAGTCCGGTGACTGCAGCTTGCTTCTCCGTCAGTTGGGCCAGTCGCTCAGTTCCGCTCCGCTGGATAGATCCGGTCCTCCGATGCTCAGATGAGTGTCTCTGGATCTCTCCTATCCAGCCGCTGTCACTCAGGCACCGTCAGATCCTTGTACAAACACGTGGGGTGGCTCTCTGCTATGGCTGTGTGCCGCTGTCTCCGGGAGGCCTCCACACAGATCCTCACAGGCAGGCCACGCGATCCCAAGAGACCTAAAATGGCCGCTCGGGTTCCTTTTATCTCCTACGCAGCATGCACTGCTTAACCACTTAAGCCCCGGACCAATACGCAGCATAAAGACCAGGCCCCTTTTTACGATTTGGCACTGCATCGCTTTAACTGACAATTGAGCGGTCGTGCGACGTGGCTCCCAAAATAAATTGACGTCCTTTTTTTTCCCACAATTAGAGTTTTCTTTTGGTATTTGATCACCTCTGCGATTTTTATTTTTTGCGCTATAAACAAAAATAGAGTGACAATTTTGAAAAAAATTCAATATTTTTTACTTTTTGCTATAATAAATATCCCCCAAAAATATATAAAAAACATTTTTTTTCCTCAGTTTAGGCCGATACGTATTCTTCTACATATTTTTGGTAAAAAAAATCGCAATCAGCGTTTGATTGGTTTGCGCAAAAGTTATAGCGTTTACAAAATAGGGGGTAGTTTTATGGCATTTTAAGAAAATTTTTTTTTTACTAGTAATGGCGGCAATCAGCGATTTTTTTTTCGTGACTGCGACATGGCGGACACATCGGACACTTTTGACACATTTTTGGGACCATTGTAATTTTTACAGCGATCAGTGCAATAAAAATGCACTGGTTACTGTTAAAATGACACTGGCAGTGAAGGGGTTAACCACTAGGGGTGCTAAAAGGGTTAAGTGTGCCTAGGGGAGTGATTACTAATGTGTGGGGGTGTGGCTACAAGTGACACGTGACCGATCTCCGCTCTGATTACACAGAGCGGAGATCAGTGACATTCTCAGTAGGGGAGCGGAGAGATATTGTTTACACTAACATCTCCCCGCTCCATGCCTCCGTGAGACGATTGCGGGGATCCCCGCAGCGATCGAGTCCACGGGACCCGCGGTCCGACTGACGGGGAAGGCAGGGGGGTCGCGAGCGCGCTGCCGGCGGCGCACGTGACCCCTACGTCGGGCAGTTAAAGGGGACGTACAGGTACGTGATTGTGCCTGTACGAGCCATTCTGTATATATACAGTGGCTGGTCCTTAAGTGGTTAAGAAAATGTTCATGGGTAGGTCACCAAGCCTCCTGGGTACCAAAGGTCAACCTTCTAATCAAAACAGTCACTTCCTGTCTAGTCCTTGGTGCTTCTCTGAGGTAAAAATGATATCTCTGCATTACCAGTATTTGGTCACTAGATGGCTCCAAATTCCTTAACCATAGCAATGTCCATAGACTTTGTATTAAAGTATGCAAACACATATCAATATGCAAGGATGTGTCCATAGACTTTGTATTAAAGTATGCAAACACACATCAATATGCAAGGATATCAGCGCTACATATATATTTATGTACAGTGGTTTACAGTATAATCAAGTGGTCTCTAGGGTGTATCAATTTCGCAATTGACACTAGATTAGTGCAATATGCAAAGAGTTAGATTAATAAGAGTTCTGTGAGCTCTGTTTTTTTTTTGGGCTGTTGCATCTATAGGGTTCATTTGTTTTGATTATTTTAGGTTATTATTTTAGCATGGAGTAGGGAGATTCAATTAGAAAGTGGATCTGAATTACTGCCCATCAAAAAAAAAAAAAACTTTTTTTCTTGGTGCCTTGCTTTTTATACCTGTTCTTGGGGTTATATGGGGCACTCATTAAAAAAATGCCATTAACTAGACTGCGTCATATCTAGTTTCTTAGTTATGGTAACATTTATGGTTTTTTTTTTTTTATTACGTTTTTAAAAAAGATCTTGCTAGTTAACTTCTGTTACTTAGTTTGTCTTTTAGCTTGCAAGTTAGCAGATTTGCAAAGTTTTTATGTACTTTCAGCTATAATTTGTGAACAGAAACATTGGATTCAAAAGTGTAAGTTATTAACTGTATTATAGCTATGATCGCATTAGAGGTGTGTGTGTATATTGCCACTCATTTCATTTTTGCAGATCAAACACCATAGAGGTTATGGCTACTTCACAATGGTGTTGCCTGAATCATCCCAATGTACTGTATTTTGCTATATTTATATCCTGATTTTTGATGGGTGACCAGAGTAAAGAGTGGTATTTGGCATTTATGCTGTATCTAAAAAAAAAAAAAAAGTTGATTGGGAATCAATGGGTCAGATATACCCAGGAACTGGTCTAACATTTGAGGCTTGAAAATGTGTATGCCTGTGTTAATATCTACCATCAATTTCGAATTAATTGAAGGGTTAAATGTATTTAAAAGCTCATTAAATGCATACAGAGATCCAATGTAACCCCGACAAAGGGCGAACACATCATCTATATAATAGTATTTGCCACAATGCTCTACATAGAATCCATTAGGAAACACGTGTGTAATTTACAATCATGTATAAATGCCCATCAAAAGCTAGGGGGACATTTGATCCCATGGCAAAGCCATGATATTGTGAATAAAACTGGAAAATAATCAAAATTCTAAATGAGATGAAACGGTACCTTCACAAATCAATCTGGACTAAAGTGTATGGACCACACTTTATCAACTTAATTGCTGTCTCCATACCTTGCTGCTTGTGATTATAATCGGCGAGGAGGAAGACAGGAAAGAGCTCTGTCGGTGTAAACACTACAGAGCTCTGTTCTGTCAACAGCAATGTACTGTTTTTTGTTTCCCTGTAAAGTGTCAGTTAGTGTCAGACTGCCTGCATTACTATTGCAGTCTGGCTATAAGTCGCCAATCGCTGCCATTACTAGTATAAAGAATAAATAAAAAATATAATAAATAAAAACTCCAGTATATATACCATAGTTTGTAGATGCTATAACGTTCACGTACACCAATCAATATACGCTTATTGGGATTTTTTTGTTAACAAAAATGTGTAGCGGAATACATATTGGCCTAAATTTATGAAGAAATTTGATTTTTGAATTTTTTTTATTGGATATGTTTTATAGCAGGAAGTAAAAAAATATTGTTTGTTTTTTTTTTTCAACATTTTTGCTCTTTTTTTAATTATAGCGCAAAAAATTAAACCCAGAGATCAAATACCACCAAAAGAAAGGTTTATTTGTGGGGGGGAAAAATTATATACATGTTGTTTGTGCACAGCGTTGCATTACCACCAACTTGTTAGTTAAAATAACGCAGTGCCCAAAAGCAAAAAATGGCCTGGTCATGAAAATGTAAATCTTCCGGAGGTCATGTGGTTATATTCCCGTCTGGGAAATAATAACCCAATTTTTTTGAAAGATACAAAAATAGGCAGTGCGGTACTTGATTATGTAAACATACATTGCTATAGATATCTCAACTATATGCAGGGGCGGGCAGGGCCGGGGGGCCGCACTGATTCCCTGGAAAAAGGCAGATGTGCTGCCAGCGGTGAACTGCTCATGTGCAGTTCTGCAGTTGGCCGAGTGTTGCTGCTCGGGCGCAGGGCCGTTGATAGGGCAGTACAACCCCATCAGGCGGCAGCGTTATAGCCAATGGTTTTTGTACTTATCCTTTTGACAACTGCCGCCAGCCCTGTCTGATGTGCATTGCCGTTTCCCTCAGGCCATTGTCCCCCCTTGATTTATGCGGTGTGACTGCATGGGCACCCAGGGTCATCTACGATCCCCCATGGATGGCCCATTTTTAGTGCAGCGTTAACCCTGGTGACATGCATTCTGTTTTGGTCTGGCTGTTTTCCATCTTTTCGCCAATGGTTGTCAGCGGACATCTTCCATTGGTGGAACTCTCCAGAGGGCGGTATCCGCTCTATCCGTCCTGTACGGTGTGACGGTGAGCGGCTCCTCCCCCAGCCCTGGTGCATTCTGGCCCTTGCAGTCCCCAGCAGTTGGCATGTCCTACGGGCTGACGTCACGCGCTTCTAGCCCACTCTACGGTCGGTGATGTCAGACGCCGACCGTATTGGTGGACACTATATAACCAGCTCACACACTGTTCGCAGCGTTGTGGGTTGGTGGAGTTCTGGCTGGCGGTTCAACCATTCAAAGGTAATACTTGCATACCTTCTTGCTCTTCTTTCTGTCCTCCGATACTCTTTATGGTTATAACCCTTCTATCTCAGGCTGCATTTAACAATGCGGAACTGCACCCAATGTATAGGATATGGCTGCTATAGGCTAAAGTGGGTCTGTCCCTCTTTCCACACTGGACTGTTGGGCTTACAATTATTGTTACTTTTAATCCATCTATTTGATCTTGTCATATCCATTTATGGAGACTATTGTCCACTATGTTCCACTTTGATATGGAACTAATTTCAAAAGCAATTTCAAACAAATAGATAATATTTAAAAATAAATATTTATTTACAAGATTATTGTCTAAATCCAATATATGTCTCATATGCATCTAGTCATTTAAATTGCCTGACTAATCTAACTTTTAAACTATGTGTGCCTATCTTTTTTGGGGGACATAGGCACACCATGCCATCTATATTAACCTTTATATGTAAACAAATTCCAAACAATGTGGTTTCTTTTAGTGGCCTCCACAATCTCCATCTGTGGTTTCTTGCAAGCAGACAGCCTCTCCATCTCAGCAAGTGAACATATTTCTGTTCACCTGACTCTACGTAAGTCATATCTATTTAGTGCAATCATTTATTCATTGCATATTAGACAGACTTCTTTGTCTCTGTATGGTTTGCTTAATTGCGCACCATCGTTTTCATAATTTAGAATTAAAAAATTTAAAATGTAAAATTTATTTTCTCCTTCTGTTTTTTCCTTTTCCTTTTTCTGATCCCTGTCTTTTTGTTTTTGTCATCCAGCCGGTCTCTTATTTAGTGTCCACTGTGGTCACCTATCCGCATTCTCTATATATGGGGTGACCTTTGCTCTTGATCCTGCGTTTTTCGGTGTTGCGCAGCAGACAATACAGACGGCAGGGTAAGTAGCAATGGGAGGGGTCCAGCATAACAATCAGACCTTGTTCATACTTAATTTGTTTAAATATAATATGTAATGTATTTCGATGTATAATTGTATGTATTTTTTTCTTCTTCTTTTTTCTTTTGTATAGTCATACTTGACAAATACGGATGGTCACCGCAAACCCCTGAGGAAGCTGTTTCAAGCGAAACATGTTGGGTTTCTATGCGATTCTATGTTCATCCAAACTTTATGCAATATGACCACCACTTATGTATGATACTGTATATGTACCAGAAAACCCAGGATTGGTTTTATATAAATTTTATACTTTTTTTGTCTATTTTTGTATTAATAAAATTATCAACTATATTATATTAGAAACTCTCTCTCATCGATTAATTTCTGCACCATAAAAATCCCTTTCATCCTACCTCCTTTTTATAATAGCCAATGTCTGTTTCCCCCCCCCCCCCCCGTGGACATTCCACCAGCCGCTGCTGCCACACGATCCACAAGGTAGCAGCACCGACGCTGACAGGCTAGGTGAAGGGATGCAGGCAGAGCCGCAGCTGCGGGGGGTTTCTTCCCCCTCCCTCTCCTCTTCACAAAGACACTGCCGTCCGCTCTCTTCATTTGCTCATTGGCCATTGCCAGAGCCAATGAGAGGGAGGAGTCAGAGCAGGAGAGGATCATGGGACATATAGTCCCGAGTACCAGTGGCCAAATGGTGATTGCCTGAGAGTGGACTGCAGTCCGCAACATGCCCAGGGGGAAGGTAGAGAACACCAGGAGGCTGCAAAGAAGATCGAGGGAAATGAGAGGGGATCATGAGGTGGTAAAGACAAGTTGGAGGGAGTCTGAGAGGGAAGAATTATTTCCCTTTTCCCTGCTGAGAAGACATTGCAGCTGTGCAAGGTGGTGACCCTTTCCTGGAAGCAGCAACACGGTCGACCACAGGTTACTTGTCGCAGACTCCCTGATCTCCTGTGTGGGGCAACGATACAAATGTGGCAGCCCGTGCATTGCGGACGAATGGGCACCGCCCCCCAAATCCCTGCCGCCGCCACCCATCTGTGCGCCCGACCCCTTTCAGGATGCCTGGTGCATGGATTTCAATGGGGGGGTTTCTTTTTTTCTTTTAAGCACCTGACTAGAGCCAGAGGCTCTATTAGGCTTCAAAAAAGGGAGGACTCGGGGCGCAGAGAGTGCACCCTGATCCCACCCAATTGTGTGACCATAGTAAGTGAATTTTAGCTATTTTCACACTAACGTTCTTCCTTGCCAATCAGGAGGCAGGTGGTGAGACCAGTTTCCCGATTGGCCAAAGCATAAGGCGATCCTATTGGATGCCTAGTGCTTTGGAGCAACATAGAGGAGACGGACACCAGAGCCACTGCCTGCACAAATGAAGGAGAGGACACCACAGCCCCAGACCTGGATCGGGTAGGTTCCGACATGCTGGCAGTATGAGGGCGTGGGAGTTGTTAGTCCCGCGCTGCTGGCCGGGGGGTTGTAAATCCGGTGACCGCATGCGGGGGGTAGTGAGCTAAATATCCTGTGGCTGAGCTGTATACCCTGAGGCTATTAAAATAGGGTGGAGTTCAGCGTGAATTTCTACACCCAAGTGGAGCACTTTACAGACGATTTGAGTATTTTGTTAAACACGGAGACATACGGATGTAAGCCACCATAGACAGATCAACATTTCTGCTAAACCAGTTGAATTTCTATCCATGTATGGACAAGCTGGCTGTACTGAAGTTGATCTATCGATTGACTTAAATACAGCCAGCCTGTCGTTTTTTTTTTCCAATCACTGCTGGCTGTGAGCACTGACCGGAGTGAACTGTCAGGGGGCAGTCCCTGTCAGAACACAAAAGAGCAGCAGGGGAATTTTCTGTACTAACATCGGATCCTTAGTACAGCGGCTCCAACTGGAGCTGTCTGTTTTTTCATTCAACTTACTGGGTTGAGCAGAAAAAAAAAATAGTGGTGTGTACGACGCAAGCAATTTTCTTGAGGAGTGGTCTCTCTGTGTGGACCTTTTGGAGCAGTCTCTCTCTCTTTTCAGGGAAATGTGAAGCAGGGTCTCTCTCTGTGCAGGCAATGTGGAGAGGGGTCTCTCTCTCTGTGCAGGCAATGTGGTTAGGGGTCTCTCTCTGTGTAGGCAAATGTGGAGCGGGGTCTCCCTCTCTGTGTAAGGAAATGTGGAGCGGGGTCTCTCTCTGTGTGGCATAGCTTTGCTTACAGAATGACCAAGCCAGCCGAGACCCGTCTGTTCCACTGCTGGCCTCTATCATCTGCACTGGTTGCTAGGATCACCTGCAGTCTGGTGTCTAGCAACCAATGATGTCACGATCCCGAGGAGGAAAGCGAGGCTGAAGCATTTAGAAAGGAGGAGGATCTTCTGCCTCCTCCACGCCTATTACTGTTTGGCTCCACCCACCTCCACCCTCCATCTTCTCCTGCGCAGCGGCATGCACCTCGGAGCCGGCCTGATGGAAGGGAACTGTCACTGACTGTGCCAGGAGCACCTCTCGAGTCAACCTGCCTGAGGTGAGGTCGGGAGCAGTGAATGCAGTGGACCATGTATGTAAAGGGAGCATGAGCTGGCAGCAGAGGAGGTGGTCACATCCTTAGATCCCAGCCAGGGGTCATGCTGGGAATTGCAGTTCTTTATATTTGGAGATGTGACACCCCAAAAGTGAAGGACTACAGGTCCCAGAATGAACCCCTCAGAGCTCAGAATGTGTCACACACCCCTGACCCCCACCCCAACTAGTGAAGGACTACAGGTTCCACTGTCCCAGCTTAAACCCCTTAGAGCTGAGGACGTGTCCCCCCGGCCCTTCAACTAGTGAAGGACTACAGGTCATAGCATGAACCCCTCAGCTGAGGATGTATCGCACCCCCAACTAGTGAAGGACTACAGGCCACAACATGAACCCGTGGGATCTAAGAGGCCACATCCTTAGATCTCAGGGGTTCATGCTAGGACCTGAGGATGTAACCACCAAAGCGAAGGACAACAGATCCCAGCATGAACCCCTCAGTGCTCAGGACGTGTCACAACCCCCCCCCCCACTAGTGAAGAACTACAGGTCACAGCATTAATCCATGAGATCTAAATGGATCACATCTTTAGATCTCAGGAGTTAATGCTGGGACTTGTACTCCATCATTAATTGGGGGGTCACATCCTTAGATCTCAGGCGTTAATGCTTGGACTTGTAGTCCTTCACTAGTTGCGAGGGGGGGGGTCAGGTCCTCAGCTCTGAGGGATTCATACAGGGACTTGTTTGCACTTTAGTTCCTGGAGGCCATGATGGTACAATCCCCTAGGGGCCCTGAAGGGCCACATTGTCCTCCATGCCCCTCCCCAACCTTTGTGATAATTTAAAACCTTAGACTGTTTTACCTGATCCATCACTTTGCCACCACCGACTCTTTGGGCCACTTGACTGGACTTGCCCCCCAGGCCTAAGGCTGCCAGCCCTCTCCTGACTATATGTGTGGTAATATAATCTCCAAAACAGTTAATAAAACACCATATGTTATATGAGAAATGTATATATGCCAAACATGGCAAATATGCAAAGCAAAAGTTTATTTACCACATGTGAGAGAATAAGGCAAGCTATTGTTCTGAGATTCCTTCTATGCCAGAGTTTTTATAGCCAGGGAGATAGACAGAAGACGTCCCAAAGACCTGAGATAATATTACTGTAGTATGGGTCTATATTCATAATTGATATACAAAGAACTTGGTATTAGTTTTTATTAACTATGAGAGTTTGAGTAATAGTAACTAACGATGGTCATAATGATGTAAGGCTTAAAAAAGAGGCCGTGTTGTATTGATGTATCTGTAAAAATGTGTTATTACTTTTGTGAAAAAAATAAAGAATTTATAAAAAAAAAAAACTCCTGTGATGCAGCAGCACCCCAGAGCCCCCCTTTTTTATTTACCTGAACCCGGTCTTTCCAGCGATGGGAACGAGCACACCAGCTCCATCCGGTGTCTCGGGTCCTGATTGGATAGATTGATAGAACCCTTATTACTGACTTGTTTTTGTATATTTCTCCTGCCTATTCTGGGCAGTGAGGACCAAGTCTTCCAGCTTGTTAACATCCTCAACCTTGTTGAGCCACAACAAGATGGAAGGAGAGTCTGGATCTTTCCATTTTAGAGCAATGCAAGCTTTGGCGGCATTAGGTAAGCAACGAAGGACCTATTTTTGCAGGTCTTTACTGGTATTAGAGAGCAATGGAGGAAGAAGGCAGGATCGTCCGGAGCCAAGAAATTTGTGAACCGTTAAGTCTGCACACCTCCCGTTGGTAATGGTCCAATTTTGTGCAGGACCAGAAAATATGTAATAGTCTGCCATTCCTCCTCGCATTTCTGGCATAGTTTTGAGGCCTCAGAGAAATAATGATGCAGGACAGATGGGGTATGGTATCATCGGGTAAACAACTTGTAGTTGGTCTCATAGACGTGGGTAGAGCACATATGAAGGACTTCACAGTAAATCTAATTACGTTCCATCATTGGTCAAGTGTGAAGGTTCTATTGAGAATGGAATTCCCATTTGCTTAGGCAAGGCATTCTAAAGTCTTCTGGAGGGGAGATCAGTAGGGAGTACATCTTTCAGAAGGTACGGGGGAAATACACCGCTGTCTGAGCAATACTATTTAAAAATCGTCCGCTGGCATTCATACTGTGTGGGGGGTCCTAGGGCACAAAGAAAGTGATGTAGCTGTAGTGTCTTCCAGAAATTCAAGGCAAAATGGCCAGCCAGGTGCATCAATGTTGAGATCGAAGGCCAGGTATCAGAAGAGAAGAAATGGGAAACTTGAAAGTAGCCCCTCTCAAGGCAAAATGGGTCCACATGTAGGCTGGCAGGGAAGCTAGGGTTGCCCAAGATGGGGTATAACAGGCCTTGACTAGAAGATACCGCTAGATTATGACAAGCCAGGGAGCAAACATGGAGCGTGGGACCCATGGTCAGTTGTATCTTAAGAGACGTCGGTAAAGGTGTATAACAACATAGAGGGGGATGGTACTATATTGTTGTTCAATATGTGTCCATTACTTTAGGTCACCATTCAATAACGCCCTCCAGATTTACTGTCTGGTAGTATTTCAACGCATCTGGTACTAAAATGCCCCCATGTAGAAAAAAGAAAAAAAAAACACTATGGACTTTTTCGGTACCAGAGAGGAACTTTTCAATAGATTCTTTTACCAAATATTTTTATTATCAAAAATGTAAAACAGTCATTTCATAAAATCATTAAATTGTTCTTAGATATCATAGAATTTTTTAAGATGTCAAATGGTTGACGCGTTTTACATTCTTGCTTTTTCAAAACCTTAGACTCTTGACTCTTGACTTTTAACAGAGTAGAGGAAGAGGCAGACAATGAGGATCTAGAAAAAGACAAACTACTGGTGATGTTCACAATGGTGGTGTCAGAAATCCTCAACCCAGTCACGCCAGCCAGCGCGCACACGTGGCGGAATGGCACTTTGGCGCGTGCGTGCGCCGGCGCACTAATGCACCAATTGGAATACAGGCGGGCCTATATAAAGAGATCTAGCTGCACTGGCAGGTTGCTGGTTTGTTGTCTGCTTTCCTGTGTACCTAGTTTCCTGAATCTGCTTGAACTCCTGTTGTGACCCGGATCGGCTTGACCACCTCTATCATCTCTCCTGGACCTGACCCTCGGCTTGTTATATGGACTTCTGCCTTCTGCCTGTGTTTGACCCTCAGCCTGTGACCTGGATCTGCTGTCTATCTCCAGCCCCTGACCTTCTGCCTGCACCTTGAATCTGCCACGTACCTTAAGCTCTAACCTGTTTATCTGGACTTACACTTGTCTGCTGTGTTAGACCCTCGGCCTGCACCTCCAACATTAGCAGCCCCCTCCGGACTCAGTCTCCACCTGCCTCTACCAACCTGTGTCTGTTTGGACTGTTGCCGTCAGCCAGTTCCTGCTAAAGAGCCTGCTCCTGCCTGGTGTTTGACCCTCAGCCTCTTCTTGGTCAGCTCAGCTCTACCAGACTGTCTAGCAAGACTCTTCCACCTGCTGGTAGCCAGTGCCTCTTCGCGCCATCCGCTCCCTGTCTCACCTCCAGGGGGCGGAGTGCGTCAAGTCGCAAGGGTAAACCGCTCTCTCGGCCACATACCTGACAGGTGGTGGTAAGGATAAAAAAATTAAAGAACATGGATAGAAATTATGATTCAGATATATGCTCAGATAGCATAACTGGTGATGGGTCACCCGGTGGTGAAGTCAAAAATGTAAGGAGCTATGGGGCCTGAGGTATAATCAGATACCTCTATCCCCATTACCATCTGCACACACATCCCACAATACCCCTCGGAACTTAGGGACTGTTCCCAAGGGTAGTAAGGAGAAGGATTTTCAGTTGTTCCCTCCAACCCAGGATCCACCCAACAGACAGATGGCTTTTCTCAATCTGGACAGATATGCATACAAAACCAAGTAGATGTTTAGTTGCATGTCATTAACCTATCCTCAAACTCTCTCCCAAATGGAGATTGAAGTACTTGGTTTAGGCCTGAGCTTCTGTCCAGCTACACAAACAGATTGCTTTGAGGATGTGAAGGATCTCAACCTCTTTGCCAGACGTCTAATCTATAAATATATGTATGATCAGGAAAAAAAAAAGAAAAAAACAAGAGATCATGGAACGTGAACAATGGAAGGGATTTACAGTAAGAGACTTTATAGCCCTAAAGGATCTTATGGCTCTATTGGATGAGAATGATGTATCTGTGGAGGGGTCTGCTCAGGGTGGTGCCCTGCTGCACCAGGAGTCCACCATCAAGCACATGCCTCCTCGGAGATTCCAAAATTTCGGAGAAAATCCACCAATTTCCCCCCTCTTAAAACAAATCCTAATATCTGGACATTTTTGTCCCAAGTAACTTTGGATATTAAGAAATTAAATTTTAGGGCCAATAGTGATAAAAATATCACATTTGAGCAACAGCAAGCCATAAATTCATTACAATATAATAGTGATATCACCATAAAAATGGCGGATAAGGGTGGAAATGTTGTGGGAATGAATACCTGTGATTATTGACAGATGTGTCTCGACATTCTCTCTAACAGGGGCTGGTATGTTCCAATTCCTGCAGAGAATGTCCAGACATATAATAGGGATTATGATTTAAAGATTAGGTATGAGCCGAAAACCCCCGGTTCGGTTCGCACCAGAACCTGCGAACGGACCGAAAGTTTGCGCGAACTTTAGAACCCTATTAAATACAATGGACGCGAACATTCGAAATCTAAAGTGCTAATTATAACGGGTAATATGCATGTTATTGTCCTCAAAAGTGTTTGGGGACCCGGGTCCTGCCCCAGGGGACATGTATCAATGCAAAAAGAAGTTTTAAAAATGGTAGTTTTTAACATTTCACCTCACTTTCCGTCCCAATGACAAATGTTTTTTGAAAATGTTTTTTTTTTTTTTTTATTGAAACAAGGATTGATGCTTACTCATAGCTATGAGTAAGCATCAATTGATGTGAAACATGTCAGCTAATTTTTGATCAGTGTGTCGTGATGTGCAGTGTATGCTTTGGATTCCTGGACTTTTGAAATAAAGGCTTTTTATCTTGGAGTGCTGCTATCCAGAAAAATAATTTTCCTGTTTTGCTCATACTTGCATTGCTTGCACCCTTGGTTGCTGGGAGGAGGTCATTTGGAGGATATCTACATCTGAGCGGCTCCCTTTCTCTGCTTATCAGTAGAGAGGAGACACCTTTTTCCCATATTAACTCTTACAGGAGAGAATTTCCCTTCCTAGGGGTAGATTTTCTCTCATTTCCTGTTGTCTCCTTCCGTTTGCAAGTAGGAGTCATTTGTAAGTTGGATGTTTTGAAAGTAGGGGCCTGCCGTATATACTCTGCAGAAATTTGCCCCTTAGGTGTTGGTGTTACCACAACACTGTAAGCTCTGTTACTCTTGGTGGGCGCTGGAACGCCCTGCTGTCAACTATTATATCAGGAATTGTAATTACATGCCATTGTTGAACAGTGGTATGAAAAATTGGGCCTTTGGTGGTGCTGGTGCCACAACACTGTAAGCCCTCACAGTTACTCTTGGTGGGCTCATGAATGGGCCCTGCTGTGAATTATTAGATCAAGAATTGTAATTGCATGCCCCTGTTGAACAGGGGCTGAAAAATTGGGCCTTTGGTGGTGGCGGTGGTGCTGGTGCCACAAGACTAAGTCCTCACAGTAACTATTGGTGGGCGCAGGAATGGGCCCAGCTGTGAAATATTAGATCAAGAATTGTTATTACATGCCTTAGGCCCTGGTGCCAAAACACTGCAACCCCTCACAGATACTGTACTTGGAGCGCAACAATGAGCCCTGCTGCAAAGCATTGCATAAAAAATTGTAAATACACGCCCCTGTTAAGCAGGGGCTGAAAAATTGGGCCTTAGGCATTGGTGCTGGTGCCACGACACTGCAACCTCTCCCAGATACTCTAGCTGGAGTGCAGGAATGAGCCCTGCTGCAAAGCATTGCATCAAAAATTGTAATTACATGCCCCTGTTAAACAGGGGCTGGAAAATTGGGCCTTAGCCACTGGTGGCGGCACCCAGAACCAAAAATGTTCTTCCAAGCTATCAGCAGGATCATTGAGGAGGAAGAGAATAGTCAGTCAACATAACAGGACAGTCATTCAACATCAGCATAGGCAGTCTTGAAGGGATGTGACATTTAAAAAAAAAAATATTCGGTTACATCAGCTTCAGGTGCTTGGTAGCTGGTGGTGATCCAAGACTGATTCATCTTTTTGAAGGTCAGTCGATCAACCGAGTCGGACAGGTGCACCCTGTGATCGGTTACAAAGCCTCCAGCAGCACTGAATGTGCGTTCCGAAAGAACGCTGGATGCAGGACAGGCCAGTAGCTCAATTGCATACTGTGCAAGCTCTGACCAGTGATCCATCCTCAAGACCCAGTAAGCCAGAGGATTTTCGGTGGGAAAGATGTCCAAGTCTGACCTTGCCCCTAGGTATTCCTGGACCATGTAAATCAGACACTGGCGGTGCTTGCTGGAACCGATCATACCTTGGAGCTGCAGACTAAAAAATTGTCTGAACGCATCGGTCAGATGGCCACCTTCTCCACCGCTCCTTCTGTAACTGACCGAAGCCTCAGCAACTCGTTGTCCAGGACCAGGAGTTTGTAACCTCCCAGTCTCTGGGAACGCGTTGCACAGACCTTTCTGCAAGGCCTCCCGGAGATGTCTCATCCTCTGCTCCCTCTGCGACGGCAAGATAAGGTCCGCAACCTTACCCTTGTACCGTGGATCAAGGAGAGTGGCCAGCCAGTAATGGTCCCTCTCCTTGATCCGAAGAATACGAGGATTCCTCTGCAGGCTTTGCAGAATCAGGGAGGCCATGCAGCGTAGGTTAGCTGAGGCATTCGGTCTGGAGTCCTCTGGGTCACTAAGGAGGACATGATCCGCAGCCACCTCCTACCAGCCACGTACAAGTCCACGGGTTTCTTGGGACTGTAAATCATCCCTAAAAGACTGCTGCTGCTGATGCTGCGTGCCAGGCTCCACCTCCATGCTGACACAATCCTCCTCATCCTCCTCCTCTTCCTGTGTGATGGGTGAGACAGAAGGAACACTGTCTGGATAAAGGGGGGCCTTGAGAGGCAAGGAAGTCCTCCTCTTCCTGCCTCTGTTCTGCCTCAAGTGCCCTGCCCATTATTCCATACAGCGTATGCTCCAACAGGTGGACAAGAGGTACAGTGTCACTGATGCATGCACTGTCACTGCTCACCATCCTTGTGGCCTCAAATGGTGCCAGGACAGTGCATGCATCCCTGATCATGCCCCACTGGCGTGGTGAAAAAAAACCAAGCTCCCCTGACCCTGTCCTGGTGCCGTAGTTGCACAGATACTCATTGATGGCCCTCTGCTGTGTGTGCAGCCGCTGCAGCATGGCCAATGTTGAGTTTCACCTGGTGGGCATGTCACATATAAGGCGGTTCTTGGGCAGGTTCAACTCCTTTTGCAGCTCAGCCAGGCGAGCACTGGCATTATATGATCGGCGACAATGCACACAGACTTTCCTGGCCTGCCTCAGGACATGCTGTAAGCCCAGGTATTTGCCCAAGAACCGCTGCACCACTAGGTTAAGGACGTGAGCCACACAGGGCACATGGGTCAGTTGTCCCTGTCAGAGGGCGGAGAGGAGGTTGGTGCCATTGTCGCAAACCACCATTCCTGGCTTAAGCTGGCGTGGCGTCAACCACCTCTCGGCCTGTCCCTGCAGAGCTGACAGAACCTCTGCCCCAGTGTGGCTCCTGTCCCCCAAACACACCAGAGCAAGCACGGCATGGCATCTTTTTGCCTGCGTACTTGCGTAGCCCCTTGAACGCCTACGGAGCATTGCTGGTTCAGAGGACAAAGCACAGGAAGAGGCCATGGAGGAAGAAGAAGATGAGGGGGTGGAGGAGAGAGGTGTGTCACAACCAGTAATAGCATTTTGGAGGCGTGGTGGCGGAACAACCTCCAACACTACTGCACCTTGTCCTGCATCCTTCCCAGCTGCCAAAAGAGTGACCCAATGGGCTGTGAACGATAGGTAACGTCCCTGTCCATGCCTGCTGGACCATGAGTCAGCGGTAATATGCACCTTACCGCTGACCGCCTTGTCCAGCGAGGTATGGACATTGCCTTCCACATGCTGGTAGAGAGCCGGAATCGCCTTCCGTGAGAAAAAGTGGCGTTTGGTAACCTGCCACTGAGGAACCGCACATTGCAAAAACTCACGGAAGGGGGCAGAGTCTACCAACTGAAAAGGCAGCAGTTGAAGTGCTAGCAATTTAGCCAAGCTAGCATTCAACCGCTGGGCATGTGGATGGCTGGGAGTGAACTTCTTTCGACGGTCCAGCAGCTGGGGCAGGGAAATTTGCCTGCTACAATCGGACTTCGGTGTACTGCTAGCAGAGTGCCCGTAACTACTTGGCTGTGACACACCTAATTCTACACCTTCATTCCTCTCAGTGCAGGTTTCAGAGAGGACTGAAGGTATAGTGGGGTTGGAGATCCCAGCTGATGAGGAGCAAGGAGAGGTCCACTTTGTTCTTTAGTGTGGGTCTTTAAGGTACGCTTGCCAATGAGCTGCATGGCAGGTCAACATATTTCTGGTCAAGCATGTGGTGCCCAAGTGGCTGATGTTTTGGCCACGCGAGATACGCTTGAGACATATGTTTCAAATGGCAGTGATGCGATCTGATGCACTCGACTCAAAAAAGGCCCACACCAAAGAACTTTTGGAATAACGCGCAGAGGCAGCGCCCTGCACAGGCGGAGCTCTGCGGTGTGATTCAGTCGGTGTGCTGCCCTTAAGCTGGACCCCGGAGGGCATCCAGCCTCGTTGAAGATGTGCCTCCTCCTCCTCCTCGCTCCTATCAGGTACCCATGTGGACTCAGTGACCTCATCATCCCCTCCCTCTTGATCACTGGAGCAAACCTGGCAGTATGCTGCAGCTGGTGGAACATGACTGCCAGATTGCTGTCCTTGAGCATCCCCTCTCTCTGCGCTCATGCTACTGCCTTCCTATAGCTGGGTATCATCATTAGAGCTTTCAAAACGCTGGGCATCCTCCTGGAGCATGTACCCAACACTGTGCTCAAACAGTTCGGGGGACTCCTCAGGAGGACATGGTGGGTCTAGGGAAGGAGTGACTGATGACATTGATACAAGGGAAGATGATGCGTTGGCAGCTGCTTTGCCAGTACCCTGAGCCTGGATGAGAGAGGATGAGGAGGATGAGGAGGGCTTGGTCATCCACTCTACCAAGTCTTCGGCATGATGCGGCTCAACACGTCCAGCTGCCGAAAATAAGGACAAGCTTGTCCCATGGCCACGTGCTGATGACGATGCACCGCGTCTACGACCAGCACTGTTGCCCCTAGACACAGAGCCTGCTTGCCCTTTTTTATTGGCTCATGACTGTCTGTCTCTCCTTGTTGGCCTTCCAGACATACTAATGGACTGCAAGGAGATGGGAAAACCAGCAATAAGGGGTAGCTTCAGGTGTTTACTGTGCAGGAGGCACCTACACCCACTGTAACTGCTGCAGATGCCTGTGTTACACAACATAACAACACCAGCAATAAGGGGTAGCTTCAGGTGTATACTGTGCAGGGGGCACCTACACCCACTGTAACTGCTTGCAGATGCCTGTGTTACACAACAGAACAACACCAGCAATAAGGGGTAGCTTCAGGTGTATACTGTGCAGGAGGAAACTACACCCACTGTAACTGCTTGCAGATGCCTGTGTTACACAACAGAACAACACCAGCAATGAGGGGTAGCTTCAGGTGTATACTGTGCAGGAGGCACACTACACCCACTGTAACTGCTGCAGGTTAACAAGCAAAGATGACTCGCACTGTCCCTGCCTATCCTGCTCTCTCCCTGCACGCCAACACACTGTAACTGCGCTAGGTTTTGCAAAGATGACACTGTCCCTGCCTATCCTGCTCAATAACCGCACGCCAACACACTACACAAGGCCGCCGCACTGGCGGCTTTATATAGTGTGGGGCGTGTACTAAACCCCTTGAGCTATAATTGGCCACAGGCATCCTGCCTGTGGCCAATTATGGCTCTCCTTGCTGCCGGCGCTGTGATTGGCCAAGCATGCGGGGTCACAGTGCATGCTTGTCCAATCATCAGCCAGCAATGCACTGCAATGGCGCAGTGCATTGTGGCCCATTCGCGCCACACAAATTTGGCGCGAACGGCCCACAAAGTTCTGGTTTCGCCGAACAGGCGAACAGCAAATGTTCGAGTCGAACATGCGTTCGACTCGAACCGCGAGCTCATCCCTATTAAAGATTACCGATGCCTATAATAATGGGATTATCGACAAGGAGGTTTTGGAGGTTCTAAAGGTGCTCCATCCAAGAACCCCCTTCATTTTAGGGTAATACAGAAGCCTCTAAGCTGTTGAGATGTGTTGGGTTTGGAAGGATTGATAGTATTGACACGCCCCTGTGGGTTTGTCTACGGAGTCCTCATCACGCTTAGACGTGATTCATGCGTCTCTCACTGGGTGGAACGCACCGCTCCAACCACCGATGGTGCCACGCAAAGGAAACACTTCCGGGATCCCGTGGAGGGGATGACCTCTGGGCTGTGTTTCCCTTTTGTATACATCATTTGTTTAGAGGTGGCTGGAGAGTCTGAGTGGCTGATGATCGAAGCCGAGGCAGTCCGGATGGGTTTGATTAGTGTCATGGTTTAACGCTGTTTACTCCCCAATGAACACCATTAGAACTTCTAAAGGAGGTTTGGAACGCATTGTGATAATACACAAAGACGCAACCACGTATCACGTCCGCTGATTTGGAACGCACGCGGAAACCCGGAAGCGGGGTCACACGGAAGCATCGCTCATTGTGGTAATTCCTGGTTCTATTTAAGCGCAGGGAAATGGGGGGCGAGTGTATACCCCAGTTGAAGTCTGTGAAGACGAAGCGCGTAGGGTACATATGCTGGCCCCAACCATCTCAACACTGCGCTATTAATTTTATCGATTTTTTTTTTTGGTTGCTTGTTTTGGATGTTTTTATTTTGAACTTTTGACGTTTTTTACTTTATTTTATTTGATTTGTATTTGGTTGCGAGGAATCTTTTATGGGAATACATTTTTACCCACCTTTTTACGCTACAAAGAGGCATCTTTTTTCCTTTTTCCTTTTATAACACACCAATCATCGGTGAGAGGAAAAACCCATCTTGGATTTCCCCCCTTAATATTGTGTCTGTGATCGAATGCTGCATGCATTGGATAGTGTATGTAATACACCACTGATCCACTAATGAGGAATCCGAAAGACCAATTGGGATTTCCGCTGAAGCACCGGCTAGCTTCCCATGCTGGTAAGATTCACCACCGTACGGTGAGTTGGATCCACACCATCCGGTGAGAGTATCCATCTTTATTCCCCATTCGGACGATGAAAGCACTCCCGGGTGTTTTTTTTTTTTTTAAAACATTACAAGTTTATTGAGCAAATAAAGAGTGTAACAAAGAGAAACAGGAGTAGGTGCAACTACTCTTAATGCAACATTCCGATTAGCTTAGGTAATAAGACCTATTAGAACATAGTATGCTAGTACAAACTTGTACATCACTAGAGCTTTATGCAATCATGTTTCAAGTCGGTACTCACTATGGCCAACTAGAGCCAAAAAAATTATAAGCAGTCAATAGCAAAGGGAAAGAGAAAAGAAAGAAGAAATCAAGAGGAAAAGTATGTAGAGCAGTAGTGGAAGGACAAATTTGGTCAGTGTAGCCTAGGCGAACAGTCTCAGTCTGGAGGGAGCGGTATAATATCAGTGTATTCAGCTGAGTATTTAAAGAGCAGCCAGGGCTGGCATGTCTCATGAAATTTTTTCACCTCATCAGTGGTCTGGGTCAGCGTCTCTTCCATCTTGTAGATGTCAGAGACCTTGTTAAGCCATTCTGCAATGGAGGGAACCCTTTGAGACTTCCAGTTTAGCGGAATCAGAGATTTTGCCACATTTAGGAGATGTCTCGTCGAGGAGTTTTTGTATCTCCTCAACGAGACATTCGTGATATGGAGTAGGCATGCTGCAGCATTTAAGCTAATTTTGGTCTCAGTTATTTTCTTGATTAGAAGGTTAACTTCCTCCCAAAATTGCGCGATTAGCGGACATTGCCACCAAATGTGCAGCAGTGTGCCCTTTTCAGTTTTACACCTCCAGCAGGTGTCTGGAAATTGTGGGTTCCATCCATGTATCTTGGCTGGGGTGTTGTACCAGTGTGTGAGGATTTTGTAGGCTGTCTCTTGCATTTTTGAGCTTATTGAGCACTTATGAGTCAGAATACACGCATACCTCCAGTCTTTAGTAGTTATTTCCGTCTGTAGATCCGTGGCCCATCTCACTCTGAGCGCCTCCTCCGGCCCATATTTCAAATCTCGTAACCACTCGTAGGCCATGGAAGTGGCTTTTGGGCACTTGGCACCAGCAAGGCAGATCTTCTCCAGGGCCGTGGGGGGCCTATAGATCTTAGTTTTATCTGGCAGCCTCCCTAAGTAGCTGCGGAGTTGCAGGTACGTCCAAAAGCGTAGACGTGGGTTATTTAGTGTCAATTTAAGTGTTGTCCAGTCCCTTATTACCCCTCCGTCAAAGCAGTCTCCTAGTAGGAACGGTTTAGAGGTGTCCAAGGGCTGGAAGTGAGGGTTAAACAGGCCAGGCTCAAAGTCCGGGTTGTCTTTTAAGGGGGTCAGGGGGCTGGGTTGTGAGGATATGTCCAAGGTTTTGGTCAGTCTGTGGAAAATCTCCAAGGTACATCCGGTGACGGGGTGCTTTCTAAGGTCATTCGGACAGTTATCCCATGTGATCCACGGAGAGAATTTTAACGGGAGTGGACATAAGTCATTTTCCAGGGTCACCCAATCTTTGGTATTTCCATGACAGTGCCAGTCGACTATCCTGGTCAGGTGCATGGCCTGGTAGTAGGACCCAAAGTCAGGTATACCCATGCCACCAAAGTCCTTTGGTTTCATCAAGAGGGAATACCTGATCCTCGGTCGCTGAGCATTCCAGAGAAATCTCAACAAAATGGTTTTCAGTGAGGAAAAGAAGGCTGTAGGGATCTTGAGGGGTAGGGCATGGAGCAGATAAAGTAACCTGGGTAGGACCATCATCTTGATTATGGCCGCGCGGCCAAACCAAGAAAAATAGCCTGACTGCCATCTGTCCAAGTCCTCCTTAACAGTCTTGAGAAACCTTGGAAAGTTCTGTCCATACGTGTCGGCCAATCTGGGCGTGAGCCACACTCCAAGGTACTTAAGTTTCGCAGGTTCCCATTTAAAGGAAGATGTCGACTTTACTCGGCCTAGCAGATTGTCTGGCAAGGAGACATTCAGGGCCTCAGATTTGGCATAGTTGATTTTGAGATTAGAGACGCATCCGTATACCGCAAACTCCCTGAGGAGAACGGGTAGGGATGTGACTGGGCTTGTTAAAAGGAAGAGCAGGTCATCCGCATAAGCGGCGACCTTGTATTCCTTATCCAAGACCCTGAAGCCCCGGATGTCTGTATTAGCTCTGATTAATCTAATGAACGGTTCCAGGGACAGTATGAACAACAGAGGCGACAGCGGGCAGCCCTGTCTTGTGCCATTTAGTATCTGGACCTTGTCTGATAAAGCACCATTAATTTTAAGCTTCGCCGAAGGGCACTGGTACAACGCCGAGATCCTGGCCATCATGTGCGGACCCAATCCGATTCTAGAACATACAGCCAGCATGTAGTCCCAGGCCACACGATCGAAGGCCTTCTCCGCATCCGTGGACAGGAGAAGGCCCTCTGTGTTACCGTCCCGGGCCGCTTGAATCAAGAGCATAGCTTTTATAACGTTGTCTTTGGCTTCACGGCCAGGCATGAAGCCTACCTGGTCCATTCCTATTAAGTCCGCGAGCAAAGGGCTCAATCGTGAGGCCAGGATCTTAGCGTGTATTTTGGCATCTAGATTTAGCAAAGATATAGGGCGATAACTTGCACAATCTGCCGGATCTTTACCTTCCTTATGGATCACCGTGATGTGTGCTGACAAAAAGTCTGGGGTAATTACTCTAGGTTCAGACATAGAGTCTAGCGCGGCCCTAAGTGGGTCCACTAATATGTTGGTAAAGGTTTTATAATAAATGGAAGTGAATCCATCCGGTCCTGGGCTCTTACCAGATTTAAGTTGCTTAATGGCCACCGCGATCTCCTCTGCCGTAACTGGTCCCTCCAAGAGTGATATGTCCGAATCTGAGAGGGTGGGCATGTCGCTTTTCTCCAGGTAATCACGAATGATCTGTGGTCTCTCTCCCTCCATGTCTGCCAGTCTATGATGGGTTGGTAGGTTATATAGCTTTGTGTAGAAGTCATGGAAGTGGTTCGCTATGGCGTCAGTGGATACATCCAAATTGCCATCCGCCCTCCTAATACCCTGTATGAAATTTTTCCCCGTCTGCTCCTTTAGGGCCCTCGCCAAAAATTTCCCAGACTTATTTCCAGACTCGTAGTAGATTCCCCTCTTAAAGAACAGGAATCTCCGCGACTTGTCATCAAAAACCTGTTGAAGGGCCTTCCTTTTCTCTAAAAGTTCGGTGGCTGTCTGGACAGTAAGGGATTGTTTATGTAGCGTTTCTAAATGTTTTATCCGGTCTGTCAGGTTCTTGACAAGTTTTTCTCTTTCTTTTTTACGCCTCACGCCCATTCCCATGAGGACCCCCCTAATCGTGCACTTGTGCGCCTCCCAGGTCATTAGTGGGTCAGTGTCAGCGGAAGAATTTTGCTGAAAGAAATCAGTCAGGGAGGCGGTCAGTTCTGTCAGGAGGACCGGATCAGTTAGCAGGGAAGCATTCAACCTCCAAGCGAATGATTTGGGGGTTGGAGTGACTTCCTTTACGGAGAGTAAAATTGGGGCATGGTCCGAGAAGGATTGGATGCCAATGTGAGCTCCCGTTATGAGGGCTAAATCCCTTTGTGTAATGAAAAGGTAGTCTATGCGGGAGTGTCGGTTGTGGGGAGGAGAGAAAAACGTAAAGTCACGACCATCAGGGTGCACAAATCTCCAGGTGTCAGTCAGGTGCAAGGATTGTAGCATAGCCTTAATTCGTTTAAGGGTCCTATACGTGATGCATGTTTTCCCGTTGGACGTATCCTGCAGCGGGCTGAGTGGCACGTTGAAGTCTCCACCCAGGATCATACATCCCGAGGAAAACCCCAAAAGCTCTTGAACAATTTGCTGACAAAAGGATATATGAGATTTGTTTGGAAAGTAGACATTGGCTAACGTCATGGGTGTATTGTTATACAAACCCTTGAGGAATACATATCTACCCTTGGGGTCTAGCCTTTTTTCCTGTAGGGTGAAGGGTGCATCTCTACCAATCAGAATAGATGCCCCCCTGGCCCTGGAATCATCACTCGTAGCGTGAAATGTCTCTTTAAAGTAAGAACTCGTGAGTTTGGGGACATGATGTGTTTTGAAATGGGTCTCTTGTAAAAATACGAAATGCGGCCTACCTTTTTTGAGCTCCCTCAGCAGAGTGGAGCGCCTTTCGGGTATGTTCAAGCCCCTAACATTGTGGGATATAACGAGTGGTTTTCAGCCGAGATCTGCGTAAGCCATGCTGGGAGCCCAGAGTGAGACGGCCCGGAGTGATCCTAGAATACAAAGCTGGTGATATCCGGTTAGAACCAATACAACTATATTCATAAAAATAAAAATAAAAAAAGGAGAAGAAAAAGAAGGAAAAGGTGAGTCAGAAAAGGGGAGAGTAAAGATGATGGAGCAATTTAAAGAATTCCCTAGACAGGCCGGAAATCCTGACCTGAGTAGTAGGTAGGTTAGCGCATCCCACGCCCAACTAGTAGGCGAGGAGGCACTTGGTGGGGGTAGAGGGAGGCAGCTGACAACAGGGTAAAACAGTCAGCTACTCGACTCTGCCAGTATAACTCTGTAAGAGTAAACGGTAAATGTATGTGGATAGGTTGCAACATAACACACACAGCCTGCACATGAAAGCTGAACTAGCCTCATCTATTACTAGATGAAAGTGTTTCCCCCCCGACCCAGGGGTGGTACAAACTTAAGTGCTCACGGGCAACACATTAGATAAAGCGCCCCTTTACGCAACAACATGCAACAGTATTACAGTATTTCCCTCCTCGGTCTGTCCCCAAAAAAAAAAAAAGGAAGAAAAAAGGGGGGGGGGAGGGACTCCCCCATGTCACACAGTGCCACCCATAGTCCCGGACTCTCTTTGGTCGTTAGTCATCTGGTCACAGGAAATGTTATTCAGTATCAGAGTTTTTAGTCTTCAAGCCAGGGCAGCAAAGGACCAACCTCCAACTATGACTCCCTGTGAACATGTAGCCTGAGAGCCAGTGTCGAAGCTCAAGACCCTAGTCCGTCTTATCTGGACAGCAGCAATTGCCCCATGAAAGCCCAGGTCAGCAGGCTTCCAGGCTAGGAGGGGGTACATGACACTGTGGTAGGTGACAGAGGGACAGACTCTGATTTCACATAGGGGGGGAGGGGGAGGGGTCTCCCTTGACCTGAGTCTCCGTCTCCTCCTCCAGGAAGCCCACGGGGAGTAGGTCGAGAAAATTACAAAAAAAAAAGTAGGGGGCGAGTGATAGTTTTTTAGCAAAGTTGTTAAATTTTCCCAAGGGAGCCCCAAAGGGAACCCATAGTAAACGTAGAAAAACAAATGAGCATAACAGGTTGAACTCAGTAAGTGTCGATCAGTCATCAGCATGATCTCTGCGTTCCTCTCTGCTGGGACCTGGGGTTCCAAAGTTCCCAGAGCGGTTCGGCTTCTGTTTCTTGTTCAATCTTTTGTCAGGAGTGGAGAAGGGGGATCTGGAAGGTGACCGGTCTCAGGGTGGTTCCTGGAACTCAGCATACCAGTCAGGCAATGGGATGTATTCAAGGTCCAGAGCGGCACAGAAGTCTGGAAGTTCATCCGGATCACGCAGAATGTATTGATGTCCATTGTAGTGTACGGATAGTGCAAAAGGGAACTTCCAGGTGTATTTTAATTCACGTTCCCTGAGTTTCTCCAGCAGAGGGCGCAAGGCTCTTCGGTTTCTCAGGGTAATCTGAGATAAGTCCTGAAACAACAGGATAGTGGCTCCATTGAAAATAATATGCTCATTTCTCCTCGCATTTCTCATTATGTCCTCTTTAAGCAAGAAGCTCTGAAGGCAACATATGATGTCCCTTGGAGGAGCACCATCTGGGCCTTTTGGTCTGAGTGCTCTGTGAGCCCTGACAAAATCGATCGCCATGTCTTCCTGCCGCTCTAGCAAGCTATTGAAAACTCGTTGTAATGCCGGAATGATTTGAGCTGAGTCTACTGTCTCAGGGATACCCCTCACTCGTATATTGGCCCTCCTACCCCTATTGTCCAGGTCTTCTGAATGCCTATTTATTTCAATAAAATGGTGGTTTTGAGTCGTGCACTTCCAGGGATGAGCCGAACACCCCCCTGTTCGGTTCGCACCAGAACCTGCGAACAGACAAAATGTTTGTGTAAACTTTAGAACCCTATTAAATACAATGGACTCGAATGTTCGAAATCTAAAGTGTTAATTATAAAGGCTAATATGCAAGTTATTGTCCTAAAAAGTGTTTGGGGACCGGGGTCCTGCCCCAGGGGACATGTATCAATGCAAAAAGAAGTTTTAAAAACGGCCGTTTTTTCGGGAGCAGTGATTTAAATAATGCTTAAAATGAAAAAATAAAAGTGAAATATTCCTTTAAATTTCGTACCTGGGGGGTGTGTATGATATGCATGTGAAGTGGCGCATGTTTCCCGTGCTTAGAACTGTCCCTGCAAAAAATGTCATTTTTGAAAGAAAAAAATTCATTTAAAACTGACTCGCGGCTATTAATGAATTGTCGGCTCCCGGCAATACATACAAAAGTCATTGATAAAAAAAAAAAAAAAAGCGTGGGGGTTCCCCAGAATTCAATTACCAGGCCCTTCAGGTCTGGAATGGATATTAAGGGGAACCCTGCCGCAAATTTTAAAAAAAATTGACGTGGGGTTCCCCCAAATATCCATTCCAGGCCCTTCAGATCTGGCATGGATTTTAAGGGGAACTCCACCCCAAATTTAAAAAAAATGGCGTGGAGTCCCCCTAAAAATCCATGCCAGACCCCTTATCCGAGCACGCAACCTGGCCGGCCGCAGGGGAAAAGGGGGGGACGAGAGAGCGGCCCCCCTCCCTCCTGAACCGTACCAGGCCACATGCCCTCAACATGGGGAGGATGTCCCCATGTTGATGGGGACAAGGGCCTCATCCCCACAACCCTTGCCCGGTGGTTGTGGGGGTCTGCGGGCGGGGGGCTTATCGGAATCTGGAAGACCCCTTTAACAAAGGGGACCCCCAGATCCCGGCCCCCCCCTATGTGAATTGGTAAGGGGTACATTGTACCCCTACCATTTCACGAAGAAAGCGTAAAAAAATGTTTAAAAAAACACACAAACACCTTGAAAAAGTCCTTTATTTAAAAAAGAAAAAAACATTCCAGCGGTGAAATCCAGTGTCCCGCGGCGATCCCGATGTCCAGCGCTGTCCTTCATTGGTTGTGCCTGAGCGGACCTGATGGGGAACTCCCTCTCAGTATTTTAAATGTATAGACCCGCCCCTTCTGAAGTTCCCCATCAGGTCCGCTCAGCGGACCAGATGCGGAACATGAGAAGGGGTGGGTCTATACATGTATTACCAAAGTGAGAGCAGTTCCCCATCAGGTCCGCCCCCTCGGTATGTCGGACCCGCCTACGTCATTGGCTTGAGCGGGGAACTTCCTTCACTATGTAAATTTAAATTACACAGTGAAGGAAGTTCCCCGCTCAAGACAATGACGTAGGCGGGTCCGACATACCGAGGGGGCGGACCTGATGGGGAACTGCTCTCACTTTGGTAATACATGTTCCGCATCTGGTCCGCTTAGCGGACCTGATGGGGAACTTTAGAAGGGGCGGGTCTATACATTTAAAATACTGAGAGGGAGTTCCCCATCAGGTCCGCTCAGGCACAACCAATGAAGGACAGCGCTGGACATCGGGATCGCCGCGGGACACTGGATTTCACCGCTGGAATGTTTTTGTTTTTTTTTTAAATAAAGGACTTTTTCAAGGTGTTTGTGTGTTTTTTTAAACATTTTTTTACGCTTTCTTCGTGAAATGGTAGGGGTACAATGTACCCCTTACCAATTCACATAGGGGGGGGCCGGGATCTGGGGGTCCCCTTTGTTAAAGGGGTCTTCCAGATTCCGATAAGCCCCCCGCCCGCAGACCCCCACAACCACCGGGCAAGGGTTGTGGGGATGAGGCCCTTGTCCCCATCAACATGGGGACATCCTCCCCATGTTGAGGGCATGTGGCTTGGTACGGTTCAGGAGGGAGGGGGGGCCGCTCTCTCGCCCCCCCTTTTCCCCTGCGGCCGGCCAGGTTGCATGCTCGGATAAGGGGTCTGGTATGGATTTTTAGGGGGACTCCACGCCATTTTTTTTAAATTTGGGGTGGAGTTCCCCTTAAAATCCATGCCAGATCTGAAGGGCCTGGAATGGATATTTGGGGGAACCCCACGTCAATTTTTTTTTAAATTTGTGGCAGGGTTCCCCTTAATATCCATTCCAGACCTGAAGGGCCTGGTAATTGAATTCTGGGGAACCCCCACGCTTTTTTTTTTTTTTTTTATCAATGACTTTTGTATGTATTGCCGGGAGCCAACAATTCATTAATAGCCGCGAGTCAGTTTTAAAAGACTTTCTTTCTTTCAAAAATGACATTTTTTGCAGGGACAGTTCTAAGCACGGGAAACATGCGCCACTTCACATGCATATCATACACACCCCCCAGGTACGAAATTTAAAGGAATATTTCACTTTTATTTTTTCATTTTAAGCATTATTAAAATCACTGCTCCCGAAAAAACGGCAGTTTTTAAAACTTCTTTTTGCATTTGATACATGTCCCCTGGGGCAGGACCCCGGTCCCCAAACACTTTTTAGGACAATAACTTGCATATAAGCCTTTATAATTAGCACTTTAGATTTCTCCCATAGATTTTTCGAATTTGCCGCGAACACCCCAATTTGTTCGCTGTTCGGCGAACGGGCGAACAGGCAATGTTCGAGTCGAACATGAGTCTTGGACTGTTTTGGAGCCTGTACGATCAGAGGAGCTTCCATCGAGTGAGTCAGTCATCTCCTACCCTGTGGGAGTCGGTTCGAGGTATCTTGGATATCCAGTTCCCTTCACTTCTGGTCACGGCGACCATCAAGCTTGTTTGATCCACTGTCATACGACAGGTGGGTCCACCGTGTCCGGTAAGAGTATCCACCCTTACCCTTTGTGCCATATTGTCATTTTCCATCTGATATACTGAGACCTTCCAGTCATTCATGCGGTGGCGGTGTTGTCCATGAAAAGACATCCATTTCCACTAAACACATGCTGTTTGGACTCTTTTGAATTACTTCATTCAACCCCGAGGTGTCACGTTTTCCAGCCTTCATGGAGGTCATCTCATATGTGAAATTATCCATTGGAATGGACCATCCATGAACTTTATTTAATTTATCACCAATTTAGAGTGGTTTATTAGTTATTCACACATTAGAGTTGCTTTTAGCAACCCTTGAGTTTGAGCGCTGCACTATTTTTCCATATATCTGTTTATACTTTGTTTGTTTGAGTGCCAGCAGCTTTGTTGTATATATTGGTTTAGCGCAGTTTTTTCACTACATATTTTCAAGTGTATTTTCACAAACCGTGAGGATATCCAACATCCATTTTTTGTTAACAATCACATTGCTCACCATTATTGGTGTAATTAAGTAGTTTCAAAGATAGCCTATATCCATATTTGTGGACAATCACATTGCTCCCCATTATCAAGGTTTCACACATGTGATTTATACACAACAAAATTTGAAAGTTTTCTCACTTTATATATGTTTTGTTTTTTCTGATTTACATTGTCGCACATATGTCTGGGTGTTGCAAATCACTTTAGTGTTCCCCTCACAGGTTGTCACATACCTTTTATAGGGTTCTCCATACTGGTGTGGGAGAAGATATAATTGTTTGTCTTTTCTCAACCCCAGTAGAAGCGCAACACTTTATTATTATATAATAGGGATTATGATTTAAAGATTACCGATGCCTATAATAATGGGATTATCGACAAGGAGGTTTTGGAGGCTCTAAAGGTGCCCCATCCAAGAACCCCTTCATTTTACTCACTACCTAAAACTCATAAAAACTTGAGTAAACCACCAGGACGCCCAATAATTTTGGGAATCAGGGCCAAAGCGGAAAAGGGAAGTCGATTAGTGGGCGCTTTTTTGCACCCACAGGTCATAAAACTTCCATTGTATATACAAGACACCATGGATCTTTTGAGAAAACTGTATAACATAATTATTCCAGTGGATAGTCTATTGGTTTCCATAGATGTTGAAGCACTGTATTGCAGCATACCACACAGCCTTGGCGTTTCGGTGGCAGAGATTTTTCTCAACGTGGGTGATGGGGCACCCAGACCCCATAATGTGTTTATAATGCAAATGTTGCAACACATCCTAACAATGGCTCCCACTACCTCTAGGTGCAGGGGGTTGCGATGGGACCATGTTGTGCCCCGTCGTATGCCAACCTGTACCTGGGGGGGGGGGTGGGAGCGTGCTCTATTTGTGGATGAATCTCTCTATGTACCTGTGTAACATTATATGTTGGTACAGGTACATAGATGATATCTGCATGGTTTGGAATTCAACAGAGAAGGAACTGTTGACCTTTGAGTAGATTGGCCACTAATAAATATAACCTTAGATTTTCTATGGAACACAATTTGCAATCCCTAGCTTTTCTTGACCTAACTATCTTTAAACGGGATGATGGAACTTTGGAGACTTCTTTGTATAGGAAACCCACTGCGGGAACACTATACTTCATGCATCCAGCGCCCACCCCCTATCATTGATTAAAATTATACTGTATTCACAATATTTGCGGATTAGGATGAATTGCTCCAATAAGGAAAGAAGAGTCTGATTTACTGAGGTCAAGGTTATTAGAGAGGCTATACCAAAACTACTTTAAAAAAGGCCTTTAATAAGGCATGTCAGAGCAATATGCACTAGTGTTCGGGAAAGAGGATAAAAGACAGATGGAATCTGTGAGAGTAATTACAACCTATTCTAGCAACCATGATGTGATAAAAGAGACAAGCATTGGCACCTTCTTACAGGGGATCCCATTGTAAATAAATATATCAGTAAATTTCCCCAGATTACCTACAAAAATGGTTGATCATTAAAGGATCGACTGGTTCACAGCCCTTTCCAAGAATCCCCAAGATCCAATGAATTTGAGTTCGGCATGCACAAATGTGAGGCATGCGAGTATTGTAATCGAATCCTCGAGGGAGCTTAATTCACTCTGCCCAATGGAATTGTATATAATATGAGGTTCCATGCCGATCGTCAAACGAAAGGAGTGGTCTATATCGTTTTCTGTGAATGCGGATCGTTTTACGTAGGCAAGAAGTTTCGTAATTTCTGGAAACTAATCTATGACCATATATATTATATCAGAAGGAACCTCTTCTATACTCCTATCGGCAGACATGTTGCCTTAAAACACAAGAATGATACCTCTTTGGTACGGTTCACGTTTCTCGAGGGGATCCTGGAAGACTCACGTGGGGGCAATATTGATTGCAAATTGCCCCAAAGGGAAGCAAGATGGATTTTTAAGCTAAATGCCACTCACACCACCAGGCTTAAACGAATCTTTGAGCTATAGGCCCTTTTTAGGTTAATCCAATATTGCTGTTTGGATATATAGCTCTGGGGTCCATATACATTCCTATGGTATACATCTTAATAATAACACGGTCTGATCTATGTGATGTTACATGTCTGTTTTAAATATGTCTGGAATTTACTATATAGGTTTAAAAATAATAATTGCTATATGATTGTTTCAGAGATACTGGAGTTTTGGATCCCAAATCTGATGCAGCGAGTACTTTATTTTTTATCTATAAATATTAATTTTTTGACTAAATGTGCTGTGGGATCGATGTGATTTAAGACACTATGGGGGCGTGCAGCCTGCTTATGGGAGAACTGATTCATGTGGAACTTTGACAAACGGTCCCCCCAGCATGGTTGTGACTCTGGGGGCGGTTGGGCAAGTGTTTGCCCACAGCCTTACCATAGTGGTGGAGTTGTGGTGGTAGGAGCATGGGGTGAACTCCGTTATTTGTCAGTCCTCATATCCTTCTTTATTTAAAATTTAACCTTTAGTCTGGCTAGTTGTCTCTGTGTCAGCTTGGTTCTATGGTGGCCAGAAATGGGTGCTTCTAGATTTTCGTGTCTGCATTGGTATATGTGGTTGGTGCATGTTACTACGATATCCGATGGGCACTATGGTTCCGTCACGGGCCTAGCTGATGTCCTTGTGCGCATGCGCGAGGTTTCGGGACATGGCGGGGAGCTATAACTGCACTTGCGTGGCTGCTCTAAGCAGCCGATGCGTCACTGATTGGCTCCACACTCCCGTGCTTAGCACGCTTTGTTTTTTCAATTGCCACACCTGCAATCGAATTAACAAGCCAAATCTGGCTATATATCCAGTCCAAGCGGTGCCATGCTTGTTATGGGGAGTTCTTGGTAAGTACCATTGGACGTTACTATGGAAGGAAGAGGTTATGTCTTTTGTTAAAAATCATGCTTACTCAGTTTCCATTTGGTTTGTAGATTAATACCTCTGCACACTTGGTTGAGTGTTTGAGGACTGACGTTTGGCCACTATATCTCTGAGATTGAATCTAGGAAGTTAAAACGGTGCATGTGAATGTGATGCCTCAAAATACAACTAGCCTTTTCTTTCTTTCTATTGGATTAAGGTAGTTATTGAATACACTAGATCTAGTTTATAAGTTTTATTCTGGTATCTAGAATAGCAGTTACATGCTGGACCTCTGTTATCATTACTATATGCAGGAGTCCGTTGGATGAAGTGGTGGCAGCCAATTGTGTATCTTGTGATACCCAGGATAGAGTTCATTTTTCTCTCCCTTATGCTATCTGCTTCAGTAAGTGATTATATTATGTTCTTTAATTATGGTAACTTTGATGTGTGTGGGAGGGGCAGTTTCACCTATGAGGTATTCATCTGTGGCCCTCAATTCTATTTGAAGGATATTTTCATCTGGGTCATCCTCCCATGCACTCGGTACGCCAGTATTGTTGCTGTCATATGGAATAGAATGTGAGTCAATCAATTATCAATCAGCTCATTGAAAAACTCATGTCTGTTGCTTCACATATTTGATGAGATAATGGACATTCAGAATAGATATGGAGCATCCATAGGGAAGTCAATGTATAATAATATAGATGTATCTCTGTTTTTTTCTGTTAAAAGTCAAGAGTCTAAGGTTCTGAAGAAGCAAGATTGGGAAACGTGTCAACCATTTGTCAACTGTAATGACAGAGATATTTAAATTCTATGATATCTAACAACAATTTAATGATTTTATAAAATGACTAATGTTTTACATTTTTGATAATAAAAATATTTGGTAAAATAATCTATTGAAAAGTTCCTCTCTGGTACCGAAAAAGTCCATCATGTTTGCTTTTTTTCTAAATAGTATATAGGATGAGGTACCCCCTCATCCTATACCTCTATTCTCTTCCCTCTTTTGTATACATGCCCCCATGTAATTTAGGTAAAGTTAGAAGGCACTTACAAAGTCTGGGTTGCCCAAATAAACTTGGCAAACTGAGAGTTTAATTTGGCAAAAAATTATGAGGGAATATGTTTAGGCAAAGCCTGTAAAAGATACAAAAACGTGGGCAAGATACTCATCTTGATGTTGCAATGCCCAAACCAACAGTGTAGGCCTTGATGCCATTTATCTAAAACGACTCAGCGTAAGAGTGTTAGACAGGACTGGGAGAATGCAGGTGCCCAAGTACTTTAACACTGGTAGTTCCACTTGAAGTTAAAGTTAAGCTGCAGGGTATGCAACAGTGCGGGGCGGGGGAGTAGTACTACCCCCATGGCTTCTGATTTATTGAAATTCATTCAGGTTCGATAAAGGACCATACCGATCAAATTCTGCTAGGAGGTTTGGTAAGGGCAGATGAGGGTTGGTCAAAGAAGAGCAGACACCTTTTTCTGTGAAGCTCCTTCCTGCAGACCCGTAATGTCCTTTTTTAGCCTAACTCTACTCAAGAAGGGTTTCAATGTGAGGGAAAATAGCAGGGGCAAGAGGGGGCAGCCCTGGTGAGTCCCAGTGGATATAACGAAAGGTTCCAAAAACACATCGTTTGCCTTAACCAAAGCCCTCGGAGCCAAGTATACACTAGATATCCACTGAATCAACTGGTCTCCCAAAGCCCATATGGTGCAGGAATGTGAACATGAAATTCTAATTCAAAGGCTTTTTCAGCGCCGGTACTCAAGAAAACACAAAGTGTTTTTATGATCAGCCAGATAAACTAAGACTAAGCCGGGGTAGCTGCCAGGGGGTGTCATTAGTCTGGAAGTATGCAGTCATTTCTCTAGACATTGGCTAGGACTTTGGGGTCTTGCAACAAGCTTTTATTCAGGTGCCATCTCCACTTCAGAGTCCGAAAGCGAAAAGTGTAAAGCATGGTCAAACCAGGTGATGTTTCTTATTGTAATGTCCAGGACAGTATGAAGATGTTGGTGGGGAACCTAGAAGAGATATATACAAGAGTAGGAGTAGCGTGGTGGAGAGAAGACGGTGTAGACTCATTCCCCAGGATGAAATACATGCCAAGCGTCAAAGGGGAATCTATGTAATGCCTGCAGGATACATTTCCTGGTGCCGGGAGGAAATGAGGAGATGCCAGTGGAGGTATCAGAGCCCGGTTCTGGGGAGGCATTAAAGTGTCCGCCAAGGAACAATCTACCTTCCACAAACTCCATAAGAGTGGAAATGTTATTACATAGAAAGGAGTCTTGATGGAGATTTGGAGAGTATATGATAGCCAACGTCACCTTAACACCGCCAATGTAATCCTTAAGAAAAAGGTAACAAACGCCAGAATCTGAGCTTATGTCTACAAGTGTCCAAGGTATGCCGCTAGAAATTAATATGGAAACTCCCTTGGGTTTGGCTTCCTTGGGTTGGTTGGAGGCATGATAAACATAAGGGTAAAACCTGTTCTGAAGGAAGGGAAGTCTTCCCGCCTTGAAATGAGTTTTGTGTACAAATGCTAAATCAGCGCACAAGCATTTCAGATTATGTAGGAGCATCCATAGTTTTTCAGGCCCCTTCACATTGAATGAGGTAAGGCTTGCGGTGTCCATTATGTCACCAGCACGCAAAAAAGTGGGGAGGGGAGAGAGAATGGACTGGAAGGAGAAGGAAGAAGAGGAGGAGAAAGTAAAAAAGGGGGGTGAGAGAGGGAGGGGCCCAGGAACTAGTCCTAGGATCCTACTGCATCGGGCCTAAAAAAGAACTAGAAGGCACTCACTATAGTGCTACACTGAGTGCGGGAGCGCAAGCCCAAGGGGGAAGTGGTAGGATACAGCCAAAGTGCAGAGCCCTAGGCTCTCCAGCAGTAGGACGGTAGATAAGAACAAACAAAAATATATAGTGCAGCAATAGTTCAAGTAGATAAGCATTCTGCATAACAACGAACTCTTGAGAGAAACCCCATATAAAGCCCAAGTAATGGCTCCCCCATAGAATCGATGCCCACCCAGTATAACAACCGCAGATCTATCTGGCCAAGGCAGGCACCGGCGCGTTAAAGAATGCACCATGTCTCCCCATGCCTGGACAGAGCTCTTCTCAGGGAGGGGGACTGTATATATTTCAGCACAGCAAAGGTTTGTGCAAAACCCCCGGCATTCATATCATGACCCCATCTAAAACAAAACTTAGAGGGCTCCACTGATCCAGGACCAGGTTAAAATAAGGCAAAAAATAGTGCTCCGCTGTCACCGTCCTCCTCCCATCCACCCCCACAATAGCGGCCTAGGTAGGTAAGCAGACCATAATGGGCGGGGTGAGGGGATGGAGATGAAACACCCAATTTCCAGCAGAGGCAAACTAACCACCACAAAGAGGTTGTGAACTAAGACGTAAATAAACCTGAACTCTTGAACCGGAGGGCCATCCCAGGAAAAACACAAAGTCATGCCCACACACTAAAAGTGCATGAATTATGATTAAACAAACCAGGTAAAACTAAAATTAACATTAAGACAAGTATCTCCAGCTTGGGGATACGTAGCAGATAGGGAGGATACACATGAAAAAATGAGGTAAGGAAGGTCTTGAAAACAGTCAGCTGCTTTAGGGAGCAAAGCCCTTCAAACATTAGCCATCATAAAAGATGAAGGCCAAAACACAAAGAGCAGGCCATCAGGCCTAACAAGTCACCCTGGGTCTAGAAGCGTAGAGGGTTATTTCTCTTTCAAATATTTTATTAATTTGCATAAAAGTACAGTGTACAATTAACATTGTACGTCGTGCAACGACGATGTGATAGATAATTAACAGATGAACATATATTCACTGACAAGTTGCAGACATTCCAAACAGGAGGTGTATAACTATATGAGTATACATAAGGACACTCGGATCTCCCCTCTCCGGTGGCACCCCATATGGGATCTTTAGTGCCACCGAAGTGGAGAGGGTCCATTCAGTACAGTGCGAGCACTGTAGGGTAACACCCACTGCTTGTTGGCAGTGTTTCATAAATTTGCTTGAACATGTTATCAAAGCCGGAAGTAAAAGAAGAGACGGTTAGTAGATATCAGAAGTGTACTTCAAGGATATTGCTCGGTCAGGCTATATGAAATATTGTAACAATAGGATTAGGTGACTGTCACAGCATCAGTCCAATCGGTCCAAGTCTGCCAGAGTGTTCGGGTTTTAACAGCCCGACCATTACTGGCGTTTGTTATCATTTCATAGCTAAAGTGTAGGGTTACTAAGTTGATAACTTGTTCTATGGTTGGAGTATTGTCGGATTTCCATTGTCTCGTTAAGTTGAGCCTGGCTGCCAGGAGTATGTGAGTTGTTACGTGTCTAAGGGGTTTAGGTATGTCGTCTATGGTTAGGTTGAGAATGGCAAGTGCGGGTGATGGAGGGATATTGATTTTAATCACGTTTGATATAAGATTAAAAATATCGTCCCAGTATTTTTGTATCTTGGAACATGTCCAGAAAATGTGGAGCATGTCTCCTGTGGTCGCTTTGCATCTCCAGCACTTGTTAGGGATTTGAGGGCTGAAAGTCACTAATTTGGCTGGCGTGAGGTACCAGCGTAGTGAGATTTTCTGAGTGAGTTCCCAGAGTGTTGAGCATTTGGTGGCCGCGTAGACGGAGTGAAGTGCCCGTTGCCATTGTGCGACTGTGAAGGTATGTGTAAGATCAGTGTCCCATCGATGGTGCGGTTTCATTTTGGAAAAAATTGACTTTTGGTGAAGGTTGTTGTAGAAATGTGAGATGCCCTTTGTTTTGGAGGCAGGGTCAGTAAGGTATTCCCAGGTCTTAGGGTGGATTCTATATAGGGGTAGGGGTATATTAATCAAGCAGTGGTGGATGCGCAAGAATGTGAAGTGTTCTGAGGCAGGTAGACCATATTCGGCCTGTAGTTGGGAGAAGGATTTAACGTGGTTACCCTGTATTAAGTTTTGTAAGCAGTGGATCCCATTGAGGATCCATCTAGAGATCAGTAGGTCTGGGGTTAAGTGATGAAGGGATTCTAAAGGGATTTTAAATTGTGGTGTGGTGGGGTTATAGCCCAGGGAAGTGATCATTTTTTTCCAGGCACTTACTGTAGCCTTCATGGTAGGGGAGAGACATGCTGGTATTTGGGTGCCTAGAGGTGTGCTTAGAAGCCAGGTCTTTAAATTGGGGCGTGCAATTGAAAGGTTCTCTATTTGTCCCCACATTGAGGTCATGGGGGATTGGAACCAACTGGGCAGTTGGGCTAGAATGGCTGCCATGTGATAGTCCTCAAATTCTATTGAGCCAATACCTCCCGCCATTTTGTGTTTAATTAACTTTAGATGAGCACATCTGGGTCGCTTGCCTTTCCAAAGATATTTGTTGAATATCGTCTGGAGGGATCTGAAAAAAGCTTTGGGTATTGGAATGGGGAGGGTCCTAAAGAAGTACAATATTTGAGGGAGGCATATCATTTTGAAGGCCGCAAGCCTCCCTGACCAGGAAAGTTCATGTTTCGCTAATTGGTCTGAGGACAGACGGATGTTATGTAGAAGTGGTATGAAATTACAGGCGTATAAGTTGTTCAGTGATCTTGGGAGTTGGATGCCTAGATACAAAATGTCTTTATCTGCCCATGCAAATGGATATTGTACTTGTAACAAGTTTCTCGTTGTGGCGTCTAAATTAATATCTAATATGAAGGATTTGGTTGTGTTAACTTTGTAATATGAAACCGAGCTGAACCAGTTTAACAGTTTTTGTACTTCTGCCAGGGAGGAAGTCGGATTGGTGAGGATAAGAATGACATCATCAGCAAATAGGCTGATTTTATGAGATGTGGGTCCAATTTGAAGTCCTGAAATATTGGGGTGTGAGCGGATATGCTCCGCCAGTGGCTCCATGAGCATGTTAAAGATGAGTGGGGATAATGGACAGCCTTGTCGCGTGCCATTAGTGATACTGAATGGGCAGGAGAGCATTCCCTCTGTAAACACTTGGGCCGTGGGGTTTGAGTAAAGTGCCATGATGGCTTGTAGTATATGGCCCTTAAATCCAAATTTTTGAAGGACTGTCTTTAGGTACGACCAGTGGATCCTATCGAACGCCTTCTCTGCATCCAAAGATAGGAGCAGAGAGGGCGTTCCGGTGGATTCCACGTGGTGGATGAGATTGATCATTCTTCTAGTGGCATCTGATGCCTGTCTGCCCTTAGTGAAGCCTGACTGGTCCTTATGTATGAGGGCTGGCATTATCTCGAGTAACCTTGTTGCTATAGTTTTGGCATAGATCTTGAGATCAAGGTTAGGAAGGGATATTGGGCGAAAATTTTGGGGGACATTCGGCTCCTTCCCTGGTTTCGGTAACGTTATAATCAGTGATTTTAGATATTCAGTCGGAAAGGTGGAAGAGGAGGCAGCGTGGTTGAAAACTTCAGTAAGGTGGGGGGTTATGTGAAAGGAGAATTGTTTATAATATTCGCCTGTCAGTCCGTCTGGGCCTGGCGCTTTACCATTTGGCAGGGAGTCAATTGCATTTTTTATTTCTAGTTCCGTGAACGGTCTATTGAGGTTTGTCAATTGCTCTTCAGTCAAGGTAGGTAGATTGAGCTTACAGAGAAAGTGGTCAATTCCTTCTTGGGTGGGTTGAGGTGTACACGGGTCCTGTCTCAGATTGTATAGGTCACTGTAATAGGCACTAAAGGCGTCGGCTACGTCTTGTGGGTTACTCAGGAGGAGTTTAGTATGAGGGTGGCGGAGTTGGGCAATTTTGGTTTTGGTGCGCCTACCTTTAAGGCGTTGCGCTAGTCTTTTCCCCGCCTTGTTAGAAGTGGAGTAAGTAGCGGCTTTAAGCTTCCTGTGAAGAAATTCATAGGAGTGGAGGAGTAGGGTTCTAAGTTCCTGTCTAAGGGACAACAATTTGTTCGCTCGTGGGTCTCTAGGGTCAGCCTTGAGCTTTAATTCTAGGGACGCTATCTGAGCCGTCAGGTCGTCTATACGTTGCGTCCTATTTTTTTAATGGTAAGAGCTTAATTTAATTAGGGTTCCCCTAATGAAAGCTTTATGTGCGCTCCACACCACGGCAGGGTCGGGCACCGAGCCCTTGTTTAATGAGAAAAAGTCTGTAATTTGAGCCGAAATTTCTGGGGCATAATTATCATGCTGGATAATGTAGTTGTTTGCTCGCCAGAGAAATGTGTTGCGTTGCAGGGTTAAGTCATCTATAGTAATTGATATTGGGGCGTGGTCCGACTATGTTGCGGTGTGGATCGCAGACACACATATTTTTTGTAAAATCCATTTATCTGTCAGAAACAAATCAATTCTCGAATACGAGTTGTGTCTGGAGGAGAAAAATGTAAAGTCTCTTTCAGATCCATGTTGACATCGCCACACATCATAGAGGTCGTGGGTGGCGATAAGTTTTTTCAGAGGCGAGTCTCGCCTTTTCGCAGCTGATGTGGAGTCTATAACCACATCGGGGACTAGGTTGAAATCTCCACAGAGAATCAGATGACCTTTCTGAATAGGTTTGGCCATGCGAAGTATTTTGCGTAGGAATTGCAACTGGTGTGAGTTTGGGGTATATACATTAACAAGAGTGTATTGAACTCGATTCATAGTGCAGGCAAGTATTATATAGCGACCTTCAGGGTCTGTTACAACATCTAGTAGTTGGAAGTCCACACTGTCTTTGATCGCTATCATGACCCCCTTAGTTTTAGTAGAATGTGAAGCGTGGAATATATGCGGGAACTGGCGATTGGAGCATAGGGACTCACTGGATAGTAGCAGGTGGGTTTCTTGTAAACATAAAATGTCACTGTGGAGAGCCGCGGCGGTTTTCCAGAGTGAGTGACGTTTGGCTGGATGGTTTAGTCCATTGGTGTTCAGTGATAGGATTGTGAGCGGCATCTTGTAGCCAAGGAGGTAGCGGGTGCGATGTAGTAGCACTTACGGTTTGGTGATTCAGTCCAGGTCGAGGTTACTTGCCTACGAGACGGTGTAGCAGTGATGCGGCAGACCAGGGTCCTGGAAGTAAGGTGGTTAGGATGCTGTGGATAGAGCAATATGTTAAGCACTCAAGCGGTAGTAACAAGCAAAAACAAAAAGGTAAAGAGTCTAGGAGCAAGCTGACAGCGAGAGGTTTCGCTTAGATTGTTCAGAAAGTAGTACTAAAGCAGATCAACCAGCGCAAATAAAATTAACACAAAAAGAATTGCAGCTGAACACTGAGGGTCAAAATATCAAATCCCCAAGTAAACTGGCATAAAAGCAGTGCAGCGCAGCAAAAAAAATTAAATTTAAATAAAAATAAAAATAAAACCCAAAATAAATCATAAAAAACAATAATACTGAGAACGGTAGTAAATAGTTAAAAACAATGTGTCCATAGAATTCCTCTTAGCAAGAATAGAAGCCCAAGACAGTGTCCATATAGGAAGTGACTCCTAAAGATTATCAAATGGTGACTTATGTGATATTCCTTCACCACCGAAATAGGTTTGCAGCTCACCTCAGAGCATGGACCCCTGAACCAGTCAGTCAGGTCATGCAAGCATGTTTCCCTTGTGGGACAAATATTCCAAGGTAGATAAACTCAGGAAGGCAATACGATAGGGGGAATCCACAGGTCACTAGATCAGAGCTCCGGTCCGGGTGTAATAATATGCAAGAGAATATATAGAGATCTAATGCTCTCCGTATGGTACAACATATGTTTATTTTAAAAAAAGAAGAAATGCACTTACATACATAGCACTGTATAAACCCCAGTGCATGGGAATGCCGGCATGTAATAAAACGAGTGACCAGGTGTAACGAGTATCAGCATGGAAGAGAGGCGCGGGTGACGTCACATCTGCTCACGTATTCCGTACGCGTTGCGTCCTAGCACTGGGCGGGACTTCATCAGCGGTACGGAACAGCGTGAATCACCCGCTATAAATATCAATGGAACGTGGAACCGGCCAATCACAGCACAATCAACAATCGATTGTCATGGAAACCCTGCCAGCAGGGGAATAAGACGGAGGCCGGTACGGACCAAAATGAAGAAAAAAGCAAAGATCCCTTTAAAAGGGAAAAACTTTACTGCACCACTTGCGTGGAGCATATAATTTTGCTCAATCGATTATCAAATCAAGAAACAAATGAACAGTATGTGAATCGTAACCCACGTCTCCTGCTGACACTGAAAATACAATATATACTATCCCAATATATTAAGAAAAAATTTAAAAGAAGGGAAAGATAGCTGGAATCAGGGAAATCAGTGACAGGTCATGCATATCTAAAATACACTGTTGACCCTATTGAAAAATTCCTAAACAAATAATTTAAAAAAATATACATATAAATAATGTAAAATGAGCATAATAAAATACCACAGAAATTCATTTTAAAAATCAGGCAAAATAAAATAAAATATGGCAAAATTAAAAATTCAACGATCAGAGATAAAACAATTTAAATCAAATTCAACATTCAAGCCAGCAGGTACTAAAACTTGTGTCTCGTGTATCCACTGAGATTCCCTGCGGCTTAACTGGCGTATAAAACTACCACCTCTTCAATGTTTGATTACTCGTTCGATGCCCCAAAATTTCAAACCTCTAGGGTTTTGATTATGCATCAATTTAAAATGTCTAGACACATTGTGTGTTTTAACTCCTCTTTTAATGTTGTTCACATGCTCCCCTAGACGAACGTGAAGTGGTCTAGAGGTTCTACCAATATACTGAAGACCACATTCGCATTCTAGCATGTAAACAACACCTATAGTGGTGCACGTAATCAACTGACCTATCTTATATGATTTTTTGGTAGCAGTGGCAAGAAAATCTTTCCTCTTTTTTATATTGCACTTAGAATGCTTGCAGGCTGTGCATCGCCCGCAAGCATAAAAACCAGCGAGGAAGGAGAAGAGTCTGTTTTCAGAATGCACTGGGGGGTCAACAACTCCTGGTGCCAGACAATCACGCAAAGACGGAGCTTTCTTATAGATAAATGCTGGGCGTGATGGCAACAGCGGGCCCAAAACCTTGTCTTGCTTTAGTATTGACCAGTTATTTGAAACAAGTTTTTCAAATTTCTTATATTGTACGTTATAATTGAGTACCATTTTGAAATTCGAGATACTAATATTGGTTTCTCTGACTTTATCAGCTACCAATGATCCCCTATCCAAGGAACGTACATTCTCTATCTCTTTATCTAAAGAGTCCCTATTATTACCCTTTCTGTTGGAATCTGGATGACAAAATCTGTGCCTGTGTGAGAAAGTCCTCCTCCCTTGTGCAATTTCGCCTGAGCCTAATAAACTGACCTTTCGGTATATTGCATAGCCACGATTTATGGTGGCAACTATCAAGTGGTATGTATGCATTACGATCAGTAGGCTTAAGATAATTACACAGGCGGAATTGCTCACTATCCTTCCAGATTTCCAAATCTAAGAACACAATATTTTTCATACTAATATTCCAGGTTAATTTAATATTCTTGGTATTCTCATTCATTGTCCCGATAAAGTAATCAAGACTGGGACGATCCCCCTCCCAAATTAGAATGAGATCGTCTATGTACCTTTTGTAACAGACTAACTGGGGGGGACGATTCTTGAAAACCACGTCCTCCTCCCAGTGGGCCATAAAAAGGTTGGCCACACTGGGAGCAAAACGGGCTCCCATCGCGACCCCCCTTGTCTGCAAAAAGAACTGACGATTGTACCAAAAATAATTTCTAGATAAACAAAAACCCAGACTGGTCAAAAGAAAATCCTTATGTTTAGCCGGAAGATCTGAAGATGCTAAAGCCCACTGCACGGAAGACAAAGCATCCTCATGTCCTATTATAGTGTACAGTGAGCCTACATCCGCAGTGACAAGGATACTGGATGGTGAGCATGTGACAGCCTCCAATAATTGAATAATATGTTTGGTGTCCCTAAGGTAGGCTCTAGTTTCTGACACCAGGGGTTGCAGAAATGAATCTATATACTGCCCCACTCTCGAGCTAATGGAGTCAATGCCATTAACGATAGGCCTCCCCGGAGGGTTGGCACTATCCTTATGGATTTTTGGAAGGCAGTATATGATTGGTGTTCTACAGAACAAAGGATCTAAATAGAGGGCCTCCTTTTTATTAAGGACACCCATAATTTGTCCTGATTCTACTAACAGATGAAGCTCATCCTTATATGTCAGCATAGGATCCCTATTCAAAATACGGTAAGTATCATGATCACTCAATAACCGATCCATTTCTGCTGTATAAACAGCTTTATCTAGAATAACCAATCCACCCCCTTTATCCGCCGGACGGATAATAATTTCTTTACGTTTTTCTAGAGATTCCATCCCCTTTTTAATGTACTGTGGGTCCATCACTTTCCTTATCCTCATTTTATCTAAGTCATTAAACATCATATGTTTAAACACCTCTAAGTATTTATTATCAACATTCAGAGGGTTGAAAGTGGACTTATTACGTAGGTTGGAGTGGACACCATCAGCTACTCTAGTTGATTTTATGGGGTTAGTCAAAAAATATTTTTTCATATTGAGGTTTCTAACAAATTTTTGAATGTTGACATAAGTTTGGAATTTATTGAGATTTTTTGTTGGGGCAAACTTCAAACCCCTATCCAACACTCGTAACTCGTCATCATCCAAAGTGCAACTGCTCAAATTATAGATCCCTGTGCCTATTGGGGTTTTGGTCTTTTGTATTCTCCTTCCCCCTCTCCTTCCTCTCTGGCCTTTCTTTTTTGAGATTGACCATTTCCTTGTGGAATCTGTTGAGGTTGGTGCCTCCACCAATCGCCTGGGTTCGGTTGGTATGAGGGACCCCTCCCTGACCCTTGGTTCGATTAATTGTACGGAGGACCCCTCCCTGGCCCACTCTGGGCCCCTGAAAAATCCCCTCCCTCCCTTATAGCCTGATTTTGGAGGGGGGTAAATCTATTTATAATAGGTACCTGACCACCTCGTGGGAATGTAGGTTTGCCTCTATTTTGATTATGAGAATAGGGGGCTTGATCATATCCATGACTCTCCCAACCATGGGGGGATTCATATTGATATTGATGGTGGGGGTAATTTCTAGATGGAGATTGATAAGAGGATGAATTTCCTCTTTTACCTCTACCACCACCTCTCTTTCCCCTAAAGTTATTACCTCTATATGGCTGATCTCCCCTCTGGGGCGGGGGGCCTACTACAGAATAATCATAACTATGAATCGTTTCTCTAATAGGGGTGGGGGCAGATGATGGAATAATGTCCTGAATAGGAACATTATCTGAGACAAGCGGGTTGGAAACGTTGACATTTTGCCATTTAAAAATATTGCCTTTATTAAAATCATCAAAATCCCGGATGAATTTTTTCTTTTTCTTTATCAGCTGAACTCAAAAATAAATTGTGTAAATGGGATATAGAAATCCAAAATAAGAAAAAGAAAAAATTCATCCGGGATTTTGATGATTTTAATAAAGGCAATATTTTTAAATGGCAAAATGTCAACGTTTCCAACCCGCTTGTCTCAGATAATGTTCCTATTCAGGACATTATTCCATCATCTGCCCCCACCCCTATTAGAGAAACGATTCATAGTTATGATTATTCTGTAGTAGGCCCCCCGCCCCAGAGGGGAGATCAGCCATATAGAGGTAATAACTTTAGGGGAAAGAGAGGTGGTGGTAGAGGTAAAAGAGGAAATTCATCCTCTTATCAATCTCCATCTAGAAATTACCCCCACCATCAATATCAATATGAATCCCCCCATGGTTGGGAGAGTCATGGATATGATCAAGCCCCCTATTCTCATAATCAAAATAGAGGCAAACCTACATTCCCACGAGGTGGTCAGGTACCTATTATAAATAGATTTACCCCCCTCCAAAATCAGGCTATAAGGGAGGGAGGGGATTTTTCAGGGGCCCAGAGTGGGCCAGGGAGGGGTCCTCCGTACAATCAATCGAACCAAGGGTCAGGGAGGGGTCCCTCATACCAACCGAACCCAGGCGATTGGTGGAGGCACCAACCTCAACAGATTCCACAAGGAAATGGTCAATCTCAAAAAAGAAAGGCCAGAGAGGAAGGAGAGGGGGAAGGAGAATACAAAAGACCAAAACCCCAATAGGCACAGGGATCTATAATTTGAGCAGTTGCACTTTGGATGATGACGAGTTACGAGTGTTGGATAGGGGTTTGAAGTTTGCCCCAACAAAAAATCTCAATAAATTCCAAACTTATGTCAACATTCAAAAATTTGTTAGAAACCTCAATATGAAAAAATATTTTTTGACTAACCCCATAAAATCAACTAGAGTAGCTGATGGTGTCCACTCCAACCTACGTAATAAGTCCACTTTCAACCCTCTGAATGTTGATAATAAATACTTAGAGGTTAGTGATGAGCCGAACACCCCCGGGTTCGGTTCGCACCAGAACCCGCGAACGGACCGAAAGTTCGAACGAACATTAGAACCCTATTAAATACAATGGATGCGAACGTTCGAATTCTAAAGTGCTAATTATAACAACTATTATGCATGTTATTGTCATAAATAGGGTTTGGGAACCCGGGTTGTGCACCAGGGGACATGTATCAATGCAAAAAGAAGTTTTAAAAACGGTCGTTTTTCGGGAGCAGTCATTTTAATGATGCATAAAGTGAAAAAAAAAAGTCAAATATTCCTTTAAATATCGTACCTGGGGGGTGTCTAAAGTATGCCTGTGAAGTGCCACGTGTTTCCCGTGTTTAGAACTGTCCCTGCACAAAATGACACTTCTAAAGGAAAAAAAAGCCATTTAAAACTGCTTGCGGCTTTAATGTAATGTCTGGTCCCGGTAATATGGATGAAATTCTTTAAGAAAAATGGCATAGCTACCCCATGACCCCCCCCTACCCCAGCCCATTACCAGCCCCTTTGGGTCTTGTATGGATATTAAGGGGAACCCCGCACATAAAATAAAAAAGACCCTATATACTCTGAACAGCCGTATACAGGCGGTGCATACAAGACAGGGACTGTAGGTTTGTTCTTATGTAGAATCTGTTTGTAATTTTGAACAGGTACATTGTTGAAGTGTAGCTCCAGCCCAAAAATCTATTTTTAAACTTTTTGGGAAACATAGGTAAGGGTTATCACCCCTGTAACATTTGTTTTGCTGTCTGTGCCCCTGTTCAGAACATTTCACCTCACTTTCCGTCCCAATGACAACTGTTTTTGAAATGTGGTGTTTTTCTTGAAACAAGGATTGCTGATAAAGCATCAGTACAGATGAGACCCCTTTCTCCCATATTTATTCTTACAGGAGAGAATTTTCCTTTCTAGGGGTAGATTTCCTCTCACTTCCTGTTGTCTTCTTTCGTTTGCAAGTAGGAGTCGTTTGTAAGTTGGATGTTTGAAAGTAGGGTCCTGCCGTATATACTCTGCAGAAATAGGCCCCTTAGTTGTTGGTGTTGGCACAACACTGTAAGCACTCAGTTACTCTTGGTTGGTGCTGGAACGCCCTGCTGTCAACTATTATATCAGGAATTTTAATTACATATAATTGTTGAACAGTGGTAGTAAAAATTGGGGCTTTGATGGTGGTGCTGGTGCCACAACACTGTAAGCCCTGACAGTTACTCTTGGTGGGTGCAGCAATGGGCCCTGCTGTGAATTATTAGATCAAGAATTGTAATTACATGCCCCTTTTGAACAGGGGCTGAAAAATTGGGCCTTTCGTGGTGGTGGTGGTGGTGGCGTTGCCACAAGACTGTAAGCCCTCAGAGTTACTCTTGGTGGGTGCAGCAATGGACCCTGCTGTGAATTATTAGATCAAGAATTGTAATTGCATGCCCCTGTTGAACAGGGGCTGAAAAATTGGGCCTTAGGCACTGGTGGCACAACACTACAACCCCTCACAGATACTGTACTTGGAGCACAGCAATGAGCCCTGTTGCAAAGTATTGCTTCAAAAATTGTAATGACACGCCCCTGTTAAACAGGGGCTGAAAAATTGGGCCTTAGGCACTGGTGCCACAACACTCCAACCCCTCACAGATACTGTACTTGGAGCACAGCAATGAGCCCTATGGCAAATTATTGCTAAAAAAATTGTAATTACACGCCCCTGTAAAACAGGGGCTGAAAAATTGGGCCTTAGCCACTGGTGGCGGCACCCATAAACAAAAATGATCTTCCAAGCTATCATCATCAATCGTATCATTGAGGACTCGGAGGAGGAGGATAGCCAGTCAACATAACAGCACAGGCACTCAGCATCAGCATCAGTCTTGAAGGGATGTGACATGTTAAAATCAATTAGTCTGTTATATCAGCATCAGGTGTGTGGTAGCTGGTGGTGATCCAAGACTGGTTCATCTTGATGAAAGTCAGTCGATCAACCGAGTCGGTGGACAGGCGCACCCTGTGATCCGTGACAAATCCTCCAGCAGCACTGAATGTGCGTTCCGAAAGAACGCTGGATGCAGGACAGGCCAGTAGCTCAATTGCATACTGTGCAAGCTCTGGCCAGTGATCCATCCTCAAGACCCAGTAAGCCAGAGGATTTTCGATGGGGAAGGTGTCCAAGTCTGACCTTGCCCCTAGATATTCCTGCACCATGTTTATCAGACGCTGGCGATGGTTGCTGGAACCGATCATACTTTGGGGCTGCGGACTAAAGAATTGTCTGAACGCATCGGTCAGACGGCCACCTTCCCCACCGCTCCTTCTTTGACTGGCCGAAGCCTCAGCAACTCGTTGTCCAGGACCAGGAGTTTGTAACCTCCCAGTCTCTGGGAATGCGTTGCACAGACCTTTCTGCAAGGCCTCCCGGAGTTGTCTCATCCTCTGCTCCCTCTGCGACGGTAACATAAGGTCCGCAACCTTACCCTTGTACCGTGGATCAAGGAGAGTGGCCAGCCAGTAATGGTCCCTCTCCTTGATCCGAAGAATACGAGGATCCTTCCGCAGACTTTGCAGGATCAGGGAGGCCATGCAGCGTAGGTTTGCTGAGGCATTCGCTCCGGAGTCCTCTGGGTCACTAAGGACGACATGATCCGCAGCCACCTCCTCCCAGCCACGTACAAGTCCACTGGTTTCTTGGGACTGTAAATCATCCCTAAAAGACTGCTGCTGATGATGCTGAGTGCCAGCCTCCACCTCCATGCTGACACAATCCTCCTCCTCCTCCTCCTCCTCCTCCTCTTCCTGTGCGATGGGTGGGACAGAAGGAACACTGTCTGGGTAAAGGGGGCCTTGAGAGGCAAGGAAGTCCTCCTCTTCCTGCCTCTGTTCTGCCTCAAGTGCCCTGTCCATTATTCCACGCAGCGTGTGCTCCAACAGGTGGACAAGAGGTACAGTGTCACTGATGCATGCACTGTCACTGCTCACCATCCTCGTGGCCTCCTCAAATGGTGCCAGGACAGTGCATGCATCCCTGATCATGCCCCACTGGCGTGGAGAAAAAAAACCAAGCTCCCCTGACCCTGTCCTGGTGCCGTAGTCGCACAGGTACTCATTGATGGCCCTCTGCTGCGTGTGCAGCCGCTGCAGCATGGCCAACGTTGAGTTCCACCTGGTGGGCATGTCACATATAAGGCGGTTCTTAGGCAGGTTCAACTCCTTTTGCAGCTCAGCCAGGCGAGCACTGGCATTATAAGATCTGCGGAAATGCACACAGACTTTCCTGGCCTGCCTCAGGACATCCTGTAAGCCCGGGTACCTGACCAAGAACCGCTGCACCACCAGGTTAAGGATGTGAGCCACACAGGGCACATGGGTCAGTTGTCCCTGTCGGAGGGCGGAGAGGAGGTTGGTGCCATTGTCGCAAACCACCATTCCTGGCTTAAGCTGGCGTGGCGTCAACCACCTCTCGGCCTGGCCCTGCAGAGCAGACAGGACCTCTGCCCCAGTGTGGCTTCTGTCCCCCAAACACACCAGCGCAAGCACGGCATGGCATCTTTTTGCCTGCGTACTTGCGTAGCCCCGTGAACGGCTACGGAGCACCGCTGGTTCATAGGACAAACCACAGGAAGAGGCCATGGAGGAAGAAGAAGAGGAGGGGGTGGAGGAGAGAGGTGTGTCACAACCAGTAGTAGCATTTTGGAGGCGTGGCGGTGGGACAACCTCCAACACTACTGCACCTTGTCCTGCATCCTTCCCAGCTGCCAAAAGAGTGACCCAATGGGCTGTGAAAGAAAGGTAACGTCCCTGTCCATGCCTGCTGGACCATGAGTCAGCGGTAATATGCACCTTACCGCTGACCGCCCTGTCCAGCGAGGCCAAGACATTGCCTTCCACATGCCGGTAGAGAGCCGGAATAGCCTTCCGTGAGAAAAAGTGGCGTTTGGGAACCTGCCACTGAGGAACCGCACATTGCACAAACTCACGGAAGGGGGCCGAGTCTACCAACTGAAAAGGCAGCAGTTGAAGCGCTAGCAATTTAGCCAAGCTAGCATTCAACCGCTGGGCATGTGGATGGCTGGGAGTGAACTTCTTTCGACGGTCCAGCAGCTGGGGCAGGGAAATTTGCCTGCTAGAATCGGACGTCGGTGTACTGCTAGCAGAGTGGCCGCAAGTACTTGGCTGTGACACACCTAATTCTACACCTTCATTCCTCTCAGTGCATGTTTCAGAGAGGACTGAAGTTATAGTGGGGTTGGAGATCCCAGCTGATGCGGTGCAAGGAGAGGTCCGCTTTGTTCTTTGGTGTGGGTCTTTGAGGTAGGCTTGCCAACGAGCTGCATGGCAGGTCAACATATGTCTGGTCAGGCATGTGGTACCCAAGCGGCTGATGTTTTGGCCACGCGATATACGCTTGAGACATATGTTGCAAACAGCAGCTGTGCGATCTGATGCACTAGCCTCAAAAAAGGCCCACACCAAAGAACTTTTTGAATGACGGGCAGAGGCAGCGCCCTGCACAGGCGGAGCTCTGCGGTGTGATTCCGTCGGTGTACTGCCCTTACGCTGGCCACCAAAGGGCATCCTGCCTCGTTGGAGATGTGCCTCCTCCTCATCCTCCTCCTCCTCCTCTCTCCTATTAGGCACCCACGTGGAGTCAGTGACCTCATCATCACCTCCCTCCTCATCACTGGAGCCAATCTGGCAGTATGCTGCAGCTGCTGGAACATGACTGCCAGATTGGTGTCCTTCTTGAGCATCCCCTCTGTCTGCTCTCACGCTACTGCCTTCCTCTAGCTGGGTTTCATCATCAGACCCTTCGAAACGCTGGGCATCCTCCTGGAGCATGTACCCAACACTGTGCTGAAACAGTTCGGGGGACTCCTCAGGAGGAGGACATGGTGGGTCTAGGGAAGGAGTGACTGATGATGAGTCTGACATTGATACCAGGGAAGAGGACGCTTTGGCAGCTGCTTTTCCAGTACCCTGAGCCTGGGTGAGAGAGGATGAGGAGGAGGAGGAGGGCTTGGTCATCCACTCTACCAAGTCTTCGGCATGATGTGGCTCAACATGTCCAGCTGCCGAAAAGAAGGACAAGCGTGTCCCATGGCCATGTGCTGATGACAATGCACCGCGTCCACGACCAGCACTGTTGCCCCCAGACACAGAGCCTGCTTGCCCTCTTTTATTGCCTCCTGACTGTCTGCCTCTCCTTGTTTGCCTTCCAGACATTCTAATAGATGGCCTGCAGGGAGATGGGAAAAAAGCAATAAGGGCTACCTTCAGGTGTCCTTCTCTGTCCCTTGAAACAAGGACTTTGACAGTGAAAGAAACTGACACACTCTCCCTACCTACAGTTTTCTGTCCCTAGAAAAAATGTTTTTTTTAAGCACAATTTAGCACAAGGAGAATTACCTCACTGTCCTTCCAGGTCCCTGGAAACAAGGACTTTGACAGTGAAAGAAACTGACACACTCTCCCTACCTACAGTTTTCTGTCCCTAGAAAAAATGTTTTTTTTAAGCACAATTTAGCACAAGGAGAATTACCTCACTGTCCTTCCAGGTCCCTGGAAACAAGGACTTTGACAGTGAAAGAAACTGACACACTCTCCCTACCTACAGTTTTCTGTCCCTAGAAAAAATGTTTTTTTTAAGCACAATATAGCACAAGGAGAATTCACTCACTGTCCTTCCAGGTCCCTGGAAACAAGGACTTTGACAGTGAAAGAAACTGACACACTCTCCCTACCTACAGTTTTCTGTCCCTAGAAAAAATGTTTTTTTTAAGCACAATTTAGCACAAGGAGAATTCACTCACTGTCCTTCCAGGTCCCTGGAAACAAGGACTTTGACAGTGAAAGAAACTGACACACTCTCCCTACCTACAGTTTTCTGTCCCTAGAAAAAATGTTTTTTTTAAGCACAATTTAGCACAAGGAGAATTCACTCACTGTCCTTCCAGGTCCCTGGAAACAAGGACTTTGACAGTGAAAGAAACTGACACACTCTCCCTACCTACAGTTTTCTGTCCCTAGAAAAAATGTTTTTTTTAAGCACAATTTAGCACAAGGAGAATTACCTCACTGTCCTTCCAGGTCCCTGGAAACAAGGACTTTGACAGTGAAAGAAACTGACACACTCTCCCTACCTACAGTTTTCTGTCCCTAGAAAAAATGTTTTTTTAAGCACAATTTAGCACAAGGAGAATTACCTCACTGTCCTTCCAGGTCCCTGGAAACAAGGACTTTGACAGTGAAAGAAACTGACACACTCTCCCTACCTACAGTTTTCTGTCCCTAGAAAAAATGTTTTTTTTAAGCACAATTTAGCACAAGGAGAATTACCTCACTGTCCTTCCAGGTCCCTGGAAACAAGGACTTTGACAGTGAAAGAAACTGACACACTCTCCCTACCTACAGTTTTCTGTCCCTAGAAAAAATGTTTTTTTTAAGCACAATATAGCACAAGGAGAATTCACTCACTGTCCTTCCAGGTCCCTGGAAACAAGGACTTTGACAGTGAAAGAAACTGACACACTCTCCCTACCTACAGTTTTCTGTCCCTAGAAAAAATGTTTTTTTTAAGCACAATTTAGCACAAGGAGAATTCACTCACTGTCCTTCCAGGTCCCTGGAAACAAGGACTTTGACAGTGAAAGAAACTGACACACTCTCCCTACCTACAGTTTTCTGTCCCTAGAAAAAATGTTTTTTTTAAGCACAATTTAGCACAAGGAGAATTACCTCACTGTCCTTCCAGGTCCCTGGAAACAAGGACTTTGACAGTGAAAGAAACTGACACACTCTCCCTACCTACAGTTTTCTGTCCCTAGAAAAAATGTTTTTTTTAAGCACAATTTAGCACAAGGAGAATTACCTCACTGTCCTTCCAGGTCCCTGGAAACAAGGACTTTGACAGTGAAAGAAACTGACACACTCTCCCTACCTACAGTTTTCTGTCCCTAGAAAAAATGTTTTTTTTAAGCACAATTTAGCACAAGGAGAATTACCTCACTGTCCTTCCAGGTCCCTGGAAACAAGGACTTTGACAGTGAAAGAAACTGACACACTCTCCCTACCTACAGTTTTCTGTCCCTAGAAAAAATGTTTTTTTTAAGCACAATTTAGCACAAGGAGAATTACCTCACTGTCCTTCCAGGTCCCTGGAAACAAGGACTTTGACAGTGAAAGAAACTGACACACTCTCCCTACCTACAGTTTTCTGTCCCTAGAAAAAATGTTTTTTTTAAGCACAATTTAGCACAAGGAGAATTCACTCACTGTCCTTCCAGGTCCCTGGAAACAAGGACTTTGACAGTGAAAGAAACTGACACACTCTCCCTACCTACAGGTTTCTGTCCCTAGAAAAAATGTTTTTTTTAAGCACAATTTAGCACAAGGAGAATTACCTCACTGTCCTTCCAGGTCCCTGGAAACAAGGACTTTGACAGTGAAAGAAACTGACACACTCTCCCTACCTACAGTTTTCTGTCCCTAGAAAAAATGTTTTTTTTAAGCACAATATAGCACAAGGAGAATTCACTCACTGTCCTTCCAGGTCCCTGGAAACAAGGACTTTGACAGTGAAAGAAACTGACACACTCTCCCTACCTACAGTTTTCTGTCCCTAGAAAAAATGTTTTTTTTAAGCACAATTTAGCACAAGGAGAATTACCTCACTGTCCTTCCAGGTCCCTGGAAACAAGGACTTTGACAGTGAAAGAAACTGACACACTCTCCCTACCTACAGTTTTCTGTCCCTAGAAAAAATGTTTTTTTTAAGCACAATTTAGCACAAGGAGAATTACCTCACTGTCCTTCCAGGTCCCTGGAAACAAGGACTTTGACAGTGAAAGAAACTGACACACTCTCCCTACCTACAGTTTTCTGTCCCTAGAAAAAATGTTTTTTTTAAGCACAATATAGCACAAGGAGAATTCACTCACTGTCCTTCCAGGTCCCTGGAAACAAGGACTTTGACAGTGAAAGAAACTGACACACTCTCCCTACCTACAGTTTTCTGTCCCTAGAAAAAATGTTTTTTTTAAGCACAATTTAGCACAAGGAGAATTCACTCACTGTCCTTCCAGGTCCCTGGAAACAAGGACTTTGACAGTGAAAGAAACTGACACACTCTCCCTACCTACAGTTTTCTGTCCCTAGAAAAAATGTTTTTTTTAAGCACAATTTAGCACAAGGAGAATTACCTCACTGTCCTTCCAGGTCCCTGGAAACAAGGACTTTGACAGTGAAAGAAACTGACACACTCTCCCTACCTACAGTTTTCTGTCCCTAGAAAAAATGTTTTTTTTAAGCACAATTTAGCACAAGGAGAATTACCTCACTGTCCTTCCAGGTCCCTGGAAACAAGGACTTTGACAGTGAAAGAAACTGACACACTCTCCCTACCTACAGTTTTCTGTCCCTAGAAAAAATGTTTTTTTTAAGCACAATTTAGCACAAGGAGAATTACCTCACTGTCCTTCCAGGTCCCTGGAAACAAGGACTTTGACAGTGAAAGAAACTGACACACTCCCCCTACCTACAGTTTTCTGTCCCTAGAAAAAATGTTTTTTTTAAGCACAATATAGCACAAGGAGAATTCACTCACTGTCCTTCCAGGTCCCTGGAAACAAGGACTTTGACAGTGAAAGAAACTGACACACTCTCCCTACCTACAGTTTTCTGTCCCTAGAAAAAATGTTTTTTTTAAGCACAATTTAGCACAAGGAGAATTCACTCACTGTCCTTCCAGGTCCCTGGAAACAAGGACTTTGACAGTGAAAGAAACTGACACACTCTCCCTACCTACAGTTTTCTGTCCCTAGAAAAAATGTTTTTTTTAAGCACAATTTAGCACAAGGAGAATTCACTCACTGTCCTTCCAGGTCCCTGGAAACAAGGACTTTGACAGTGAAAGAAACTGACACACTCTCCCTACCTACAGTTTTCTGTCCCTAGAAAAAATGTTTTTTTTAAGCACAATTTAGCACAAGGAGAATTACCTCACTGTCCTTCCAGGTCCCTGGAAACAAGGACTTTGACAGTGAAAGAAACTGACACACTCTCCCTACCTACAGTTTTCTGTCCCTAGAAAAAATGTTTTTTTAAGCACAATTTAGCACAAGGAGAATTACCTCACTGTCCTTCCAGGTCCCTGGAAACAAGGACTTTGACAGTGAAAGAAACTGACACACTCTCCCTACCTACAGTTTTCTGTCCCTAGAAAAAATGTTTTTTTTAAGCACAATTTAGCACAAGGAGAATTACCTCACTGTCCTTCCAGGTCCCTGGAAACAAGGACTTTGACAGTGAAAGAAACTGACACACTCTCCCTACCTACAGTTTTCTGTCCCTAGAAAAAATGTTTTTTTTAAGCACAATTTAGCACAAGGAGAATTACCTCACTGTCCTTCCAGGTCCCTGGAAACAAGGACTTTGACAGTGAAAGAAACTGACACACTCTCCCTACCTACAGTTTTCTGTCCCTAGAAAAAATGTTTTTTTTAAGCACAATTTAGCACAAGGAGAATTACCTCACTGTCCTTCCAGGTCCCTGGAAACAAGGACTTTGACAGTGAAAGAAACTGACACACTCTCCCTACCTACAGTTTTCTGTCCCTAGAAAAAATGTTTTTTTTAAGCACAATTTAGCACAAGGAGAATTACCTCACTGTCCTTCCAGGTCCCTGGAAACAAGGACTTTGACAGTGAAAGAAACTGACACACTCTCCCTACCTACAGTTTTCTGTCCCTAGAAAAAATGTTTTTTTTAAGCACAATTTAGCACAAGGAGAATTACCTCACTGTCCTTCCAGGTCCCTGGAAACAAGGACTTTGACAGTGAAAGAAACTGACACACTCTCCCTACCTACAGTTTTCTGTCCCTAGAAAAAATGTTTTTTTTAAGCACAATTTAGCACAAGGAGAATTACCTCACTGTCCTTCCAGGTCCCTGGAAACAAGGACTTTGACAGTGAAAGAAACTGACACACTCTCCCTACCTACAGTTTTCTGTCCCTAGAAAAAATGTTTTTTTTAAGCACAATTTAGCACAAGGAGAATTACCTCACTGTCCTTCCAGGTCCCTGGAAACAAGGACTTTGACAGTGAAAGAAACTGACACACTCTCCCTACCTACAGTTTTCTGTCCCTAGAAAAAATGTTTTTTTTAAGCACAATTTAGCACAAGGAGAATTACCTCACTGTCCTTCCAGGTCCCTGGAAACAAGGACTTTGACAGTGAAAGAAACTGACACACTCTCCCTACCTACAGTTTTCTGTCCCTAGAAAAAATGTTTTTTTAAGCACAATTTAGCACAAGGAGAATTACCTCACTGTCCTTCCAGGTCCCTGGAAACAAGGACTTTGACAGTGAAAGAAACTGACACACTCTCCCTACCTACAGTTTTCTGTCCCTAGAAAAAATGTTTTTTTTTAAGCACAATTTAGCACAAGGAGAATTCACTCACTGTCCTTCCAGGTCCCTGGAAACAAGGACTTTGACAGTGAAAGAAACTGACACACTCTCCCTACCTACAGGTTTCTGTCCCTAGAAAAAATGTTTTTTTTAAGCACAATTTAGCACAAGGAGAATTACCTCACTGTCCTTCCAGGTCCCTGGAAACAAGGACTTTGACAGTGAAAGAAACTGACACACTCTCCCTACCTACAGTTTTCTGTCCCTAGAAAAAATGTTTTTTTTAAGCACAATTTAGCACAAGGAGAATTACCTCACTGTCCTTCCAGGTCCCTGGAAACAAGGACTTTGACAGTGAAAGAAACTGACACACTCTCCCTACCTACAGTTTTCTGTCCCTAGAAAAAATGTTTTTTTTAAGCACAATTTAGCACAAGGAGAATTACCTCACTGTCCTTCCAGGTCCCTGGAAACAAGGACTTTGACAGTGAAAGAAACTGACACACTCTCCCTACCTACAGTTTTCTGTCCCTAGAAAAAATGTTTTTTTTAAGCACAATTTAGCACAAGGAGAATTACCTCACTGTCCTTCCAGGTCCCTGGAAACAAGGACTTTGACAGTGAAAGAAACTGACACACTCTCCCTACCTACAGTTTTCTGTCCCTAGAAAAAATGTTTTTTTTAAGCACAATTTAGCACAAGGAGAATTACCTCACTGTCCTTCCAGGTCCCTGGAAACAAGGACTTTGACAGTGAAAGAAACTGACACACTCTCCCTACCTACAGTTTTCTGTCCCTAGAAAAAAATGTTTTTTTTAAGCACAATTTAGCACAAGGAGAATTACCTCACTGGCCTTCCAGGTCCCTGGAAACAAGGACTTTGACAGTGAAAGAAACTGACACACTCTCCCTACCTACAGTTTTCTGTCCCTAGAAAAAATGTTTTTTTTAAGCACAATTTAGCACAAGGAGAATTACCTCACTGTCCTTCCAGGTCCCTGGAAACAAGGACTTTGACAGTGAAAGAAACTGACACACTCTCCCTACCTACAGTTTTCTGTCCCTAGAAAAAATGTTTTTTTTAAGCACAATATAGCACAAGGAGAATTCACTCACTGTCCTTCCAGGTCCCTGGAAACAAGGACTTTGACAGTGAAAGAAACTGACACACTCTCCCTACCTACAGTTTTCTGTCCCTAGAAAAAATGTTTTTTTTAAGCACAATTTATCACAAGGAGAATTACCTCACTGTCCTTCCAGGTCCCTGGAAACAAGGACTTTGACAGTGAAAGAAACTGACACACTCTCCCTACCTACAGTTTTCTGTCCCTAGAAAAAATGTTTTTTTTAAGCACAATTTAGCACAAGGAGAATTACCTCACTGTCCTTCCAGGTCCCTGGAAACAAGGACTTTGACAGTGAAAGAAACTGACACACTCTCCCTACCTACAGTTTTCTGTCCCTAGAAAAAATGTTTTTTTTAAGCACAATTTAGCACAAGGAGAATTACCTCACTGTCCTTCCAGGTCCCTGGAAACAAGGACTTTGACAGTGAAAGAAACTGACACACTCTCCCTACCTACAGTTTTCTGTCCCTAGAAAAAATGTTTTTTTTAAGCACAATTTAGCACAAGGAGAATTCACTCACTGTCCTTCCAGGTCCCTGGAAACAAGGACTTTGACAGTGAAAGAAACTGACACACTCTCCCTACCTACAGTTTTCTGTCCCTAGAAAAAATGTTTTTTTTAAGCACAATATAGCACAAGCACAAAACACACTGACACTCTCCCTACCTATCCTTCTCTTTCCCTAAACTAAAGGAATCCAGGTTAAGCAAGAAAGAAATAAAAGTCACTGTCCCTGCCTATGCTGCTCTATCCCTGCTCCGGAACACACTACACTAGGCCGCCGTGCTGGCGGCCTTTTATAATGTGGGGCGTGTACTAAACCCCCTCAGCAATAATTGGCCACAGGCATCCTGCCTGTGGCCAATCATTGCTCTCCTCGCTGCCGGCGCTGTGATTGGCCAAGCATGCGGGGTCACAGTGCATGCTTGGCCAATCACAGCGCCTGGATGACACTGCGATGGCGTAGTGCATTGTGGGCCGTTCGCGTCACTCGAATTTGGCGCGAACGGCCCAAATCGTTCGATCTTCGTCGAACGATCGAACAGCCGATGTTCGAGTCGAACGTATGTTCGACTCGAACACGAAGCTCATCCCTATTAGAGGTGTTTAAACATATGATGTTTAATGACTTAGATAAAATGAGGATAAGGAAAGTGATGGACCCACAGTACATTAAAAAGGGGATGGAATCTCTAGAAAAACGTAAAGAAATTATTATCCGTCCGGCGGATAAAGGGGGTGGATTGGTTATTCTAGATAAAGCTGTTTATACAGCAGAAATGGATCGGTTATTGAGTGATCATGATACTTACCGTATTTTGAATAGGGATCCTATGCTGACATATAAGGATGAGCTTCATCTGTTAGTAGAATCAGGACAAATTATGGGTGTCCTTAATAAAAAGGAGGCCCTCTATTTAGATCCTTTGTTCTGTAGAACACCAATCATATACTGCCTTCCAAAAATCCATAAGGATAGTGCCAACCCTCCGGGGAGGCCTATCGTTAATGGCATTGACTCCATTAGCTCGAGAGTGGGGCAGTATATAGATTCATTTCTGCAACCCCTGGTGTCAGAAACTAGAGCCTACCTTAGGGACACCAAACATATTATTCAATTATTGGAGGCTGTCACATGCTCACCATCCAGTATCCTTGTCACTGCGGATGTAGGCTCACTGTACACTATAATAGGACATGAGGATGCTTTGTCTTCCGTGCAGTGGGCTTTAGCATCTTCAGATCTTCCGGCTAAACATAAGGATTTTCTTTTGACCAGTCTGGGTTTTTGTTTATCTAGAAATTATTTTTGGTACAATCGTCAGTTCTTTTTGCAGACAAGGGGGGTCGCGATGGGAGCCCGTTTTGCTCCCAGTGTGGCCAACCTTTTTATGGCCCACTGGGAGGAGGACGTGGTTTTCAAGAATCGTCCCCCCCAGTTAGTCTGTTACAAAAGGTACATAGACGATCTCATTCTAATTTGGGAGGGGGATCGTCCCAGTCTTGATTACTTTATCGGGACAATGAATGAGAATTCCAAGAATATTAAATTAACCTGGAATATTAGTATGAAAAATATTGTGTTCTTAGATTTGGAAATCTGGAAGGATAGTGAGCAATTCCGCCTGTGTAATTATCTTAAGCCTACTGATCGTAATGCATACATACCACTTGATAGTTGCCACCATAAATCGTGGCTATGCAATATACCGAAAGGTCAGTTTATTAGGCTCAGGCGAAATTGCACAAGGGAGGAGGACTTTCTCACACAGGCACAGATTTTGTCATCCAGATTCCAACAGAAAGGGTATAATAGGGACTCTTTAGATAAAGAGATAGAGAATGTACGTTCCTTGGATAGGGGATCATTGGTAGCTGATAAAGTCAGAGAAACCAATATTAGTATCTCGAATTTCAAAATGGTACTCAATTATAATGTACAATATAAGAAATTTGAAAAACTTGTTTCAAATAACTGGTCAATACTAAAGCAAGACAAGGTTTTGGGCCCGCTGTTGCCATCACGCCCAGCATTTATCTATAAGAAAGCTCCGTCTTTGCGTGATTGTCTGGCACCAGGAGTTGTTGACCCCCCAGTGCATTCTGAAAACAGACTCTTCTCCTTCCTCGCTGGTTTTTATGCTTGCGGGCGATGCACAGCCTGCAAGCATTCTAAGTGCAATATAAAAAAGAGGAAAGATTTTCTTGCCACTGCTACCAAAAAATCATATAAGATAGGTCAGTTGATTACGAGCACCACTATAGGTGTTGTTTACATGCTAGAATGCGAATGTGGTCTTCAGTATATTGGTAGAACCTCTAGACCACTTCACGTTCGTCTAGGGGAGCATGTGAACAACATTAAAAGAGGAGTTAAAACACACAATGTGTCTAGACATTTTAAATTGATGCATAATCAAAACCCTAGAGGTTTGAAATTTTGGGGCATCGAACGAGTAATCAAACATTGGAGAGGTGGTAGTTTTATACGCCAGTTAAGCCGCAGGGAATCTCAGTGGATACACGAGACACAAGTTTTAGTACCTGCTGGCTTGAATGTTGAATTTGATTTAAATTGTTTTATCTCTGATCGTTGAATTTTTAATTTTGCCATATTTTATTTTATTTTGCCTGATTTTTAAAATGAATTTCTGTGGTATTTTATTATGCTCATTTTACATTATTTATATGTATATTTTTTTAAATTATTTGTTTAGGAATTTTTCAATAGGGTCAACAGTGTATTTTAGATATGCATGACCTGTCACTGATTTCCCTGATTCCAGCTATCTTTCCCTTCTTTTAAATTTTTTCTTAATATATTGGGATAGTATATATTGTATTTTCAGTGTCAGCAGGAGACGTGGGTTACGATTCACATACTGTTCATTTGTTTCTTGATTTGATAATCGATTGAGCAAAATTATATGCTCCACGCAAGTGGTGCAGTAAAGTTTTTCCCTTTTAAAGGGATCTTTGCTTTTTTCTTCATTTTGGTCCGTACCGGCCTCCGTCTTATTCCCCTGCTGGCAGGGTTTCCATGACAATCGATTGTTGATTGTGCTGTGATTGGCCGGTTCCACGTTCCATTGATATTTATAGCGGGTGATTCACGCTGTTCCGTACCGCTGATGAAGTCCCGCCCAGTGCTAGGACGCAACGCGTACGGAATACGTGAGCAGATGTGACGTCACCCGCGCCTCTCTTCCATGCTGATACTCGTTACACCTGGTCACTCGTTTTATTACATGCTGGCATTCCCATGCACTGGGGTTTATACAGTGCTATGTATGTAAGTGCATTTCTTCTTTTTTTAAAATAAACATATGTTGTACCATACGGAGAGCATTAGATCTCTATATATTCTCTTGCATATTATTACACCCGGACCGGAGCTCTGATCTAGTGACCTGTGGATTCCCCCTATCGTATTGCCTTCCTGAGTTTATCTACCTTGGAATATTTGTCCCACAAGGGAAACATGCTTGCATGACCTGACTGACTGGTTCAGGGGTCCATGCTCTGAGGTGAGCTGCAAACCTATTTCGGTGGTGGAGGAATATCACATAAGTCACCATTTGATAATCTTTAGGAGTCACTTCCTATATGGACACTGTCTTGGGCTTCTATTCTTGCTAAGAGGAATTCTATGGACACATTGTTTTTAACTATTTACTACCGTTCTCAGTATTATTGTTTTTTATGATTTATTTTGGGTTTTATTTTTATTTTTATTTAAATTTAATTTTTTTTTGCTGCGCTGCACTGCTTTTATGCCTGTTCAGAAAGTAGAACTAGAAAGGTTCTCAGAGGGAGTGCCTCGCACCTCGGAAGCCTCCGTTTGGGGGTACAAACAGTTTTTATGTCTAGGAGCTGCAAAAACAAGGGTTCTTTGTGACATAACCCAGGGGAACTGCAAGAATGATGTTTGGCCAATTGTGGCGTATTTAACAGATGCCATTTAATTGAAGATGCTGTCCAGATTTCTGCTTGTAGGTGATCTTCCGTCAGGGTGTGGGGGTGAATTTGGGGGGTTCCAGGAGGATTCCCCAGTTGTGGAGAAGTCGCATTCCTTTGTCAAGATCACTGACGGTATGTGACTGACCATTCTTCGTGATGAGGAGTGTGGCTGGGTAACGCCATTTGTACTGAATCTTATGGTTCTGTAGACCTTTGGTGACTGGGCTCAAATGACGTCTCAGTTGGAGTGTATACTTTGAGAGATCAGGAAAGAATTGGATTCCTGTGAAGGGAGCTGGTATGGGCGTTTTAGCTTTAACCCCCATCAGGAGCTTTTCCTTAATGTGATAGAAGTGAATTCTCATCAGGACGTCTCTGGGTACTGAGGCTGCTAGGTGGGATGGTTTGGCGATTCTGTGGATCCTGTCTATGATAACATCTCGGGGGGATGCTTCAGGGATAATGATGTGCATCAACTCCTTGGCATACCGTGGCAGGTCCGCAGGAAGAACACTTTCCGGTATTCCTCTTAGCTTAACATTCTTCCTGCGAGACCTGTCCTCTAAATCCGCCATCTTGGCACGCATCCATGACTGCTCCTCTCTAATACCTTCACAAACATCTATTACCTCATTCACAGTGGAGGTACAATCAGTTAGGCCTCTCTCAACGTTTGTCACCCTGTCATCAAGGGAGTGGATGTCTGTAGTAATTTTAGTAAACAGAGAGGAGAGGTCAGTCATTAGGGAGGTCTGCAGTGAGAGAAGCATGTCTTTCAGGGTAGTGTCCATAACTGGTTGGCCTGAGGTTGGGAAGGATGCCATGGAGGTATGCAGGGCCTGGTTAGACAGGAGTGGGTTAAAAGCCTGGGCCTCAATTTGTGAGTGCAGCGGCCGCTGCGGCGGCGTGTCGAGCCGCATTTTAGCTTTTGCTGGACTGCGGGTGAGGGGATCACTCTCCGGGGGCTGAGAGGATACCCCCAAGGTACCTGTATGTGGTGAGTCCTCCGGTATCTCGTCCGGGAGATCTGTGTATGAGTCCCGCGGCGCGGCCTGGCCGGCGCCATCTTGGATGTCAGCATCGCGGTCCGCCGGCTTGTAGGCGAATTCCGTTAGTTTTTGCGGCTTGTAGTCCGTAAATCTCTTTCTGGACATGATCCGCAGCTGCTCCGGTGTGCCTAGAGCAAGGATGGCTGAAGATTGTAGCTTTAGTATGGCCGATGTCGCTGGATTCTGTCCCCTGGTTCAGGAGCTGAGAGCTCACACGTCCACTCTCATCTCCGGCCGGCCACGCCCCCGAGTAGAGGGTTATTGACTGTAAGAGTGTGTCAGGAAAGGTTCCATCCGCTGGTGATATTTATTTGGCTTGCAGTACTGTGGTCCACCAGCAGGTGTCTCCTGGCAGTGTGGAAATGTCAGGAGAATTTCTCCTTGCTGGTATTATATTATCCTTTGGACGCAGAACTGGTCTCCACCAGCGGATGGATCCTGGCAGTGTGGAGCGAACTGCTCTTCCTGCGCTCAGGTGTGACTTGAAGCCAATTACAAGCCTCCTATTTTATATCCGACAAGTACAAACACACCTTGCCCTGGTATCTCTCTCCCTGAGCCTGCAACCCTGACCTTGAGCCTGTACCTCATCTCACCTGACCTGATCTGATCCCTATCCTGAATCCATCCTGGACCTGTAACCCGGTTACCTTGCATACGTGTCTTGCCGTCCCATCCATCCCATCCGTCCTCCCTCTCCTTGTCCTGTATTCCTTAACCATCTGCTGATCTCCCTGTGCATGACCCCGGCCTGGCTTTTGGTTACGATTCTGTTATCTCCCATTATTGTACATATCTGTCTATTGTTGTTTGTGGGTCTCTGTGGGTTGGTTATCGCACTGTCTTATTGGAGGTGGTTGTGCTTGGTTGTGTTTATACTCAATTACTTTAATAAATTATTATATTTTCACGCACATGCATTTTTGGTTTCCTCTGTGCAGTCCACACAGTCTGGTCTACTAACTTCCATGACCGTATACCAGGGCGATCCCTGATCAGACGTGGCTGCATTGAGGAACCATCCTGGTGTTGTGAGTTCTGCTGATATGGATTCCGATTAAATCCTTTACTATTCTCTGCTGGCGGCAGTGGATGGCGAATATTGTCGCCAGGTTTTAAAGGGATGGACTAGTGACCAGCTGATGGAAACGATCCGATCAGCTAATTTCTTGCTGGATCAGGGTTACATACAGTCTGAGGATTTTCAGCCGTTAATCCGGTTATGTGTAAAACCAGCCCTGTCATGTGTTCCCGAAGGAAGTGATGATTTCTCTCCCCCTTTCAATGGTGACCAAGTTGAATCCCTAGTATGGTTATTAGAGGATGATCCAGCTTCTTTCGATGAACATTATTTCCCTTGTTCCCAGCAGGTGTTATCCGATTGTGTTAATTCAGTGCAGTCTCTGATTAGACAGGGTGTGTGTGAACCAGTTTTTGTTCAACCTGTGCTGCAGGCATGGTCAGATCTCCTGAAATTCAGCCAAGCCACAACATTCCAGCCCTGCCATTAATCACCTGTCTTCCCAAGAATTTATCCACCCATCGCCTATGGCAACCCCAGCTACAGCCCAGTTTGCACAGCCTCCTACCAAATAATATTACCCAGTCTCTACTTGTCACACCTACCCTGCCTTCAATCCACCTGCTTCTTCCCTTCCACCTGTAGCAAATCCACAAGAACCTCCTCCAGCCACTGTTCCCGTATCTCTGCCGCATTACAGTCCTTCCTCTTACTCAATTCCATCCTTTTCATACATCCCCCTGTTATTTACAAATCTGCAATGACTAAGCCTAAGAAGAAGCGGAAGTACTTTCCGACCCACACAATCCTACCAGTAACCCAACCTGCCTCCACACCCACCAACCTGCTCCAGCCTGCGTTCATGCCAGTTTAACCTGATGATCCACCTAAATCTGCCAACCCTATGCCTGTTACCCAGTTTGACGTCCCAGTGCCTTTTGCCCAGCCTGACGTTCCTGTGCCAGCCTGACGTTCCTGTGCCAGCCTGACGTTCCTGTGCCAGCCTGCCAGCCTGCAGTTCCTGTGCCAGTCTGCCAGCCTGCAGTTTCTGTGCCTGTGTTCCAGCTCGATGTCCCTGTGCCCATGTTCCGGCCTGAAGATCCGGTGCCCGTGTCTCTGCCTGAAGTCTCAGTACCTGCCTTCCAGTCTGATGTCTTGGCGCCTGCCTTCCAGTCTGATGTCCTGGTGCCTGCCTTCCAGTCTGATGTCCTGGTGCCTGCCTTCCAGTCTGATGTCCTGGTGCCTGCCTTCCAGTCTGATGTCCTGGTGCCAGTGTTTCAGCCCGAGATGTCAGTGTTTCAGCCCGAGATGTCAGTGTTTCAGCCCGAGATGTCAGTGTTTCAGCCCGAGATGTCAGTGTTTCTGCCCGGGGGGCCAGTGTTTCAGCCCGGGGTGCCAGTGTTTCAGCCCGGGGTGCCAGTGTTCCAGCCTGAAGAACCAGTACCAGCATTCCAGCCTAAAGAGCTAGAGCTAGCATCCTGGCTTGAGGTTGTGGTGCCCATTTCCCGGCCTGAGGTTGTGGTGCCCATTTCCCGGCCTGAGGTTGTGGTGCCCGTTTCCCGGCCTGAGGTTGTGGTGCCTGTTTCCTGGCCTGCGGAGCCTCTATCTGCTGCCCAGCTCGATGACCCGAAGCCTGCTGCCCAGCTCGATGACCCAGAGCCTGCTGCCCAGCTGGATGACCCGGAGCCTGCTGCCGAGCTGGATGACCCGGAGCCTGCTGCCGAGCTCGATGACCCAGAGCCTGCTGCCGAGCTTGATGTCCCGGAGCCTGCTGGCCAGCCTGATGTGTTCCTGCCTGCTGCCCAGCCTAGTGTGTTCCTGTCTGCTGCCCAGCCTGGTGTGTTCCTGTCTGCTGCCCAGCCTGGTGTGTTCCTGTCTGCTGCCTAACCTGGTGTGTTCCTGTCTGCTGCCCAGCCTGTTGTGTTCCTGTCTGCTGCCCAGCTCGATGTCCCGGAGCCTGCTGCCCAGCTCGATGTCCCAGAGCCTGCTGCCCAGCTCGATGACCCGGAGCCTGCTGCCCAGCCTGGTTTGTTCCTGTCTGATGCCAAGCTTGATTTGCCCCTGTCTGATGCCCAGCTTGATGTGCCTGCTGTCTGCCCGCTGTCTGCCTGGAGGATGTGCCCGCTGTCTGCCCGGATGTGACTTTGCCTGTTGCCCAGCTTGTTGCCATGAACTTTCCCCAGAAACAGTTAGTTGGAGCGTCTGCTGGAGGCCTCTCCTTTGAGGGGGGGTACTGTCAGGAAAGGTTCCATTCCGCTGGTGATATTTATTATTTATATAAATAAAGTGTGGCGCTGTGTTAGTCACAGGAAGTGATATCAAGTGAAAAAATATTGAACTTTTAGAAAGAACAATGTGCCATATTGAACCTCAATACGGTCCTGTGTGCCCTATGAATAAAATGCATGTGATGTGCCCTAGGGGCATAGGATAAATATCAAATAGTGATACAGTGATGAATCAAAATGAGACAATATAATAATGATAAATCTCTAACAAGAGGAAAAAAAAAAAGAAAGTGGTCCACAGGATGTGGTGGTGCCAAATTTTTGAACAAGTCTCTCGATAGATGAATAGACTAATAGCAAAATCAACAACCATCCTGTGTGTAGCAAAGTATAGATACAGTCCCAAATAATTCCTTGGATAGAACGCTCTCTATATCAATGGGTTATGACACCCGGGAGTGCCTTCACCGTTGGATCAGGGAAGTGAATACGGAATGAATACTCTTACCGAGTGTTGTAGATACAGCTCACCATATAGCGGTGGATCTATCAGGCTTATGTCCACATCCGGGACTGGTAGATGGAAATCCAAGTCCGATTGTCAATCGGCGTCTTTCGGTGTTCCAGAAAGTGTTCACAAAGGTTTTTCCACCGTAACACTCACTTCCAATGTAAAGGATCAGTATGTGACACCAAATTCCTTCATGTAAGCAATATCACCATGAAAAAAAAGGGAGAAAAAATCCTCCACATAGTGTAAATCCGGATAGGAATTTATTAAAAATGGTAAAACGATAAAGAATAATCCAATACAAAGATCTCAATGAACAGTTCAATCCAAAGGAAGTAAAACCAAACAAATCCAAAATAAAACTTCAAACAAGAAAACGGCAGCTCTGAATTTCATAAATGCGTGGAGTAGGCAACCAAGGCTGGCATGTAAACCCGACGCGTTTCGTCTAATGAGACATCAATTTATTATTTGGCTTGCAGTACTGTGGTCCACCAGCAGGTGTCTCCTGGCAGTGTGGAACTGTCAGGAGAATTTCTCCCTGCTGGAATTATATTATCCTTTGGACGCAGTACTGGTCTCCACCAGTGGATGGATCCTGGCAGTGTGGAGCGAACTGCTCTTCCTGCACTCAGGTGTCACTTGAAGCCAATTACAAGCCTCCTATTTATACCCGGCAAGTACAAACACACCTTGCCCTGGTATCTCTCTCCCTGAGCCTGCAACCCTGACCTTGATCCTGCCTGTTATCTGACCTTGAGCCTGTACCGCACCTCACCTGACCTGATCTGATCCCTATCCCAAATCCATCCTGGACCTGTTACCCGGTTACCTTGCATACCTGTCTTGCCGTCCCATCCGTCCCATCCGTCCTCCCTCTCCCTGTCCTGTATTCATCCTGATGTTTCTCGTGAACCGGAAGTGGCGGCTGGAACGCATACCCGCCGACACTTCCGGATATTCGGCCGGTGTGCGTCCCATCAAATGATGGGACGCACATTTCCAGCGGCATAGTGAGGAAGATGCCAGCAGTGGAACATAGCAGCGGCATAGTGAGGAAGATGTCAGCAGTGGAACATTGTTAGCCGTGTACCTTTGCAACAACACACTACAGGTAACCCCTGCTAACCCACCTTCCCATCCCTTTTATCTAATGAGCTGGTGTAGTACGAATACTGCGCTGATGGGATAAGTGGCCTATGATAGTGAGGGTAGTGAGGGGTTAAGTGTGCATTGGCCTGCCTGTGAGTGAAGGGAGGAGTGGCCTGTGGTGGGTGGTGCTCTAGACATGTGACCATCCACACACATGTATTTAAAGGAGTTCAGAGAGAGGTCCAGCTACTACTACTTTTGGCTCTCAGGAAAAGGGTTCGCCCTCGCAACGCGTCAGCCATAGCTGTATTATGTCGTCTGGACTCTCCGATTATCCGGTTCCAGTAGGAGACCCTCCGAAGGCATCTATCCCTTTGATGGAGCGGTTTTTATGTCTATTTTCTTACTTGCTTTGTGAGTATATATGATCTTTTAGTCAATTTTTAAATAAACCTAGCCATTGGTAATGCACTAGGTCGGTGCTCCCTTCTTTTTCCTTTTACATATTAGTGAACATGTTGGACAGCCCTCACTCCACCTACACATTTTTTCTTTTTATTAACTACAAGAAAATTATAATGGTTGCTATGCATATTTCCACGTATTGTTGATTTGCTGTTTGCCCCTATCTACCAAAGAAGCCTGTAGGTATAGTTTTAATTGCTGGCTTTGCTTTGTTTTATTCTTGTTTATTAATCCCACCTTTATATTGATCTGCACTACAATATTTTCAGTGGACAAGATTCTACACTGATCTCATCTACAAAAGAAAAAGACATAAGGTAATGATCTATAATTAGCTGACTATATGTTAATGCTCTGACAAAGCTTTGTGTGACATCTCTGGGACCTGTAATAGATACAAACATGACAATGGCACAATAGCATTCATTCTGAACTAGTATTCACTTTGTCACCATGGAGATGTTTTCCCAGCTATGCAGACTATTGTCTAGGACTAGGTAAAATTTCTGACATCCTTAAAGTTAGTAGGTCTGAAAATATTAGTTTGCATTTATTGGTTTACCACTTAATTAAACTATGTTTAAAGCAGAGGTCCACCCAAAAAAATAAATAAATAAAAATCAGTGCTACATATACTGCAGCTGCTGGCTTTTAATAATAGGACACTTACCTGTCCTGGAGTCCAGCGATGTTGGCACCGCAGCTGATGTTTCCATCAGCTGTCGGGTGCTGCCACCGCCATTGCTGGTAATGGCCTGCTCCTCTCTCCTACTGGCCCGGCGAGGAGGGAGCCCCAGCCGTGACGTCAATACCCGTGGCTGAGGCCCCCGGACGTGGGAAAGGATACCTGTCAAATACAGGTATCCTGTCCCCCCTCCCCCCGAAAGGTGCCAATTGTGGCACCAGAGGGGGGAGGAATCAGATGAGCAGAAGTTCAACTTTTGGGTGAAACTCCACTTTAATAGCTAACAAATATTGTATATTAAATAAATATGGGGATAATGTAAATTTATTGATTGCCATGATATAATTTTCTTCTGTTATGAGAGTAACAAAAATATTAGTTTTGAAGGCACTGTGATCCTAGCCTAAAAAAATGTCATGTGGTTTTGTTGTGCAGCTGTTAAATTACTACTTGTACATAAATGGCCAGATGGCTGCTTTCTAAGGGTGACAACCTTCCAGTGCTTATACAATCACAAAGCAGGGAACAGAGCCAATAAAATTGGCCCTGTACCACATGATCACTGTCATAAAACACAGTGATCACAAATGAATACATAGGTTGCATTTTGCAGACACCTTTCTCTTTCCTCTCACACACCGACTAATGCCACATACACACGGTCGCAATTTCCGACAAGAAAAGTCTGATGTGAGCTTTTGGTCGGAAATTCCAACCGTGTGTAGGCTCCATCGGAATTTTTCTGTCGGAATTTCCGGCAAGAAAAATTTGAGAGCTGGTTCTCAAATTTTCCAACAAGAAAAGTTATTGGCGGAAGTTCCATTTGTCTGTATGCAATTTGGACGCACCAAAAACCACGCATGCTTGGAATCAAGTCGACGCATGCTCGGAAGCATTGAACTTTATTTTCCTTGGCTCGTCGTAGTGTTGTATGTACCATGTTCTTGACGGTCAGCATTTGGTGTGGCCGTGTGTATGCAAGACAAGTTTGAGCCAAGATTCCGTAGGAAAAAAAATCCACGGTTTTCTTGTCGGATTTTCCGATCGTGTGTACGTGGCATTAGAGTAAAAGAGTTTACTGCAGTGATCAGCAGCAGATTTTTCATAGTGTCCATGATTACGACAATACAGTGCCACCAGACCATTGTATACAAGCCACAGTGTCCCTGATCACTAGCCACACCAGTGCAGTATCCCCAGACCCAATGCAGTTAGTCACAGTGTCCCTGATTATTGGCTATACCAGTCAGTGTTACCAGACCAGTGTAAGCCAGAAACCATGTTTCTGATTGCTGCAACACAAGTGCCAGTGTCGGAGAAGTGCAGCCAGCAACAGTGTTCGTGATCACCTCCAATCCAGTCCCAGTGTAACCAGACCAGTGTAAGACAGCAACAGTTTTCCTGATGAATAGCCATACCAGCCCCAGTTTTACCAGAGCAGTCTAAGCCACCACACATTGCCGGTGTCACTAGACCATTGCAGCTAACAGTGTTTCTGATCACTAGCCACACTAGTGTCAGTGTCACCAGACCAGTGCAGCCAGCAACAGTGCCCCTGATTGCTAGCCTCACAAGCACAGTGCCACTAGGCCTGCCAGTACAGCAAGCAACAATGTTTGTATGCTAGCCACAGAATTACCAGTATCATCAGAGCCAGTGCAAACAGCAGCAGTGTCCCATAGTAAACATGCCTTTCTCCTGAACTAATCCTGGCCTTCTTATTGACTATGTTAATGCCTGACACCTGGACCAATCCTTTGCTTGTTTTCTGACCACATTTCTACCTGTTGCCTGAACTGACCAATCCTCTGTGAACAACTGCACTCCTGGAACCACAGGTACTCTTTTGTTCACCCTTTTATCAGGCTTCTGTACCTCTTGGCCAGTAAACATGGCATTCCTGGGGACAGCCACATACCAGTAGGCTTGCTTGGTTTATATGAATGGAGACTGCAATAGGTGACGCTGTACTAGGCTATATTCCCTGACCACTAATAGAGAGGAAAGCATTAGTTTGCTGTTTTTGATACATTGTTGGTTGATTTTTGGGGTACAAAAGATGCATATCTGGTACATAATCAGTCCAAACATTGAAAAAGCCTCACTTGTTTGGTATCGCCATACTCAAGAGGAGTAGCGTGTTTTGGGGTGTAATTCTAAGTATACACATGCTATGTGTGGAAAAATTATTATTAAATTATATAATGGGTTCCCGAACATCTGACATCCTCATGTTCCTCGGATTTGTTATACCAATCACATGGGTGTATCCCATACCAGAGGCGTAACTAGAACCTTCAGGGCACGGGTGCAAGAAACAATAAAGGGCCCCCTGACCCCCAGACGCGGCCCACCCATGGTGGCAGAACGCCAGAGCCCGGTCGCAAGTGCAATATTTGGGACCCTGGTGTCAGTATTTTTTTTATTTTAGTTATTCTATTTGTTACCATTTTATTAATTTTTTCACAATTTTTTTTATTTATTATTATTTTTTAGGAGCAATGGGGGGGGGGGCTCGGGTGACATATCATATGTAGATTTTCGCCAGCACACCAAGGATCGTCAATTTCGTCCAAACGTTTTTTTATTCAAGAAAGATCACATCACAAAACGATGTAGTGCAATTTTTCAGAGCCACGCAGGACCCCTTCAACAGGCATGTGATAAGACATGCCTGACAAAGGGGTCCTGCGTGGCTCCGAAATGTTGCACTACATTGTTTTGTGATGTGATCTTTCTTGAATAAAAAAACATTTGGATGAAATTGATGATCCTTGGTGTGCTGGCGAATTTGTACATATCGTACAGGTTCCAGTATCCAGCTGGTGGTCGCTACAGCACCCAGTACCTTAAGAGCTCATTCCAGGAATGTGTGCAATGAGATATCAGGGGTCTAAACAGACCTCTGATGTTTCAACCTTGAAACAGAGAAAGGAGATTGAGGACACAGCCCACAATCTCAATCTCTGCAGCCTCAGCTGCACAGAATGAATGGGCAGGCATAACTCCATACAGAGCTTTATGTTCATTCACAAACTGAAGCATAGTAAACACAGTTTACTATGCCTCAGTTATACATGAACTGGGTCAGTAATCACTGCGGATCACTGACTTTATTCATTAAGACGAGGGAGAAGTTGGTAAATTATACATTTAACAGCCCCTTTCCTACTCTCCATCCAGAAAGCATCCCTGCAGCAGCCTGGAAGGAAAGGGGAGGGGGAACATGGCAGTATTGTGGGGGATGGGAGGGGGGGCAAGGAATACACAGGAGCTTGGGGCAGCAGGTATTGAATAGCAGGGGGAGGCATATAGAGAAACCAATCCCCTTCATTTTCCTCCTGCAGCAGCTGAAAGGCAGCTGTAGGAAAATGAAGGGGATTGGTTCCTCTATATGCCACCCCTCCCATCCAGGTGTACAGGCGGCTGCACAGGAACCCTGGAGCATGCAATTGTGAGCCCTGCGACTCCTGTACATACGCCCCTGCTGGAGGGATGGGATGAGTGACAGTGTTGGGGGGTGGGATCAGTGGGAGTGCTGGGGGGGATGGGATGAGTGGCAGTGCTGGGGGGATGGGATGAGTGGCAGTGAGGGGGGGAGGAATGAGTGGCAGTGGTGGGGAGGAGGGATGAGTGGCAGTGGTGGAGGGGAGGGATGAGTGGCAGTGGTGGAGGGGAGGGATGAGTGGCAGTGGTGGAGGGGAGGGATGAGTGGCAGTGGTGGAGGGGAGGGATGAGTGGCAGTGGTGGAGGGGAGGGATGAGTGGCAGTGGTGGAGGGGATGGATGAGTGGCAGTGGTGGAGGGGAGGGATGAGTGGCAGTGGTGGGGGGAGGGATGAGTGGCAGTGGTGGGGGGAGGGATGAGTGGCAGTGCTGGGGGGATGGAATCAGCGGTGGTGGTGGTGGGGACTGGGTTCATTGGCAGAGCTGGGTGCCAGAATAAGAGACACATATTTGCTGTCAGTGTCCCCTTAGTTTCTCCTGCATTGCTCTGTGACTGTCTCTATCTGCTTCCTCCTCCGGCTCCACATGTCTCATCTGACATCTGCTAGGCAATGGGGTCTGCTCACACAGCAGCCGTGACCTCCTGCAGCTTATCCCCCATCACTGTACTGGGTCAGCTGACACTTCTAGATTGAGCTCCCCGACTGCACGCCCCATCATCAGCCTGCGGCTGCAAATTTAATGGGCGGGTCCACGGAGAGACAGTGTGGGCGGTCTGCTGTGCTGTGCAGTTAGTGTCCCTGTTCTGACCCCTGCGTAACTAGAGAAGTCAGCGGGCCCCCCCACAGTGTCGAACACCAGGGCCCAGTCGCAAGTGCGACTGCTGCGACTCTTGTAGTTCTGCCACTGTCCCATACACCTTTCTACACACACATAAAGCAGTCCATTTCAGACTGCAGACAGACAATCTGGAACCTCTGAGTGTCTCCCTTGATGACAGGACATACATTTTAATGCTGTGCTGCAAGTAAGTGTCAATGCATTTGGTTATTATTACTACCATTTTCTAACATCTTTGGCTGGCCGCTCTCTCTCTGCCTTCTGGAATATTTTTTTTATTATACTTATCCCTGCTCAATGTAACTGCTCACCTATGCTCACAATTTCAGAATTATGGCAGTTTTACTTTATTTATGTACTCATTGCATGCATATAATCCATGTTACCATCATGTTTTTCTGCTGCTTGCTTGCAGTAAATTATCCAGAGAGGTGTTTTCATGCTTATGTTTTGTCTTTTTGCTAAACAATACACTTTCTATAATTATGTATATTTTTCATGCCAGGGCTGTCCTCAGATAAATGCTCTTTGTGAGCGCCTGTACAGCTACAGCTGTGATATTTATATTTTTACTTTTTTTTCATCTTGCTTGTCTTCACTTCTTGCGGAGTCTGTTTTTTGGACCTAAACTCTGCCACCTTACCTCTAGGGGTACTTTCCCCTTCTGTTGGCAGAGCTCAGATGCAATGGGACAATTTGGAGAGCTTTAACCTTATGATCAACGTTGTGTGTTTATATATCTGTCAATGGCAGCCACCATGTGAGTATTTTTCAGACGAAAATGCTATTTCCCAGTTATGTAATGTTTGCTATTTGTCATGCCTGTCTTTACTTGTATATACTATGTTTTTTCTCATACTCTGTTATTGTATTACTAGATGTCACAGCTTTTTCTGACCGAACCCTGAAGAAGGAATTAAATGTATATTCCGAAACAGGTCTGGATTTTCCTTTGCGGTTATAGCCTCTTACTGTGAGATGAATCGGGTGTCATAGAATTCAGCTGTATATTATTTATATATGATTACTATTCATGTATAGTGAGAAAATTGGTACCTATAGCAATGCCCTTCCTATATACCACCACTGTGCTTGTGAAATATACAGACCTATACTAACAAAGCAGCCACCTTAAAAAAAAAATATGACATAAATAGTGTATAATCCAAAAGACCCCACCCGGTGGCGCTATAAGAACAGTCTCCCCCTATGTCCGTACCCTATGGACTAAGAGAAATAATGTTCAAATAAATACAAAATAACTTAAATTACACCTGTGACATAAGTGAAAATGTACACAAACTAAATAAAGTCCACACAGTGCATTATTAAATCCAAATGCGTGTAAAATCTTCCAATCTTCCACCACACACACAGTGTTCAGTGTTCAGTGATCCCGCTCCCGTCAGATGGAAAACTTACCACAGTAAGTTGCCTCGCACTCTCGTGCTTGGCGTGTAAGCGTAAATAAATCTCACAAAGCTGTGCAATCGATCCACCAAGTTCCAAACAAGAGTTTATAAGGGATTACTCCATATGCAAAAATAAGAAAGGCTCCAAATAGTGTAATAACGTAAAATCTGTTTTAATACCACACCAAAGACACACTCCAAATTTTGCACTCACATAAAACCAAACTTTATGAACGTTTAAAACACTGCAACTCCACAAATGCACCAAAAGCGAGTGTATAGGTCGCGGCAGACCCTCGGTAATCTCACTGATATCTCACCGCCTTCCTGCTGCCACTGACTATTCGTCCGCTGCTAAGCTTGATCCTGTGACGTCACACGTTCCGTCAGACGTCTGTCGCATAGCCACGCCCCGACATGTTTCATCGTAAAGACTTATTCATGGGATTGGCTATGCGTTGCGACAGCTCCTCCTTTTATTTCTCCCTGTTTTGGGCGGAAATTCACTCATCAATCCGTCCGAATTGGGCGGATGTGCGTCATTTCTATATGACTTCGTATCTCCACCCCCCTTCCCAGCCCAATTGTGGGCGGAAGTTCGTCATCCGTTGTTCACACCATGGGCGGAAGTCGGATGTCACTCCAAGTGATTCACTCGAGTGTCCTCGCTATCCATATACACTCGCCAATAGTATTATCAAGTGCCTTAAGGGCACATATACTATATCATAGTCTATACTATTATAGCAATAATGTGATGTAAACAATCATCGGAATGTGTTATAATACTAATATATATGATAAAATCATACATTAATATAACAGCGTATTAATGCCGTATACTTAAAACAATGCACGAATATATATATATATATATATTGTGACAGCAGGAAGGTAAAGTCACCTGGTTGCATCCAGGGGGGTAGATATATTTCGCCCAGATTCAGGCTTTACGCCGACTTATACAACTAGGTGGAGAGTTGTATAAGGCTAGTGGGCTCATGGATGACTCATACCTCTAGGGAGAGTGCTGGGCGTCGTGAGGCAGGGAGTTGATGAGACCAGCTGAAGCTTGTCAGCTCATTTAGGCCTCTATAAGAACTCCCAGATTCATTAGGTGTTAGCTCATGCCTGGAACCAGACCTGTGTGGACTGTCTAGGGAGAGTGAACCCCTGTGCGGTGAGACAAAGCCTGTGTGGCTATTTGCTTGGACATTTAAAACCAGGGACTTAGGGACTAGGACAGCACTAGGCTGATCCCAGTTGTTAGTTAGGAAACCTGTATGTTTAGTCAGAGGTCAACTTGACCAGGATTTATTTTGGTTATGTTTCTTTTGCTTTGCTGTGTTTTGTCACTGTAAATAGAAAATAAACCGCACCTTTTTGATTTTGAAAACCACAACCTCCGTTTGCTGGGCCTGTTTTGTGTGGGGAGCCCATCCCGGGGGTCACACACACCCGCTGCCGAGCTAACCCCCTCACAGTTGGTGGAGAATGCGGGCAGTTTTTTTTTAAGCCAGCATGGAGGAGATACTGAAACAGCTGGCTCTAGCAAATGCCAATCAACAGCAGACAAATGCAGGTTTGCAAAGGAGCCTTGCAGCCCAGCAGCAAGCTCATCAACAGAGCCTTGCAGCCCAGCAGCAAGCTCACCAACAGAGTCTGGAAGCTCAGCAACAAGCCCAGCAGCAATCTGAGGCCCGCTTCATAGACCTGTTACAGAAGCAAGAGCAGAGACTACAACAAATGGAAGCAGTAATGCAGCAACGTCCACAGACCAGTGAGGAAAGCCGTCCCACTAATACCGCGTCCTTTGGGGTGAGTCGTTTATTGACAAAAATGACTGGAGAGGATGATCCAGAGGTATTTTTGACCACATTTGAAAGGACCGCTGAAAGAGAAAAGTGGCCTGAGGAGCAGTGGGCTGGACTGGTGGCTCCTCTGTTAACTGGTGAATCGCAGAAAGCTTACTATGACCTAGAGCCTAACCAAGCAAAAGACTATGTGATGCTAAAAGCTGAAATTTTGGCAAGGCTGGGTGTCACCCAGGCTGTCCGGGCTCAGCGTGTGCATAACTGGACTTTCCAGCTTGGAAAACCCCCCAGGTCTCAAATGTATGATCTCATTCACCTGAGCAGAAAGTGGCTACAGCCAGAGACTTTGTCCGCACCAAAGATTGTGGAACGTGTTGTAATGGATCGGTTTTTGAGAGCTCTTCCTACTGCCATCCAAAAGTGGGTAAGCCATGGAGACCCAGAGACGGCCGATGGTCTTGTGGATCGTGTGGAGAAATACTTGGCTACAGAGAACCTGACGGCCTCTTCCAGAGACACTCGGACTTTCCACCCTAAGACCAGACCATCCCCAGGGGCGGATAAGAGGATTCCAAGGGGTGAGGGTGGAGAGAGTGAGAGGGTGGGAGCTCTACCCCAAGTTTGGCGAGAACAGCCTGGGAAATCAGCGGCTCAAGAGGCGGCAAGAAGGATCGTTTGCTACCGCTGCCGGCAAGCGGGACATATTGCAGCCAATTGCCCGGTTGTGGAGGAACCCATGCAGTGTGACTTTCTGACGGGCAGACGTCAGTCGCTGTGTGCGACAGTCGCATGCACTGCCATTCGAGGAACTGAGAAACATTTATGCAAAATGTGTGTTAATGGTAGAAATGTTGTGGTATTGCTGGATTCAGGTAGCCTTGTGACCCTGATAAAGGCTGAGTTAGTTAAAACAGAGGTCTCTGGGAATAGCAAGGTAGCTGTTATTTGTGTGCATGGGGACACCCGAGAGTATCCAGTGACTACAGTGTGTTTCGAGACCCCCAAAGGTACCCTCTCTCATCCAGTGGGCTTAGTATCTCAGTTACCGCATGACGCCATTGTGGGAAGGGATTTTCCGAAGTTCTGGGAACTGTGGGATAATCCTGAGCCCCTCACTGGTGCCCCTATGTACCAGGAATGTGATAGCCAGAACTCCCCTGAGAGTGGTGAGGACTCTCCGGAATTTCCCTTATCAGTATTGGCAGGGGAGACTAAAGAAACTGGAGAGGAGCCCACCTCCTCAGACGAAAACCTACCGTCTGTGGAGTTTTCTGATCTTGAGGTTCACAGGGAAAACTTTGCCACAGAACAGTTGAAAGACCCCGCCCTAATAAAGGCACGGGAAAACGTAGTGAAAATAGATGGCGAGTTAGTGAACCCAGATAATACCTGCACTTACCCATACTTCAGCGTAGAGAAGGACCTACTGTATCGGGTGGCAAAAAGGGCAGAAGAAACCGTTGAGCAGCTTGTGGTGCCCAAACCTTACAGGAAGTTGGTGTTGGAGTTGGCCCATGGGCACATTCTTGGAGGTCATCTGGGGACAGAGAAAACCCGAGAGAGGGTATTACAGAGATTCTATTGGCCGGGGGTGATGAAGGACGTAGAAAATTATTGTTCCTCCTGCCCTGTGTGTCAGAGGTTGGCCCCGATGCCACATTTCCGTAGCCCGCTGGTCCCTCTACCCATCATTGAGGTCCCGTTTGAGAGGATCGCCATGGATTTGGTAGGTCCTATAATCAAGTCCGCTAGGGGGCACCAGTACATATTAGTTATAATGGACTATGCCACCCGTTATCCAGAAGCGATCCCTCTCCGAAATACCTCGGCCAAAACCATAGCCAAAGAGCTATCTCTTGTTTTTAGCCGGGTGGGTATTTGTAAAGAACTGCTTACGGACCAAGGTACACCCTTTATGTCCCGGGTTATGAAAGAGCTGTGTAAATTGTTCAAAGTGACGCAATTGCGTACGTCTGTGTATCACCCCCAAACCGATGGGCTGGTTGAAAGATTCAACAAAACCCTAAAACAAATGTTGAAGAAAGTGGTGGATAGAGATGGAAAGGATTGGGACTGTTTACTTCCTTATTTGATGTTTGCTATTAGGGAGGTGCCCCAATCCTCTACGGGATTCTCCCCCTTTGAGTTACTGTATGGGAGACACCCAAGAGGGCTGTTGGATATTGCCAAGGAAACTTGGGAAAGTGAGAGTTCTCCCCACAGGAGTGTGATTGAGCATGTCGCCCTGATGCAAGATCGAATTGCACAGGTAATGCCCATCGTGAAGGAACATTTGGCCCAAGCGCAGTTGGCACAGCAGAGAGTGTACAACCGTGGAGCCAAGACCCGTACCTTTTCCCCGGGGGATAGGATATTGGTACTTGTCCCTACGGTTGAAAGTAAATTCCTTGCCAAATGGCAAGGCCCCTACGAGATAATGGAAAAAGTGAGCGAAGTGAATTACAAGGTCAGACAACCAGGAAGGCGAAAGCCCGAACAGATCTATCACGTTAATCTGTTGAAAGCCTGGAGGGATAGAGAGTCCCTAGTCGCAGACACTTGGTCACCAGCTCAAACTGGTTGCGTGATTCCTGAGGTTGGAATAGCAGCCACCTTGTCACAACCCCAACAACAGGAGGTTAAGGAGTTTGTGCTTCGCAACAAGGAGGTATTCTCTGAGCTGCCGGGACAAACATCTGGGGTAGAGCATGACATCATTACCCCGCCCGGTGAAAGGGTGAAGTTAAAACCCTATCGGATCCCAGAGGCTCGACGGGAGGCAATACGGGAGGAAGTACAGAAAATGCTGAACTTAGGGGTGATAGAGGAGTCCCAAAGTGATTGGTCTAGTCCCATCGTGTTGGTGCCTAAGCCGGATGGGAGCTGGCGATTTTGTAACGATTTTCGTCAGTTGAACAAAGTTACAAAATTTGACACCTACCCCATGCCACGTATAGATGAGTTGATCGACCGGCTGGGAACAGCCCGATACATGACGACTCTTGACCTCACAAAAGGGTATTGGCAAATCCCCCTGGCCAAGTCGGCCAAAGAGAAAACCGCATTTGTAACCCCAGACGGGGCGTTCCAATATAAAAGAATGCCGTTCGGGTTACAGAATGCGCCGGCCACATTCCAGCGGAAAATGGACCAGATGCTGAGGCCCCATCGGAAGTATGCTGCGGCTTACCTGGATGACGTAATTGTCCATAGCACAGATTGGGCCTCACATCTGCCAAAAGTGCAAGCAGTCCTGGACTCTGTTCGGGAAGCGGGGTTTACGGCTAACCCCAAGAAGTGTACCATTGGGCAGGAGGAGGCCAAATATCTTGGGTACACCATTGGGAGGGGAGTAATAAAACCCCAACTCAACAAAGTCGAGGCCATCCAGAGTTGGCCACGTCCCAACAGCAAGAAGCAGGTACGAGCCTTTCTGGGAATCGCTGGGTATTATCGGCGATTCATTCCCCACTTTGCTTCTAAGGCTGTGCCCCTAACCAACCTGACGAAGGGGAAAGGGTCGGTCATGATTAAATGGACCCCCGAGGCTGAGGCAGCATTCCAATTCTTGAAACAAGCCTTATGTAGCCAGCCAGTGTTGTACTCACCCGACTTCTCTAAAGACTTTGTCATACAAAGTGATGCGTCAGATGTGGGGTTAGGAGCAGTATTGTCCCAGGTCTGGAACGGGGAAGAGCACCCAGTCATTTACCTCAGCAGGAAGTTGAAGTCCCATGAGGTAAATTACGCCACCATTGAAAAGGAGTGTTTAGCGGTGAAGTGGGCTCTAGATTCCCTTCGGTACTACCTGCTAGGTAGGCACTTTGACATGGTTACGGATCACGCTCCGTTAAAGTGGATGGCTCAAAACAAGGAAACAAATAGAAGAGTGAATAGGTGGTTCCTGGCCCTCCAGGAATTCAACTTCACAGTAAAGCATCGCCCTGGCGTTCAAATGGGGAATGTGGATGCTTTGTCTCGAGTACATGAATGCCTGATTGCTGGTGTTCCAACCCCGAGGTTAAAACAAGAGGGGGGGGTATGTGACAGCAGGAAGGTAAAGTCACCTGGTTGCATCCAGGGGGGTAGATATATTTCGCCCAGATTCAGGCTTTACGCCGACTTATACAACTAGGTGGAGAGTTGTATAAGGCTAGTGGGCTCATGGATGACTCATACCTCTAGGGAGAGTGCTGGGCGTCGTGAGGCAGGGAGTTGATGAGACCAGCTGAAGCTTGTCAGCTCATTTAGGCCTCTATAAGAACTCCCAGATTCATTAGGTGTTAGCTCATGCCTGGAACCAGACCTGTGTGGACTGTCTAGGGAGAGTGAACCCCTGTGCGGTGAGACAAAGCCTGTGTGGCTATTTGCTTGGACATTTAAAACCAGGGACTTAGGGACTAGGACAGCACTAGGCTGATCCCAGTTGTTAGTTAGGAAACCTGTATGTTTAGTCAGAGGTCAACTTGACCAGGATTTATTTTGGTTATGTTTCTTTTGCTTTGCTGTGTTTTGTCACTGTAAATAGAAAATAAACCGCACCTTTTTGATTTTGAAAACCACAACCTCCGTTTGCTGGGCCTGTTTTGTGTGGGGAGCCCATCCCGGGGGTCACACACACCCGCTGCCGAGCTAACCCCCTCACAATATATATATATATATTAGAATTTAAAATACATGTAGAGCACTATGAGAGCGTGATACTACTCATTTTATAAAAATACATTTTAGGGACAATATTTCAATCACCATTCAATGTACTATATATTAGATATGCTGAACTACAAAAGTAGTGCACTGAGTGCACTACACCAGATCAGATTAAATCCAAAAATTACTAAGCCTAAAAATTACTATATAACCAAATATTCAGCTATATCAAAAGTCCTTTATACCTACTACTCAATTCAGATGAGTGCATGTATAAATAAATGAAGGAACCTATAAACTGGAAATTAAGTCTGTAACATACATTCACTGATTGTATGTAATGTCAGACATAGACCGTGCTGGAAAGTTTCAGATTACACATAGTAGAAATATCAATATTACTCAATATAACTGTATATGTCAAAAAATATTTATATAAAATGTATAATATATACTTAAAATTATTTTAAAAATATTTCAAAATTAAAAATTAATTTTAAAATTAAAAATTATTAATAAAACAATTAAGATCCAATTCGATATTGAGGCCTCTAGGAAAGAGGCTCTTTAAAAGAAATATCCACTTCGTCTCTCTTTGCGACAAATCTCTGACGCGATTTGAGCCCCTCCAAGATGGATGCACATAATCTATGCCACAAAATTGTATGAGAGAAGGATCCTGCTGGTGTTTTTCCTTAAAGTGCAGTGACACACTGTGGTATTTGAAGCCATTTTTGATATTCGTAAGGTGCTCAGCTATACGTACCCTTAGTAATCTCTTGGTTCTACCCACATAGTATAACCCACACGGACACCACATGAGGTACACTACATATGAAGAATTACAGGATATAAATTCCTTAATATCAAATGTCTCCTGGTCATTATTAGTGACACTCATTATCCCTCTATTCTGTACTTTCACTGTTCTGCAACATTTGCATCTCCTACATGAGTAAAATCCTTTGAGGTCAATTCTCAGAACGTGTTCATTTGGGGGATCCAGAATTTTTTGGAGAGTGAGGAAGACTACACGGGATTGTTAAAAAACCTGGATAACCTGCTTGAAAAGCAGGTTAAGACATGGTGGGATGTGTTTACTTTTGAGCACTATGAGAGGGAGAATTTGATATTCAGAAGCCTGAGGTGGGAAGTGTCACCTCAGGATGGATTAAGTGAGTCGAAATACATGGATGAATGGCTCCAATTCTTTAATAAAGTAGGTAGGGAATTACAGGGTTTGGTCCTGAAAAGGAAGCAAATCAAATTGAGTAGACTCAATGAAAAAATTAAAATTATTCAAGATAAACTAGAGCCCATTAATGAATCTAATATGGTGAAGGAATTTAATAGCAATATGAAGAAAAAACTGGAAAAAGTAGACCGTGATACACAAAAAAGGAAAGTTAAAAAATACAATAGGGATTCCACTGATTTTAAGATGAATAAAATGTATCTGTGGCAGAGTACTAATTCAGGAAATGAACAATTAATGGATGGAACAGAAGCTCAGAAGGAAATTACTGTTATTCCAAAAAAAGTAACAGTAAAAAATACTAACATGAAAGGTGGTGCAAGTAAAGGAGAACAACCACCTGCAAACCAGCCTCGGGGGGGGGCACACCTCAAAGAAATCGAGGTGGACAATATAGTACCAATATATACTCTCCAGGCCCATTAAGACACGGAAGGGAAGGATACCAGTATAATGGGAATTATCAATCACCTAGAATACATTACCCATATGGGAATAATGTCCCTTATGGATATGACCCCCAGTTAGAACAACAGAATTGGTATCAACCACCGATGGAATACCCTCCGGATTCTAGAAATCCAATACCTATTTATAATAGATACCAATCCCTAGTGGAAGAGGAGTATGATGGTAATCATCAGCGGGAATCTTTTTTAGGACAACGGGGGAGGGGTGGGAGAGGAAGAGGGGATACACCGAGGAGGAACAACCACCAGATGCACCCTACAGCCCCAAAGAGAAGAAGGGGCTGTAGGGCAGGGAAATCCAAACAATCCAAAGAAAAGGATGAGACACCAATAAATACTGGAATATTTAATCTAAGTAAGGTAGAATTAGACAAGAAAGAATTAATAATATTTAATTTGGGGCTGAAATGCGCCCCTAGAAAGATTATGAATAAATTTGAAGTATATATTGATACTCATAAGTTTATTCGGACACTAAACATGAAGAAGTATTTCCTGAGTCATCCGCTTAATCCTGTAAACAGGAACTATAGTATGCCAGAAAGAATTGATAGTGGTCTTAAAAATAAGTCTATTTTTAATCCACAAAATTCTAACAATCATTTCATTGAAGTTTTTAACCACTTGACCACTGGGCACTTAAACCCCCTTAATAACCAGACCAATTTTCAGCTTTCGGTGCTCTCACATTTTGAATGACAATTACTCAGTTATACAACATTGTACCCATATGAATTTTTTGTCCTTTTTTTCACACAAATAGAGCTTTCTTTTGGTGGTATTTAATCACTGTTGGGTTTTTTATTTTTTGCGCTATAAGAGAAAAAAGACTGAAAATTCTGTAAAAAATTTTTTTTTTTCGTTTCCGTTATAAAATTTTGCAAATTACTATTTTTTCTTCATAAATTTTGGCCAAAATTTATACTGCTACATATCTTTGGTAAAAATAAGTACAAATTGGTGCATATTATTTGGTCTTTGTGAAAGTTATAGAGTCCACAAGCTATGGTGCCAATATCTGAAAATTGATCACACCTGAAGTACTGACGGCCGATCTCATTTCTTGAGACCCTAACATGCCAGAAAAGTACAAATGACCCCTTTTTGGAAAGAAGACATTCCAAGGTATTCAGAAAGAGGCATTGTGAGTTTTTTGAAGTTGTAATTTTTTCCCACAATTCTTTGCAAAAATCAAGATTTTTTTTTCTCTTTTTTTTTTCCCACAAAATTGTCATATTAGCAGGTTATTTCTCACACACAGCATATGCATACCACAAATTACACCCCAAAACACATTCTGCTATTCCTCCCGAGTATGGCGATACCACATGTGTGAGACTTGTACACAGCGTGGCCACATACAGAGGCCCAACATGCAGGGAGCACCATCAGGCGTTCTGGAGCACCCAGGCCAATTCTGACATTTCTCTCCTACATGTAAAACTCATCATTTATTTGCTATAAAATTACATAGAACCCCAAAACATTATATATGTTTTTTTAGCAAAGACCTTAGAGAATATAATGGTGGTTGTTGCAACTTTTTATCTCACACGATATTTGCGCAGCAATTTTTTTAACGCGTTTTTTACGGAAAAAAAATGTTCTGTGCTTAAAAAAAAAAAAAACAGTAAACTTAGCCCAATGTTTTTGCATAATGTGAAAGATGAAGTTACGCCGAGTAAATAGAAACCTAACATGTCACCCTTAAAAATTGCACACGCTTGTGGAATGGCGCCAAACTTCGCTACTTAAAAATCCCCATAGGCGACGCTTTAAATATTTTTACTGGTTACATGTTTTGAGTTACAGAGGAGGTCTAGGGACAGAATTATTGCTCTCGCTCTAACGTTCGCGGCGATACCTCACATGTGTGGTTTGAAAACTGTTTTCATATGTGGGCGGGACTTACGTATGCGTTCGCTTCTGTATGCGAGCTCACGGGGACAGGGGCGCTTTAAAAAAATATATTTTTTTTATTGTTCATTTTACTTTATTTATTTTAGTTTGACATGTTTTTCCGCCCCAAAATTTTTTTTGATCACTTTTATACCTATTACAAGGAACGTAAACATCCCTTGTAATAGGAATATGGCATGACAGGTCCTCTTTACAGTAAGATATGGGGTCAATAAGACCCCACATCTCACCTCTAGGCTGGGAAGCCTGAAAAAAAAAACAACAATCCTGGCTTTGATCGTAGCGGTGAGTCGGTAGGAGCACCGGAGGGCGGCGGGGGGGTGCATCCCCTCTCGCCTCCCGTAAGAATGATCAAGCGGCGGAACAGCCGCTATGATCATTCTTATGGTGCAGGGAATCGCCGGCTGAAAAAGCTAATATCTGAATGATGCCTGTAGCTGCTCCCATCATTCAGATATCCCCGCACAAAGTCAAGGACGTCATATGACGGCCGGCGGGCGGGAAGTGGTTATTGCAGAGTATTGCCGGGCATTGCGGAGTATTGCAGGGCATTGCGGAGTATTGCAGGGCATTGTGGAGTATTGCAGGGCATTGCATGGGGTATGGCAGGGCATTGCATGGGGTATGGCAGGGCATTGCAGAGTATGGCAGGGCATTGCGGAGTATGGCAGGGTATTGCATGGGGTATTGCACAGGGTATTGCAGAGTATTGCGCAGGGTATTGCAGAGTATTGCACAGGGTGTATTGCGCAGGGTATTGCAGAGTATTACGCAGGGTATTGCAGAGTATTTTGCAGAGTATTTTGCAGAGTATTGCACAGGGTATTGCAGAGTATTGCGCAGGGTATTGCAGAATATTGCGCAGGGTATTGCAGAGTATTGTGCAGGGTATTGCAGAGTATTGCGCAAGGTATTGCAGAGTATTTTGCAGAGTATTGCGCAGGGTATTGCAGGGTATTGCAGAGTATTGCGCAGGGTATTGCAGAGTATTTTGCAGGGTATTGCGCAGGGTATTGCAGAGTATTGCGCAGGGTATTGCAGAGTATTGCGCAGGGTATTGCAGAGTATTGTGCAGGGTATTGCACCAGGGTATTGCAGAGTATTGCACCAGGGTATTGCAGAGTATTGCACCAGGGTATTGCAGAGTATTGCACCAGGGTATTGCACCAGGGTATTGCAGGGTATTTTGCAGAGTATTGGCAGGGTATTTTGCAGAGTATTGGCAGGGTGTATTGCAGAGTATTGGCAGGGTGTATTGCAGAGTATTGGCAGGGTATTGCGCAGGGATGGCTGAGCAGGGATGGATGGATGGCTGGATCTGTGACTGCAATTGTCACAGATCCAGCCCACAGTGCTGCTGCTGCCATCCGCTCCCTCCGCCTCCCCTCTCACACTGTACCGATCGGTACAGAGAGGGGAGGGAGGAACCGGCGTCATCAAATGACGCCGGTCTGTTTACAAGTGATTGCTCCGTCATTTGACGGAGCGATCACGTGGTAAACGGCCGCTATCAGCGGCAATTTACCGCGATTCGTGATCCGCCGGGTCCAGAGCGGAGTTTCCCGTGTGCGCGCCCCAGGGGGCGCGCGGGAGCGCGATTCTGGGAGGACGTTATATAACGTCCTCCCAGAGTTAAGCAACCACCTTGTCGACGTTATTTGTCGGCAGGTGGTTGCTAAGTGGTTAAACACATGGTTTTAAAGGACATTGAAGAACTTCCTATTAAAAAGAAAAAAGTAAACCCTGAGTATATTAAAGAAGGTGTCAAAACTCTTGAAAAAAAGGACATTATTATCCGCCCAGCGGATAAAGGGGGAGGGGTAGTGGTAATGGATAAATCCACGTATCATATTCAGCTGATGGAATTACTAGGAGATCAGACTACTTATGCAAAATTAAAATCCGACCCAACAGAAGCATATATAACTCAGCTAATGTCTTTGGTCGAATGGGGATATAGTTCTAATGCTCTAAATCTGAAGGAAAAGAGATATTTGGTCCCCTCAGCCTGTAGAATTCCAGTGATTTACACACTGCCTAAAATACATAAAAATGCTTTAAATCCTCCAGCACGCCCAATTGTTAATGGGATAGGGTCTGTAACATCCAGACTGGGTGAATACTTAGATAAGTTTTTACAACCAAGTGTTAAGGATACAAAGGCTTATCTGAAAGATACAACTGACCTATTGCAATTGCTGGAAAAAGTTAAAATTAATAGGGACTCTGAAACATATCTGGTCACAGCAGATGTGTCAGCCCTATATACCATTATTCAGCATGAGGATGCATCTTTGGCATTAAACTGGGCTTTGAGCAAGAGAGATGATATACCTGACATACAGAAACGGTTTTTGGGACATGTGTTGGACTTCTGCATGTCCCATAACTATTTTTGGTATCACGATTGCTTCTTCTCACAACAGGTTGGTGTGGCTATGGGGGCCAAGTTTGCCCCCAGCCTAGCCAACCTGTTTATGGCTCAGTGGGAGGACAAATACATTTTCAGGAACAAAATACCTCAGTTACGATTCTATAGGTGATTTATTGACGACCTCCTATTTATCTGGGAGGGGTCGAAGGAATCTGTGATTGAGTTCCTAGGAATATTAAATAACAACAAAAATAATATTAAATTGGATTACCATATAAGTGAAGAGAAAATAAACTTCTTAGATGTCACTATTGTGAAGGGAGTTGAAGGTCTGAGCACTCAAGTGTATTTCAAGCCTACAGACCGTAATAGCTATATTTCGATCAGAAGTGGACATCACCCGGCTTGGATACGCAATATTCCAAAAGGCCAAATACTCCGGGTACGCCGAAATTGCACTAGTCAGGAGAACTTCTTGATTGAAGCGAATGTTCTAAAAGAGAAATTCATGCAAAAAGGATATCAAGAAGAACCACTTCAAAACCTCATACAAGAAATAGGGGTTGCCCCAAGGAGTCAATGTTTTGGAGACAAAAGAATTCAAATAAAAGATAATCAACATCAATGGGGCTTCATAACAGGATTTCATTACCAGTATAGGGAGATTGAGACCATATTTAAAAAACATTGGCATATTTTGGGACGTGATAGACATTTGGGAGAGTCCTTGCCCAATATACCAAAATTTATATACAGACGGGCCCCAAGTTTTGGTGATAGGGTGGTCCAAAAAATTCTGGATCCCCCAAATGAACGCGTTCTGAGAATTGACCTCAAAGGATTTTACTCATGTAGGAGATGCAAATGTTGCAGAACAGTGAAAGTACAGAATAGAGGGATAATGAGTGTCACTAATAATGACCAGGAGACATTTGATATTAAGGAATTTATATCCTGTAATTCTTCCTATGTAGTGTACCTCATGTGGTGTCCGTGTGGGTTATATTATGTGGGTAGAACCAAGAGATTACTAAGGGTACGTATAGCTGAGCACCTTACGAATATCAAAAATGGCTTCAAATACCACAGTGTGTCACTGCACTTTAAGGAAAAACACCAGCAGGATCCTTCTCTCATACAATCTTGTGGCATAGATTATGTGCATCCATCTTGGAGGGGCTCAAATCGCATCAGAGATTTGTCGCAAAGAGAGACGAAGTGGATATTTCTTTTAAAGAGCCTCTTTCCTAGAGGCCTCAATATCGAATTGGATCTTAATTGTTTTATTAATAATTTTTTATTTTAAAATTAATTTTTAATTTTGAAATATTTTTAAAATAATTTTAAGTATATATTATACATTTTATATAAATATTTTTTGACATATACAGTTATATTGAGTAATATTGATATTTCTACTATGTGTAATCTGAAACTTTCCAGCACGGTCTATGTCTGACATTACATACAATCAGTGAATGTATGTTACAGACTTAATTTCCAGTTTATAGGTTCCTTCATTTATTTATACATGCACTCATCTGAATTGAGTAGTAGGTATAAAGGACTTTTGATATAGCTGAATATTTGGTTATAAAGTAATTTTTAGGCTTAGTAATTTTTGGATTTAATCTGATCTGGTGTAGTGCACTCAGTGCGCTACTTTTGTAGTTCAGCATATCTAATATATAGTACGTTGAATGGTGATTGAAATATTGTCCCTAAAATGTATTTTTATAAAATGAGTAGTATCACGCTCTCATAGTGCTCTACATGTATTTTAAATTCTAAAATATATATATATATATATATATATATATATATATATATATATATATATATATTCATGCATTGTTTTAAGTATACGGCATTAATACGCTGTTATATTAATGTATAATTTTATCATATATATTAGTATTATAACACATTCCGATGATTGTTTACATCACATTATTGCTATAATAGTATAGACTATGATATAGTATATGTGCCCTTAAGGCACTTGATAATACTATTGGCGAGTGTATATGGATAGCGGGGACACTCGAGTGAATCACTTGGAGTGACATCCGACTTCCGCCCATGGTGTGAACAACGGATGACGAACTTCCGCCCACAATTGGGCTGGGAAGGGGGGTGGAGATACGAAGTCATATAGGAATGACGCACATCCGCCCAATTCGGACGGATTGATGAGTGAATTTCCGCCCAAAACAGGGAGAAATAAAAGGAGGAGCTGTCGCAACGCATAGCCAATCCCATGAATAAGTCTTTACGACGAAACATGTCGGGGCGTGGCTATGCGACAGACGTCTGACGGAACGTGTGACATCACAGGATCAAGCTTAGCAGTGGACGGATAGTGAGTGGCAGCAGGAAGGCGGTGAGATATCAGTGAGATTACCGAGGATCTGCCGCGACCTATACACTCGCTTTTCGTGCATTTGTGGAGTTGCAGTGTTTTAAACGTTCATAAAGTTTGGTTTTATGTGAGTGCAAAATTTGGAGTGTGTCTTTGGTGTGGTATTAAAACTGATTTTACGTTATTACACTATTTGGAGCCTTTCTTATTTTTGCATATGGAGTAATCCCTTATAAACACTTGTTTGGAACTTGGTGGATCGATTGCACAGCTTTGTGAGATTTATTTACGCTTACACGCCAAGCACGAGAGTGCGAGGCAACTTACTGTGGTAAGTTTTCCATCTGACGGGAGCGGGATCACTGAACACTGTGTGTGGTGGAAGATTGGAAGATTTTACACGCATTTGGATTTAATAATGCACTGTGTGGACTTTATTTAGTTTGTGTACATTTTCACTTATGTCACAGGTGTAATTTAAGTTATTTTGTATTTATTTGAACATTATTTCTCTTAGTCCATAGGGTATGGACATAGGGGGAGACTGTTCTTATAGCGCCACCGGGTGGGGTCTTTTGGATTATACACTATTTATGTCATATTCATGTATAGTAAATGTGATATTCACGTCTGTCAGACGGTTTTTATTAATAAAATTTGTACTTTTTATTGTACTTCTTTACGCATCTTTATGGTTTCCAACCTATGCCTACCATGTCCCAGGGGGGCATTTCCTTTGTTTTTCTTTCTCAAATTAGGGCTATAGGTTCCAGTCATTGACTATATAGTTGGCTTTCTTTCTTAAAAAATCCTTTTAATTATAGTGTGTGAGGTGCTTTTAGTATGGGAAGACAGGGATCCATGTCCCTGCTTTGCAGAGACACAAGTTCCATGCCTTCCCTCCTGTCAGAACAGAAATATTCTTTGTTTACCTAGGCAGACTGCTCTTCCACCTCTCTGCTGTATGTGAACCTGGAAGTGCAGGATGACGTGTATATACAAGATCCTGCACACAGCGGCTGCCCTGTAGCAGTAAAACTGCTATAGGGCGGTTCGACAAGTGGTTAATAAAGTACAGCACTGTAGGCCTGCTAGGTGTGAATATCTTATATTAGATGCATGTTATTGTAGTAAGCAATATACTGTGCGATCTTTCCATTGTCACATTGTCACAGTTGTCTTAATTAGCAATGTAATCTAGCATCCCATAACCTTTTTCAGTTTATTTTTCTCTGAAGTGTGTGTGTGTGTATGTGTATATATGTATATATATATATATATATATATATATATATATATATATATATACACTGTGTGTATGTGTATATATATTCTGACAGTTTTATATAAAGTGAGACGAATTCTGAGGGGCAAAACTGATAATATATAGGTTTTTCATTCCTATTAAATATTTGCTATAATTAGTCTTGTTAATATGCCATACAAATTCCAGGATAAGTATTAAAGGATCAGGCAGGGTATATTGCTTCAAATAGACAGTAAAATACAGATAATGATTAAACATAATGTCAAATAAGCAATACAATTAAAATAATTTCTATTGTGATGACATACTTAACACCCATTGTGTTGGAATAGTGGCACATATGGTCTTCTATCAAGGGATTTTAGAACAGTAGGTGATCTTTTATGCCATCTGTGCTGAAGCGTTCTCACAGCAGGGTTAGTTAAATTAAACTGCAATACTTTGAAAAATACATAAAACCAATGAAACTAATCTTGGCAGAGCATACATTTTGCAAACAAACATTTGTGATTTATCACACTATTTTTTGGTCTTGAAGTTTAAAATGTATTGGTTTTCAACAAAAAAACTCACTCAAAAGATTGTGTTGCTGAGATAATGTAAATATTATTTGAAATAAATAAATAAGTAAAGCTTAAATCGTATTGGCTTACAGAATGACAACTAAAAGGCCTCATGCCCACTGGTGTTTTTACAGCTGCGTTTTTTGCAGCTTAAAAACGCCTGTCCATGTTATTGTAAATATAAAAAAAAAAACAAAAAAAAAAAACGTCGGAGCTAAAAACGCGACCGCGCGTTAGTGCGCGTTAGTGCGCGTTTTTGCGCGTTAGTGCGCGTTTTTGCGCGTTTTTGACGCTCGCGTTTTTTTCTGCCTAATTCTGACGCTGAGGAACGCACTGGTCCTGGGTTTTTTTTACAGCTTAAAAACGTCTATGCTATTTGCAGCTCAAAAACGTCTAGGTGGGCATGAAGCTATAGACTAACATGGACAGGCGTTTTTAAGCTGTAAAAAACGCTCAAAAACGCGGCTGTAAAAACGTCCGTGGGCATGAGGCCTAACACTAATTTAAAATGTCTGTTACAACATACTTTATAGCCAGTACAATGAATGACATGGAAATATCTAGTCAAATAAAAAAATTTATTTTGTTTCTGTTTGGGCTTTGCTTTTTGAAAATTGACTTTTCAGTGAAAGTCTGTATGAATAAATTCCTGACATGTCACAATATGCAGCAACACAGTATGTTTAAAAAAAAAAAAAGCTGTACCCAAAAAACCTAAATTCCCTTTAAAGCGTAAAAAAAAAAAATTTGCCTATAGTTCTACTTTAAAGATATGAAACATTTTATACTATACTACAAAATTAAAAAGTTTTACCTAAGCTTAGGCTGAGAAAACCACTTTCAGTCACCTGTCCTCCAGTGATAACACTCACTGTAACTATTTAACAGGTCATAAGATGAGTGGCAGAAGGAAGGGCTGATCGTATGTGAGACAACATGAGTGGAAAAGGTCAAAAACGACATAGGCACAGCGTGGGGCACACCATGCTTCCAGCACACAAACCAGGCTCTAACCGAGAGCCCCGGGTGTTGTACTAATGATGAGGACCCGGGACTATTGGTTATGGGTCACCTGATCGCTATGATAGCCTCTGATTGCCTATCACAGTGATCAGTCACTGTGAGCCCACCCCTGTGTTTACTTCCTCTTCTGAATCAAGAGAGAGATGCATTGTATTTTCTTCTTCTTGCAGGGAAGGAAATGTAAAAAAAAGAAGCGTGTGTAGAAAGAAAATAATCTAATAAAAATAAAAATAAAGAATAAAAAAATAAAGAAAAAAAACAAGGTTAGGGTCAAGGTAGGGGTCAGAGGTCACGGTCAGCATATTTTGGGTAGAATTTATATATTTTTAAAATTGGTATCAATGGCAAATTAAGCCTCGTACACATGGGCGGGAATCCCGTCGAAAAAAAACTTTGTTTTTCTCGACAGGATTCCTGACAAGCTTGTCTTGCCAAGCCCTGTGTACACACGTGCCGTTCTTTTGAATGGCAAGAACGCAGTGACGTCATCGACCACGACGAGCCGGCGCTCGTCACATTTGATGCCGTCACCGCCATCTTGCTACACCCTACACTACCCTTGTATGCTACCGCGCATGCGTCGAAGTCTCATCGAGCATGCGCGGGTTTCCCTGGACAGGTAAGCATACAGACGACAGGGTTTCTCGTCAGGAAACACTCTGCCGAGAATCCCGACGAGAAAAATAGAGAGCAGGTTCTCTATTTTTCTCATCGAGATTCCCGGCAGTTTTCCTGCCGAGAAACCATACACAAAAACGTTTTTCTCTGCAAAAAACTCTCCCAGCACTTTTCTTGCCTAGAAAACCAGTCGTGTGTACGAGGCATTAGTGTCAGTTTTAGGAAGGATAAAAAAAATGCAAAATGCACACCATTGATTTTGGCCTGTACTAGGGGTACAAACAACAACTAACATACACATATGTGGTATCGCTGCAGTCGTCAGGAGCAGGAATTTTTTTTTGGGTTGTTTTTTGGTGGTAACTTATGAAAATAGCAAGAAATATACAGATAAATTTAAAAAATATATATATTTTTACTATTTTAGGCCAGTTTTCATTTGATAATAGAAAAAAAAATCTGAAGATATCCATTACCATTTACCACCAAAAGAAATCCCAATTTGACCTGAAAGAAACAAGGTATAATCAACCTGGATACACTAAGTAGTTGTGACGATTTGTACAGTTTTACTAACACATGTCAAAGTTGCAAAATTGTGCTGAGGCATTTTGATTTGCTTTACCCTTATGCCTCGTACACACGACCGGTTTTCCCGGCAGGAAAACTGCCATGAGAGCTTTTGGCCGGGAATCCCGGCCGTGTGTATGCTCCATCGCAGTTTTCCTAACCGGAAAACTGCGGGGAAAAAAAGAGAACATGTTCTCTTTTTTTTCCCGCCGAAATTCCCAGCGGTCTTTTTCCTGGCAGTTTTCCTATCAGAAAAACTGCGATGGAGCATACACACAGCCGGGATTCCCGGCCAAAGCTCTCACCGCAGTTTTCCCAACGGGAAAACCTCTCGTATGTACAGGGGAAAGTTACCGAGCAGGTTCTCGGTTTTCCCCTCGGGATTCCTGGTGGACTTTTTACCGCCGGGAATCCCGTACGTGTGTACGAGGCATTAGACGTGAAGGAGTTAAGATTGTTAGGAGAAGCACTACAATCTCTATCCTAGGTATAATTATATTTAATTGGGTGTACAGTTGGTAAAGACATACCAAACTTGTGTGAGAATGGGGTACTTTTTAATAAATTCAGGGATTAATTATTAAATTAAATAATTTCCTTAACTAATCATAAGAGTTTAATGGTTTAGCAAAACATAAATCATGAAAAAACATAAGGTTATTGTTATACATAGTGGGAGGTACTTGTAATAAATGTACAAAAATGTCAAGGTGTACTGACGAAAAACTGACTGGGAATTAGCTTTTGTAAAGAGGAACAAACTTTAATACGGCTAATAAAAAGTAAATTTGATTTTAAACGAGTACAATAATTCAAATACCCATTCTACACAATCTTTGTAGTACTTGCAAAAGCATGAGTTGTTTTCAGTTTGGTAAAAACTTTTCAGTTTGGAGTGTTGTCTTACCACGTAAATTCTTTAAAGTGAATTTCCAATGTTAGTCAGATCCTGCAGTATATAAATCAATATTTTCTGAGCAATTACAGAGAATTGAGTTATAGAAATAGATGTAACTCCATGTCCGGGATTATTACTTCTAAAGTACAGAAAATTGTTTGTTGCAGCAGATTTTCTCTAAAGCACTGTATGGGATTTGGTAGTCACATCGCAGGAGAGAACTATTTTCTGTGGAATCCCCGTTGATATTATGTTTCTGTAACATTTGTTATTATGTTTGGCTTTAATTAGACCATGACAACAAAGCATTTACTTTCATAGCTTCTTTTTGCACGTGTTTCTAAAAAATATTTTTAAAAAAATTGTCAGGTAAATATGAAATGTTTTTTAAATTTACCCATTCATGCATATTAACACCTTCCCTCCAGGCCTATAGTAGAATGATGGCCGGGCGGTGGCTTTACCACTCTGAGTGGACGTCATACGACGTCCTCTCAGTGCCGCTTGTGCAGCCAAGGGGCCACGCAGCAGCGCGATCTGTCACTGGATTTGTCCTCCGGACAGAGCTAATAAAGGGATTTTTATAACAGCTTACCTGTAAAATCCTTTTCTTGGAGTACATCACGGGACACAGAGCGACTTAGTCATTACTAATGGGTTATATAGATACCTTCAGGTGCTGGCACTGGCAACTTCCAAAACCGGAAGTACCCTCCCCTATATAAGCCCCTCCCATCCGGGAGTACCTCAGTTTTGTAGCAAAGCAATAAGTGTCGCCAAAAAAGAGGGGTGGGAGCTCTGTGTCCCGTGATGTACTCCAAGAAAAGGATTTTACAGGTAAGCTGCTATAAAAATCCCTTTTTCTTTTTCGTACATCACGGGACACAGAGCGACTTAGTCATTACTAATGGGACGTCCCAAAGCAATGCCAAATGAGGGGGGGGGGATACACTATACATAAGCTGGGCGCCATCAGGCATGAGGATCCTTTGCGGCCTGCAACACACTGCGCCCAAAGGCGACATCCTCCTGACTTCTAACGTCCACCTGGTAGAACCTAGTAAACGTGTGTACTGAAGACCATGTTGCGGCCTTACAGATTTGAGCCAGGGAGGCCTGGTGATGCACTGCCCATGAAGTTCCAACTGCTCTTGTGGAGTGCACCCTAACTTTGAACGGAGGCGGTCACCTTTTCAAGCCATAGGCTTGTATTATGACCTGTCGAATCCACTTGGCTAAAGTAGATTTTGATGCTGCCTGACCCTTTCTGGGGCCTTCCGGCAGAACAAACAAAGTATCCGTTCTACGAATCTGAGCAGTGGCTTTTAGATAAGCTTTAACTGCTCTTACTACATCCAAAGAATGCAATAACTTTTCCTCTACCGAGGTAGGTTTGGGAAAAAAAGAAGGAAGAACCACATCTTGGTTCAAATGAAACCTCGATACCACCTTAGGAAGAAAGGCTGGGTGAGGACGTAATACTACTCTGTCCTTATGGACAACCAGATATGGCTCCTTACAGGACATGGCGGCTAATTCCGATACTCTTTTAGCCGAACAAATGGTTACTAAGAAAATCAATTTCCTGGTGAGAAGAACCAAGGAAATGTGCTGCAATGGTTCAAACGGTTGTTTCTGTAGAACCGACAGAACCAGGTTTAAGTCCCATGGACATATGGGAATACTAACCGGAGGGCTAATACGCATCACTCCTTGTATGAAAGCTTTGACTAATGAATGCAAAGCCAAGGGCCTTTGAAAAAATATTGACAAGGCCGAAATCTGACCCTTGATAGTACTCAAGGCAAGCTTCCTATCCACAGCCCACTGTAGGAAGTCCAAAATCCTACCTATTACGTACTTACGCGGATGCCATTTCTTGGCCTCACACCACGTGATGTACGCCTTCCAGATCCTATAATAGATCTGCCTGGATACCGGCTTCCTGGCATTGATCATGGTAGATACCACCGGATTAGAGAGACCTCTCTTTTTTAGAATGTGGGCTTCAATAGCCAGGCCGTCAAACCTAGGGCTTGTAAGGAAGGGTGGTATATCGGTCCCTGCGTAAGCAGGTCCGGACGATGTGGGAGGGTCCAAGGACTCCCCACTGACATCTTTACGATCTCCGCGTACCATGCTCTTCGGGGCCACGCTGGAGCCACCAGAATCACCGGTTTCTTTTCTACCCGGATTCTGCGGATTAATCGCGGTAACAATTGTGGCGGTGGGAATGCATATATCAGCTTGAACTGATCCCAAGGGAACACTAGGGCATCCGAGCCGCAAGCTAGGGGATCCCTTGTGCGAGACACAAATCTGTCCACCTTTGCGTTGAATCTGGATGCTAGCAGATCTACATCCGGTGTTCCCCACCGCTGGCATATTGCCTGGAAAACCTCGGGGTGAAGAGACCATTCCCCCGGGCATAATTGCTGGCGACTTAGAAAGTCCGCTCTCCAATTTTCCACTCCTGGGATGAAAACCGCGGATATGGCTGGGACATATCTTTCTACCCATTTCAGGATGCAATTCACTTCCCTCTGGGCTGCACGACTCCTGGTGCCACCCTGGTGATTGATATATGCCACTGCTGTGGCATTGTCTGATTGAATTCTGACAGGGGACCCTTGGAGTTTTGATGTCCATGCTACTAGGGCATACCAGGCTGCTCGTATCTCTAAGAGATTGATGGGCAGGGCCTTCTCTGCTTCTGACCACTTGCCCTGGAGAGACCATTGCTCCAGTACTGCCCCCCAGCCTATGAGGCTGGCATCTGTAGTGACCACCTTTCAAGAAACCGGACTGAAGGGTTTCCCTTTTTCCAGATTCTGGGGCACCAACCACCAATGGAGGCTCTTGCGAACGGAAGGGGACAGGGACATTGGTAAGTCTAAAGCCTGAACTTTTTTGTTCCAGGCTGACAGTATGGCCCTCTGCAAGTTCCTTGAATGGAATTGACCGTAGGGTACTGCTTCGAATGAAGCCACCATTTTTCCCAGCAGCCTCATGCACAGGCGTATGGATGGTTTTCTTTTTGTACCCACTAAGTGGGTCAAATCTTTCAAAGACGACACCTTCTCTGGAGGTAAGAAAATCTTTCTCTGATTTGAATCCAGCCTTAGCCCCAAGTATTCCAGACTTTTGACTGGTCTTAGAGCTGACTTGCCTCGGTTGATAATCCCAGATACTTGATTGTCTCGTGAATAGCTACTTCCAGTTTTTCCACTGAGTGGTCTATTAGTGGCAGGTCGTCTAAATATGCCATTATCGTTACACCCCGTGTTCTTAGGTTGGCCAATAGTGGGGCCAGAATTTTTGTGAACACTCGTGGTGCTGTGGCCAGACCGAAAAGGTAAGGCTCTGAACTGGAAATGGCACCCTTCTACTGCAAAGCGTAGAAATTTCTGATGGGCCGGAAAGATGGGAATATGCAGATAAGCATCCTTTATGTCGATCGAGGCTAACCATTCCTGCCCTTGTAGGGCGGTGGCCACCGATCGGATCGACTCCATCCGAAAAGTCCTGATATGTAGGAATTTGTTTAGCCCTTTTAGATTTAATATGGGCCTCACGTCCCCATTTGGTTTGGGGACTGTGAAGAGGTTTGAGTAAAACCCGAACCCGCATTCTTCCAAGGGAACCTTCATGATTACACCTTGGAGCAATAGTTGTTCTAGTGCCAGAAGGAGGGATCCCCTCTTCTGGGGATCGCTTGGCACGTTTGACCTCATAAAATGGGCAGAAGGAGTGTCTTTTAACTCCAGCTTGTATCCCAGACTTACTGCGGAGATCACCCATCTGTCTCTGATGGTGTCCCGCCAGGTCTCTGTAAACAACAAAAGTCTTCCCCCCACCCGATTGAGTGGGGGCAACCCTTCATGACTTGGGGGGAGGTTTCGTACCTCTCTTGACCCAGGGTTTCTTGTTACCCTGTGATTGTCCCTGATTTCTGCCCCCTGGATTTGACCGCGGAGGCCGTCAGAACTGTTTCACAGCCGATGTGCCAGGGACTGGAGAAGTAGGCCTCTTAAAAGAAGGACTTCTAACTTTGTTCTTAACCGGCAAGAGTGTACTTTTACCGGCAGAAATTTTCTGGATATACTTGTCCAGATCTTCTCCAAATAAGCGTTCTCCATGAAATGGGAAGCTAATCAGCAATTTCTTACAGGGAGCCTCAGCAGACCAGTTTTTGAGCCATAGAAGCCTACGCATATGTACTACAGACAGCGTAAAGCGGGAGGCCTGTTGGATTGTATCCTTTATGGCATCCACCGCAAAACACAAGGCTCTGGGTAGGTCAGCTAGGGCAAGAGCCTGCTGATCTGGTAAGTCCCTTAAGACTTGTTTCAACTGATCCTTCATTGCTTGGCAGACCCCAATAGCTGCTACTGCAGGTTGTGTCACCATGCTTGCTGTAGAGAAAGCAGATTTTAGTAAAGACTCCAATTTTTTATCTATTGGGTCTTTGAACATTGGAACATTATCTACTGGACATGTCAGTGATTTATTCACAAAAGAGATGGCTGCGTCCACTGTGGGCACCTTCCATTTTTGTATGAACTTATCCTCCATGGGATAGATCACCGGAAATCTCTTGGGGGGAGTAAATATTTTATCAGGATGCTCCCAATCCTGGTAAATAAGCCCTTCCAATAAGGGGTGGATTGGGAAGGAACAGACAGTCTGGGGAGCTTTTAGCGACCCCAGCGAGGAGACAGTAGTGGTTGATGGCTCCGCAAGAGGCATTTTAAATGCTGATCGGACCATGTTAGTCAGAGACTGAACCCATAATCTTTCAGCCTGAGATGCTGAGAAAGGTTCTTCCACTGTTGATTCCTCTATAACCGAATCAACCTCATCCTGATCCCCTTCAGGTAGGACGATCTCTGTTTGGGGCTGTTCCTCCACTAACAGGTACTCTGAAGGAGGAGACGGAGATCGGACGCGCTTTCCCTGTGACAGGGAAGCAGCGATCAATGCTGTTAATCTCTCTTCCAATCCTCCCAGAGCTGAGGAAAAAACCTCCTCTGTTATATATACAGGAGCAGGTGGACTGGGGGCAGCCGCAACACCAGGTACTCCTGCGGGGTTCCTACGGCTACTAACCTCTGAAATTTCAGGGGAGATTGGTGCAGTACAAGCATGCCCAAAATCCTCAGAGCCCGATGGAGACCCCTTTCGCTTCTTGGAAGATTTATTTCTAGAGCGTCTGGACGACATATCCTTTAAGCACAGAGCTGAGGTATTCCCGTCGTCATACACCACTTTTACTGGTAATAGTCTAGCACAGTTGCTGCTATATACCAGCTGGTGTCCACTAAAGTGCCTTTCTATGGGGATGCCTGCATCAACCGCCTCTGTGTGCCACCGTTTTGTTGCTAGCTCTGTTTGCATCCAGCTGACACTTGTACTGTGTCTTTTATCCATGCTGGGACGCCTGCACATGCGCAGAAGCGCCGCGGCGCATCGAGCGTCATCCACCAGCCCCGCCCCTTTTTTTCCGCTCATCTCTACATAGGAGGCGCGTGCACACGCACGCGCGCGCGCCCGTGCGCCTTCGGCGCTTTTTTGAAAAATAAGCAGGGACTAGGAGCCAGGGCCCTTTTTACCGGAGGGCCTGTGCGGTGGATGAGCGCAGCAACAGGGCAGAGGAAGTGGATTCCCACAGAGAACTTACCAACTGCCTGGATCTTTTGACTTGAAAAGAAAAAGATCCACATGACAAGAAAAAATGGACCACAGCGGCCTCTAGTGGTTTAACACAGGTACCGCGGTCTCCTTTCTTTTTTTTTTTTTTCTTGACTACTATTAAAATTTTACATTTTCCAGTAGTTACAGGCATGCACAGATATTTAGCAGGAATACCGTTAGGTAACAGACAGAAAGACAAATTAGGCTTGGGGGTCCCCCAATAGAACCAAGTTCCTGGGGGCCCCCACTTACCTCTTCCCCGCCGCAGGACTTTGTTTGGTCCACAGAAGCCCAAACTTCACCTATCACGGCAGGCATTGTAATTAAACCTTCAGGGACCGGGTTCCCAAGGATTCCACTCCCCTGGACCTGTATAGCACCCTGCACAGACAACATCTTGGTCGTGGGTATGACCAGAGCTCTGGATCCCAGGGTCCAGCCCTCCTAAGAGAGGCATTACAGGCAAAACCATGCTCTTCTGTTGCAAGGCCCGGGTACCGACCGTTTAGCTATGAAGCTTTTTTGGTCGGATCCGGAACAGCTTACTAAGGCCCATAAAAGAACCTGTATGCAAGCCCAGTGAAAACACATGTTACTCTTTGGCCAACACCTTAGACACTGGCAAAAAACTGAGGTACTCCCGGATGGGAGGGGCTTATATAGGGGAGGGTACTTCCGGTTTTGGAAGTTGCCAGTGCCAGCACCTGAAGGTATCTATATAACCCATTAGTAATGACTAAGTCGCTCTGTGTCCCGTGATGTACGAAAAAGAAAACTGATCAGTGTACCAGCTCACTGCCGGTACCATGTGACCACTGGGACCAATCACAGCAGGTCAACCATGTGACCACTGGGACCAATCACAGCAGGTCTAATGCCAGCTGTAATCAATAAATGGCTTCCTTTCATGCCATCCATTGTGTACAATTGTGTTGTTAGCTGTGATTGGTCAATATGATCACATGGTACAGACAGGGCCAATCACAGCCCATCTTTACAATATTATTCGCTTTGACCAATCACAGCCAATCACAACAAAACAAACAGAATGAATAAGTTTCATTCAGTAAAATGTTTGCTTATAGCAATGTAATTTACTGCTATAAGAAATCATAATGTGTAAAAATAAAAGAGAAAAAAAATCCGGATCACTTCCTGATCATTATATTGCTCTGGTCACAGTGTGTTAAAAAAGGAAAAATGTAATATATATATATATATATATATATATATATATATATCCATGATCACAGCCACACTAGTTATATGATTACGCTGTACTACACTGTATTTTTTAATTTCTTTATTTTCCACAAAATTATGACAAAAAAATTAACTTAAAAAAACAAACCATGCCTCTTACTAAATACCTTGGACTGACTACTTTCCAAAAAGGGGTCATTTGGTGGGTTTTTTGTACTGTCCTGGCATTTTAGGGCCAGTACATCAGGATTGATTAATTTTCAGATATATACCAGTTTGTGGACCCTATAACTTTCCTACAAACTAAATATTATACACTGATTTGGGTTATTTTCACCAAAGAAATGTAGCAGAATACATGTTAACCTAAATGTATGAAGAACAATTATTTATTTATAACAGAAACAAAGAAAAACATGTTTTTTCAACATTTTCAGTATTTTTTTTTTAATTTAGCACCAATAGAAAGCTCTAGTTTTGTGAACAAAACAATAACAATTTGTTCGGGTACAGTGTTGCATGACCATGCGATTGTCATTCAAAATGCGACAGCTCTGAAAGCTGAAAATTGTCCTGGACAGCAAGGGGGTAAAAGTGCTTGGTATTGAAGTGGTTATTATTTTGTATTTTCTTATGCAGCCAGCTTGGTAACTTTTACATTTTTACAGTTTTCAGGCTTCTTCTATCTGCTCTGTTGAATTCAACCTGTAATTTATAGAGCTTACACACACAAGTTAGGGAGCTCCACAACCCCATTAGCTTGTTTCTCCTCTTGGTGGCAGTCACACGACTTTGAACTTTAGCAGACAGCTATCAAAGGGTGCATATCAAGCTAAAAAATAAATACAATTCTCCATGGCCCAGTATCATTTAAAATATGCAAGATGTATTCTCATAGATAACTCACAGGCTTAGTAATAACATTGGTCATCCACAAACCGCATCATCGCCTGAACCACTGTGTGTGTGTGATAATGTCACAAACAAGCCCCACCCTGGGATAAATAAATTCTGCACATTTTAAATGATACTGGGACATGGAGAATTTTATTTATTTTTGAGCTTGACATGCACCTTTTGATGATTGTCTGAAGTGCCAAGCCAGTGTGAGTGCTACCAAAAGGATAAACAAGCAACTTGGGGTCGTGGGGCCAAGGGATTGTTCCTGGGACCGAAAAGTGTTTTCTCATGATGTGTTTAACTTATGATCTGAAGCTTATTCTAGTAGGGAGTGTGTATTGCTGGTGGTAGAGTAACACTGGACAAGTGTATTGCAGCACCTGGAGCACAAGTCTTAAAGCTGAAGCATTGCACTATTCATCACTGGGAATTTAATTCATGTATGGAACTGGTAGTGTATGGAACTTTATAGTATTTGTCTTTATTTGTACTGGAGCACTTTTCATGACATTTTTGCACATGATTTTTCATGAACATCTTTGCACATAATATGTATTGCTTTTTATGTGAATTGTTTTTTATATGAATTGGTTTAATTTTATGTTTTTTATGTTTGATTGGATCAGCTAATGAGCATTTTAAGCACTTTATATGGTGTAGTATTTAAAATGACAGTACACCTATTTAGGACAATTCATTTTATTCCCGTCCCCTTTCTGTACAGTGGCTAATATAATGCTCCCTAATTGGTCATTATACCTTGCAAATGTACACAAAACACAGCCTGATTGGAAGATCTCAATAAGGTTGCTGTGTACAAATGTGAGATGTGGTAAGGAAACAAAACAATGGCCAGTCCTTTGAAGTAGATATTCACAGTAACCCTAACTGGGAAGCTGGGAGTGGTATAATTCCTTCATGGCAGCACCTCATGGGTAGGGATGAGCTTTATGTTCGAGTCGAACATGAGTTCGACTCGAACATTGGCTGTTCGCCCGTTCGGAGAACAGCGAACAATTTGGGGTGTTTGCGGAAAATTCGAAAAGCCGCGGAACACCCTTTAAAAGTCTATGGGAGAAATCTAAAGTGCTAATTTTAAAGGTGAATATGCAAGTTATTGTCATAAAAAGTGTTTGGGGACCTGGGTCCTGCCCCAGGGGACATGTATCAATGCAAAAAAAAGTTTTATTGCCCGTTTTTTTCCAGGAGCAGTGATTTTAATAATGCTTAGTGAAACAATAAAAGTGAAATATTCCTTTAATTTCGTACCTGGGGGGTGTCTAAAGTATGCCTGTAAAGCAGCGCATGTTTCACATGTTTAGAATTGTCCCTGCACAAAATGTAATTTCTGAAGGAAAAAAAGTAATTTAAAACTTCTGCATCTATTAATGAATTGTCGGGTCCGGCAATACAGAAAAGTCATTGAAAAAAACGGCAGGGGTTCCCCTTAATATTTATACCAGACCCAAAGGGCCTGGTAATGTACTGGGGGGGGCCCTCCCATTTTTTTCAATTACTTTTCTGTGTGCGTGGGGGTCCCCCCCAAATTCCAGGTCTGGTATGGATATTAAGGGGAACCCCCATACCAGACCCTTATCTGAGCACACAACCTGGCAGGCAGCAGGAAAAGAGGGGGGGACGAGAGCGCCCCCCCTCCTGAACCTTACCAGGCCATATGCCCTCAACTTAGGGAGGATGTCCCCATGTTGATGGGGACAAGGGCCTCATCCCCACAAATCTTGCCCGGTGGTTGTGTAATTGCGGGCGCGGGGCTTATCGTAATCTGGAAGCCCCCTTTAACAAAGGGGACCCCCAGATTCTGCCCCCCCTATGTGAATTGGTAACGGGTACATTGTACCCCTACCATTTCACAAAGAAAGTGTAAAAAATTGTAAAAAAACAGACACAGTTGGGAAAGTCCTTTATTAAAAAAAACAAAAAACAACAACATTCCAGCGATGTAATCCAGTCTGTCCAGCGTTGTTCTTATGTCCCGCGGTGATCCGATGTCCAGCGATACTGCAGTCTCCTCCACTTCGTCTCCACTTCGCACGAAACCCCCCTGACGTATGAGGGGACGGGGTCACCCGTCACATCATAGGGTAAGCCTCAGCTTTCCGGGGAATAGCCAATGACGTAGGCGGGTTTCGTGTGTAGTGGAGACTGGAGGTGGAGGAGACTGCAGCATCGCTGGACATCGGATCATCGCGGGACATAGAGAACAACGCTGGACAGACTGTATTACATCGCTGGAATGTTTTTTTTTTTTTTTTTTTTTGTTAAAGGAGGCTTCCAGATTCTGATAAGCCCCCCACCCGCAGACCCCCACAACCACCGGACAAGGGTTGTGGGGATGAGGCTATTGTCCCCATCAACATGGGGACATCCTCCCCATGTTGAGGGCATGTGGCCTGGTACGGTTCAGGAGGGGGGAGCGCTCTCTCGTCCCCCTCTTTTCCCTCAAAATGTAATTTTTGAAGGAAAAACTACTGCATCTATTAATGAATTGTCGGGTCCGGCAATACAGAAGTCATTAAACGAAATGTTTTTTTTTAAATGACTTTTCTCTCTATTGCCGGGGACTCGGGGATTCATTATAGCCGCGAGTGGTTTTAAATGAATTTTTTTCCTTCAGAAATGACATTTTGTGCAGGGACAATTCTAAACACGGGAAACATGCGCTGCTTTATAGGCATACTTTAGACACCCCCCAGGTATGAAATTTAAAGGAATATTTCACTTTTATTGTTTCACTTTAAGCATTATTAAAATCACTGCTCCCGAAAAAACTGCAGTTTTTTTAAAACTTTTTTTTGCATTGATACATGTCCCCTGGGGGAGGACCCTGGCCCCCAAACACTTTTTATGACTAACTTGCATATTAACCTTTAAAATTAGCACTTTTGATTTTTCATGTTCGTGTCCCATAGACTTTAACGGTGTTCGCGTGTTCGAACAAATTTTTTGCCTGTTCGCATGTTCTGGTGCGAACCGAACCGGGGGGTGTTCGGCTCATCCCTACTCATGGGTTAATCCCACTCCTTGATATTCATCTGTTTCAAGCCAAAGTCTGTACTGGCCACTGTGTACAGCCTAGGCCTAAAATCCACAAGGCTGCATGGGGATAAAGGTACTATTCTGAAATGTATACAGGTACAAACAATATAGCAGTATTTTTAAGCTTAAAGACTGTAGTACATTAACATTAAAGCCCAACTGTAGCTTCCATAAAAAATTGCATGTAAATAAATATGCGTTTTTCAAAGTCTTAGTGCAAATTATTGTCAGCAACGGTATAAAAGTCTGTGGTTGGACAGGAGGATGCAGAGGTAACTGCTGCTATCTGTTTGAAAATAGAGATGATCTTAACTACTTGCTTACTGGGCACTGTGACAGCAGGAAGGTAAAGTCACCTGGTTGCATCCAGGGGGGTAGATATATTTCGCCCAGATTCAGGCTTTACACCGACTTATACAACTAGGTGGAGAGTTGTATAAGGCTAGTGGGCTCATGGATGACTCATACCTCTAGGGAGAGGGCTGGGCGTCGTGCAAACAGGGAGTTGATGAGACCAGCTGAAGCTTGTCAGCTCATTTAGGCCTCTATAAGAACTCCCAGCTTCATTAGATGTTAGCTCATGCCTGGAACCAGACCTGTGTGGACTGTCTAGGGAGAGTGAACCCCTGTGCGGTGAGACAAAGCCTGTGTGGCTATTTGCTTGGACATTTAAAACCAGGGACTTAGGGACTAGGACAGCACTAGGCTGATCCCAGTTGTTAGTTAGGAAACCTGTATGTTTAGTCAGAGGTCAACTTGACCAGGATTTATTTTTGTTATGTTTCTTTTGCTTTGCTGTGTTTTGTCACTGTAAATAGAAAATAAACTGCACCTTTTTGATTTTGAAAACCACAACCTCCGTTTGCTGGGCCTGTTTTGTGTGGGGAGCCCATCCCGGGGGTCACACACACCCGCTGCCGAGCTAACCCCCTCACAGTTGGTGGAGAACCAGTGGCAGGTTTTTTTTAAGCCAGCATGGAGGAGATACTGAAGCAGCTGGCTCTAGCAAATGCCAATCAACAGCAGACAAATGCAGGTTTGCAAAAGAGCCTTGCAGCTCATCAACAGAGCCTTGCAGCTCAACAACAGAACTTCGCAGCCCAGCAGCAAGCTCATCAACAGAGCCTTGCAGCCCAGCAGCAGACAAACGCAACTTTGCAACAGAGTCTGGAGGCTCAGCAACGAGCCCAGCAGCAATCTGAGGCCCGCTTCATAGACCTGTTGCAGAAGCAAGAGCAGAGACTACAACAACAGATGGAAGCAGTAATGCAGCAACGTCCGCAGACCAGTGAGGAAAGCCGTCCCACTAATACCGCGTCCTTTGGGGTGAGTCGTTTATTGACAAAAATGACTGGAGAGGATGATCCAGAGGTATTTTTGACCACATTTGAAAGGACCGCTGAAAGAGAAAAGTGGCCTGAGGAGCAGTGGGCTGGACTGGTGGCTCCTCTGTTAACTGGTGAATCGCAGAAAGCTTACTATGACCTAGAGCCTAACCAAGCAAAAGACTATGTGATGCTAAAAGCTGAAATATTGGCAAGGCTGGGTGTCACCCAGGCTGTCTGGGCTCAGCGTGTGCATAACTGGACTTTCCAGCTTGGAAAACCCCCCAGGTCTCAAATGTATGATCTCATTCACCTGAGCAGAAAGTGGCTACAGCCAGAGACTTTGTCCGCACCAAAGATTGTGGAACGTGTTGTAATGGATCGGTTTTTGAGAGCTCTTCCTACTGCCATCCAAAAGTGGGTAAGCCATGGAGACCCAGAGACGGCCGATGGTCTTGTGGATCGTGTGGAGAAATACTTGGCTACAGAGAACCTGACGGCCTCTTCCAGAGACACTCGGACTTTCCACCCTAAGACCAGACCATCCCCAGGGGCGGATAAGAGGATTCCAAGGGGTGAGGGTGGAGAGAGTGAGAGGGTGGGAGCTCTACCCCAAGTTTGGCGAGAACAGCCTGGGAAATCAGCGGCTCAAGAGGCGGCAAGAAGGATCGTTTGCTACCGCTGCCGGCAAGCGGGACATATTGCAGCCAATTGCCCGGTTGTGGAGGAACCCATGCAGTGTGACTTTCTGACGGGCAGACGTCAGTCGCTGTGTGCGACAGTCGCATGCACTGCCATTCGAGGAACTGAGAAACATTTATGCAAAATGTGTGTTAATGGTAGAAATGTTGTGGTATTGCTGGATTCAGGTAGCCTTGTGACCCTGATAAAGGCTGAGTTAGTTAAAACAGAGGTCTCTGGGAATAGCAAGGTAGCTGTTATTTGTGTGCATGGGGACACCCGAGAGTATCCAGTGACTACAGTGTGTTTCGAGACCCCCAAAGGTACCCTCTCTCATCCAGTGGGCTTAGTATCTCAGTTACCGCATGACGCCATTGTGGGAAGGGATTTTCCGAAGTTCTGGGAACTGTGGGATGATCCTGAGCCCCTCACTGGTGCCCCTATGTACCAGGAATGTGATAGCCAGAACTCCCCTGAGAGTGGTGAGGACTCTCCGGAATTTCCCTTATCAGTATTGGCAGGGGAGACTAAAGAAACTGGAGAGGAGCCCACCTCCTCAGACGAAAACCTACCGTCTGTGGAGTTTTCTGATCTTGAGGTTCACGGGGAAAACTTTGCCACAGAACAGTTGAAAGACCCCGCCCTAATAAAGGCACGGGAAAACGTAGTGAAAATAGATGGCGACTTAGTGAACCCAGATAATACCTGCACTTACCCATACTTCAGCGTAGAGAAGGACCTACTGTATCGGGTGGCAAAAAGGGCAGAAGAAACCGTTGAGCAGCTTGTGGTGCCCAAACCTTACAGGAAGTTGGTGTTGGAGTTGGCCCATGGGCACATTCTTGGAGGTCATCTGGGGACAGAGAAAACCCGAGAGAGGGTATTACAGAGATTCTATTGGCCGGGGGTGATGAAGGACGTAGAAAATTATTGTTCCTCCTGCCCTGTGTGTCAGAGGTTGGCCCCGATGCCACATTTCCGTAGCCCGCTGGTCCCTCTACCCATCATTGAGGTCCCGTTTGAGAGGATCGCCATGGATTTGGTAGGTCCTATAATCAAGTCCGCTAGGGGGCACCAGTACATATTAGTTATAATGGACTATGCCACCCGTTATCCAGAAGCGATCCCTCTCCGAAATACCTCGGCCAAAACCATAGCCAAAGAGCTATCTCTTGTTTTTAGCCGGGTGGGTATTTGTAAAGTGTAAAAAGATACTAAAATGATAATCTGGCCCTCCTTTCTAGTATCACTCTGCGCTTGTGGATGTTATGTCATAAGGATATAAACAATAGTAAAATGTATAAAATAGATATAAATATATATAAATATATAAATATGTGAACCTAAGAGCATATAAATATAAAACATATATATAAAAGAACAGCAGCTGCTAAAAAATCAAGCGTACATATAAAACAGTATCATATAAAACTAATAAAAAGTTCAGAATAAAACTGCAGCAGCGCTACGAACAAAGTTCAATTGTGCGTCTTCTATGATAATCGCTTATATAGGTGATGAGGTAGTAAATGGTGAATCTAGTTGTAATATATCCAATTCATAATCTTAGTGCTCCTTTCACCAGTAGTGTATAACACCGCGTGGGGGGATTTTTGAAAGTCCCCTTTAGGGGGCGCACTCACCAGATGTAAGATAAATAAAAGCCTAGATCAACATTCCTCCTTCAGCAATAATATAATTGGAAATTATCCTTCTCCGCCATAGACAGATGTCAAATCAGGTATGGGTATAGAAAAGATATCCTCCTCAATCTATCCTGTCTTCTTATCCTCAGTGATAGAAAAAAGGTGCCACTGGCATATATGTGGAAAAAATACAAACTACATAGGGTAGTACTGTTTGACCATTTAATAAATTTAATCCCCAGGTAATCCCTTAGTTACATATATGCGTACCACAAAGTAAAATAATACAGGCGAAAAGATAAAATGAGCGCTACAGCGCCGGACACTTGCCCCTGATGAGCGCCACGGTGTATTTCCCTCGGCACTTCCTTGTTCGGCAGGTCCTGGAGCGCATGAACGTCACTTCCGGTTTGCTGGGTTGGTTGGCCACGCCCTGACGTTTCGTCACTTCCTGACTTCCTCTGAGGGCGTGACCAACCGTCACAGCAACCGGAATTTATGCTAGGTCAGAACCCGCCCTCTGGTTAAACGTCAGAGCACGCTCTGCGTGCCTGCGACGTCGCGCATGCGCGCTGAGCGAGTCGACGTCCATACCCTACTGTGGGCGGAAATTCTGTCAGGTGCAGCTCGATCTGCCCCACTCTGATAGGCGTTTGTACTCGGGCTGCATCCTGATTGGCTACTCTGTCTAAACATGTCGGGAGCGGTGTCGAGCCGACATGTATATAGAGGGGACTTCAATTACTGATTATAAGGATTGACGTCAGACACACCACCTCATACCGTCATACAGTCGTTCCTTCTGCTGACACTTGTGCCCTGAAGCGATAAGGGCATGTTTTGGTAACAATGTTACCCCCGGTAGTCAGAATTTTTTTTATTCTATTTATATTATAATGCCGGGTTTAATGCTAAATAATGTGTGCACACACTCTACTGATCATAATGAGGAAACGCTGTGATGGCTGTAAACCTTGACATCATAATCAGCAGTGTTTTGTTTTCCCAATCCACAGAACATGCATCCATCAATAAATATATGAATAATTCAATATATATGGCATAAAAATCTATATAAAAAATAATAAAATTGACAAGAATAACACACCGATATTATGGCTAAAAAATCTATATAAAAAAATATATATAAAAAAATAGATAATAAAATGACAAGAATAACACACCGAAATATTCAAATAAATACCAAGTAAACTCTGCTGTGTATAACTAATAAAAGTACTCATAAAGTTACTAAAATCACTAAAATCGAGGGTGGAGGCCCTATGTGTATATTCGTAGCGTTCTAGTAATAAGTCGTGCTAATACTAATAGTTATTCAGCTTAATGTCTACGAATCACTAATAAAACAATTAATGTCTAATTCAATGTTCAAACCTTTGGGCGCTAAAACTTCGGTTAAAAAAATCCATTTTGTCTCTTTTTTAGAAAGTTCGCGCACCTTATGAGAACCCCTCCAGTTTGATTCCAAACTTTCAATCCCCCAAAATTCCAGGCCTGAGGGGTCCTGGTTGTGCTTAAGTTTGAAATGCAGTGACACATTGTGGTCCTTATAACCTATCTTTATGTTGTTCACATGCTCAGCTATTCGGATGCGTAAAAGTCTTTTGGTGCGCCCTATATATAAAAGCCCGCACGGACATTTTAGAGCATAGACCACGAAGCTGCTGTTGCACGTAATAAACTGCTCGATGTCAAATTGTCTCTGATTGGAAGGAGAGATGAAGTTTTCCAGCCCCCTAATGGGGCGCGACACTTCCTTACATGCTCTACATCTTCTACAGGCAAAAAAACCATTTTTGTTCCAGAACGTCTGAGGTTTGCTGGGAGGGTCCAGTATTTTCTTCACCACCCTATCCCCGTGATTAGGAGCCTTTCGATATATAAATTGTGGTTTAGGGGGGAGTACTGGGCCCAATTTCTTATCCAAAAGTAAAATGTGCCAGTGTTTTGTGAAAATGTCCTCCACCTCCCTGAATTGACTATGAAATTGCGAGATAAAGCCCCATTCTTTTAAGTTGGTGCCCCCTACTGCTGGTTTGGGTTTGATCTGTAGGCACAATTCCCTGGGAATTTGTTCGATTTCCTCTACAATTTTCTTTAGGGGTTGTGGTGCATAGCCCTTAGCTATGAATCTGTCTGATAAGACTTTTGCTTGCGTGAGAAAGACCTCATTATCTGAGCAATTCCGTTTAACGCGCATGATCTGTCCTTTAGGAATATTCCTTAGCCACTGTGGGTGGTGTCCACTTGTAATAGGTAGATAGCTGTTTCTGTCTGTCGCTTTAAAAAACACCTTGGTACCAAATCCTGTGTTATGGCGATCAACAGTCACATCCAGGAAGTTTATCGTCTTACTGCTCCATTCAGAGGTTAGTTTAATGTTATTGTTGTTGGTGTTTAGGGTCTTTAAGAAAGTCAATAATGATTCTTCTGAGCCGGCCCATATTAAAAACATATCATCGATAAAACGTTTATAAAAAATGAGTTCAGCTCTTCTGTCGTTAAAAATCATTTTATCCTCCCATTCTGCCATAAACAAATTTGCGATACTGGGTGCGAATTTGGCACCCATTGCAACTCCCCTCTGTTGCAGATAAAATTTACTATCGTACCAGAAATAGTTGTGGGATAAGCAGAAATCTAGGGCCTGGCCAATAAAAACTTTCTGATTATGCGGGAGTTCCTCCCTCTTACTCAAGGCCCAATTTAGGGCTAATAATGCATCATCATGTTGAATTATTGAGTAGAGGGAGGATACGTCCGAGGTTACCAACAGAACTTCCTGGTTGTGTCTTAACGTAATGTTTTGTAGACAATTTAGGAAGTCCTTTGTGTCTTTCAAGTAAGCTTGCGTAATCGACACACTCCTTTGTAAAAACGTATCTAGATACTGTCCCAACCTAGCTGTGACGGAGTCTATGCTATTTACAATAGGTCTAGGTGGTGGGTTTATTGAGTCTTTATGGATCTTTGGCAATGTATAAATCGTAGGGATCTTGTTACTGGCTGGTACCAGATAATGCCTTTCTTTTTCTGAAAGTACTCCTGATTTAGTGCCCATCTCGATTAGAGTGACGAGTTGATTCCTGAACGCTTGTGTCGGATCCTTATCCAAAGCTTTATACGTGTTGGTATCTGATAACAAATCAAGGATCTGTGCATGATACATATCTTTAGGGAGGATGACGACCCCTCCTCCTTTATCAGCTGGCCTTATGATGATGTATTTTCGTTTCTCTAGAGCTACGATACCATCCTGAATGTGTTTTAAACTTGTGTTCTTTTTTGGTTCCAATTGGTGGAGGTCCCGTATAATGAGACCTTTAAATACCTCGACTTGATGGTTGGGGTTATTGAGGGGGTTGAATAAAGATTTGTTTTTCAAGCCGCTATTAATGATGCCCCGAGGGTTCTCTATGGTAGACACCATCTGTGAGGTTAGTCCCACAAAATGCTTCTTAATGTTTAGTTTCCTAATAAATTTGTGTACATCAATATAAACATTGAATTTGTTTAAGGGCTGTTTCAATCCACATTTGAGGCCCATATTTAAGATGTTTAATTCCTTATGAGTCAGTACCACTGGGCTTAAGTTAAATATACCGGTTATTGATTGTTTCTCCTTCTTTTTTTGGATTTTCTTTCCGGCCCTGCATCCTCTGGTTCTGTGTTCCTTTGTTGAGCGTGATAGGTTTGTTCCCTGGGCCATTGGTATTGCGGGTGAGGTTCTCTCCACTCTCGCTCCCTCTGTTGTGGTGGGGGGTAATGGGGTTTCCCCCTGTGTGGGGGAAAGCCCCTGCCCCTTCCCTGTCCCCCTCCCCCTCTCCCTAAAAAAGGACGGGGTGGTTGGTAGTTGTTTTGTTGTTCAAAGGGGTGAAATCTATTTTGCGTTGGTACTTGATATGGTGTGTGTGGACGGTTATATTGTTGCTGATTGTATGCCTGATTATTCTTACCTCCTCCTCCTTTCATTTTTTCTTTCGTTGGTGGGATTGGAGTGGAGAAATTTGCTGGCGTATCAAATACAATCTCGTCGTCACTTATAAAACCCCGGACTCTGTCCATTAACGTGGTGATGGCCTGGTTTATCAGGGGTTCGGTTGGTTGAGGTTTTTCCACTAAATTAATATTCCCTGGCAGAGTTTGTTGCCATGCATAAATACTATTAGTTTTGAAGTCCCCCAAATCTCTGTGGTATTTCTTAATTTTCTTTTTTTGTGTGTCCTTATCCACTTTCTCTAATCTTTTATTTGTTCTGGTGTTAAAATCGGTGATTGGTTGGGTGTCTTTAATTGGGTCCAGCTGTTGCTGTAGTGTGTTGATTTTGGTTTCTAAGATGATCATTTTGCGTTTTTTTCTCTGTAGGATCAATTCTTGTAGTTTGAAACCTACTCCGTTAAAAAAATCAAACCATTCTTGGATGGACCCTGGATCGTCTAAACCATCCTGGGGTACTACTTCCCATCTCAAGCTTCTGATAATGATTTTATCTTTTATGTATTGCTCCAGGGTACATATATCCCACCATGTTCTGACCTGTTTTTCTAGAATGTTCCCCAACATTGTCATTGCTCCGTTATAATTTACCTGGGTGGCCGTGGGTTCACTCTGTGAAAATATTGTATCTACATTAATGTTCCTATTGCTTAGAAATCTTAAAGCATTCATAGCTGCGGAGTAATTGGTTATGTGATGTGTAAAAAGATACTAAAATGATAATCTGGCCCTCCTTTCTAGTATCACTCTGCGCTTGTGGATGTTATGTCATAAGGATATAAACAATAGTAAAATGTATAAAATAGATATAAATATATATAAATATATAAATATGTGAACCTAAGAGCATATAAATATAAAACATATATATAAAAGAACAGCAGCTGCTAAAAAATCAAGCGTACATATAAAACAGTATCATATAAAACTAATAAAAAGTTCAGAATAAAACTGCAGCAGCGCTACGAACAAAGTTCAATTGTGCGTCTTCTATGATAATCGCTTATATAGGTGATGAGGTAGTAAATGGTGAATCTAGTTGTAATATATCCAATTCATAATCTTAGTGCTCCTTTCACCAGTAGTGTATAACACCGCGTGGGGGGATTTTTGAAAGTCCCCTTTAGGGGGCGCATACAATCAGCAACAATATAACCGTCCACACACACCATATCAAGTACCAACGCAAAATAGATTTCACCCCTTTGAACAACAAAACAACTACCAACCACCCCGTCCTTTTTTAGGGAGAGGGGGAGGGGGACAGGGAAGGGGCAGGGGCTTTCCCCCACACAGGGGGAAACCCCATTACCCCCCGCCACAACAGAGGGAGCGAGAGTGGAGAGAACCTCACCCGCAATACCAATGGCCCAGGGAACAAACCTATCACGCTCAACAAAGGAACACAGAACCAGAGGATGCAGGGCCGGAAAGAAAATCCAAAAAAAGAAGGAGAAACAATCAATAACCGGTATATTTAACTTAAGCCCAGTGGTACTGACTCATAAGGAATTAAACATCTTAAATATGGGCCACAAATGTGGATTGAAACAGCCCTTAAACAAATTCAATGTTTATATTGATGTACACAAATTTATTAGGAAACTAAACATTAAGAAGCATTTTGTGGGACTAACCTCACAGATGGTGTCTACCATAGAGAACCCTCGGGGCATCATTAATAGCGGCTTGAAAAACAAATCTTTATTCAACCCCCTCAATAACCCCAACCATCAAGTCGAGGTATTTAAAGGTCTCATTATACGGGACCTCCACCAATTGGAACCAAAAAAGAACACAAGTTTAAAACACATTCAGGATGGTATCGTAGCTCTAGAGAAACGAAAAGACATCATCATAAGGCCAGCTGATAAAGGAGGAGGGGTCGTCATCCTCCCTAAAGATATGTATCATGCACAGATCCTTGATTTGTTATCAGATACCAACACGTATAAAGCTTTGGATAAGGATCCGACACAAGCGTTCAGGAATCAACTCGTCACTCTAATCGAGATGGGCACTAAATCAGGAGTACTTTCAGAAAAAGAAAGGCATTATCTGGTACCAACCAGTAACAAGATCCCTACGATTTATACATTGCCAAAGATCCATAAAGACTCAATAAACCCACCACCTAGACCTATTGTAAATAGCATAGACTCCGTCACAGCTAGGTTGGGACAGTATCTAGATACGTTTTTACAAAGGAGTGTGTCGATTACGCAAGCTTACTTGAAAGACACAAAGGACTTCCTAAATTGTCTACAAAACATTACGTTAAGACACAACCAGGAAGTTCTGTTGGTAACCTCGGACGTATCCTCCCTCTACTCAATAATTCAACATGATGATGCATTATTAGCCCTAAATTGGGCCTTGAGTAAGAGGGAGGAACTCCCGCATAATCAGAAAGTTTTTATTGGCCAGGCCCTAGATTTCTGCTTATCCCACAACTATTTCTGGTACGATAGTAAATTTTATCTGCAACAGAGGGGAGTTGCAATGGGTGCCAAATTCGCACCCAGTATCGCAAATTTGTTTATGGCAGAATGGGAGGATAAAATGATTTTTAACGACAGAAGAGCTGAACTCATTTTTTATAAACGTTTTATCGATGATATGTTTTTAATATGGGCCGGCTCAGAAGAATCATTATTGACTTTCTTAAAGACCCTAAACACCAACAACAATAACATTAAACTAACCTCTGAATGGAGCAGTAAGACGATAAACTTCCTGGATGTGACTGTTGATCGCCATAACACAGGATTTGGTACCAAGGTGTTTTTTAAAGCGACAGACAGAAACAGCTATCTACCTATTACAAGTGGACACCACCCACAGTGGCTAAGGAATATTCCTAAAGGACAGATCATGCGCGTTAAACGGAATTGCTCAGATAATGAGGTCTTTCTCACGCAAGCAAAAGTCTTATCAGACAGATTCATAGCTAAGGGCTATGCACCACAACCCCTAAAGAAAATTGTAGAGGAAATCGAACAAATTCCCAGGGAATTGTGCCTACAGATCAAACCCAAACCAGCAGTAGGGGGCACCAACTTAAAAGAATGGGGCTTTATCTCGCAATTTCATAGTCAATTCAGGGAGGTGGAGGACATTTTCACAAAACACTGGCACATTTTACTTTTGGATAAGAAATTGGGCCCAGTACTCCCCCCTAAACCACAATTTATATATCGAAAGGCTCCTAATCACGGGGATAGGGTGGTGAAGAAAATACTGGACCCTCCCAGCAAACCTCAGACGTTCTGGAACAAAAATGGTTTTTTTTGCCTGTAGAAGATGTAGAGCATGTAAGGAAGTGTCGCGCCCCATTAGGGGGCTGGAAAACTTCATCTCTCCTTCCAATCAGAGACAATTTGACATCGAGCAGTTTATTACGTGCAACAGCAGCTTCGTGGTCTATGCTCTAAAATGTCCGTGCGGGCTTTTATATATAGGGCGCACCAAAAGACTTTTACGCATCCGAATAGCTGAGCATGTGAACAACATAAAGATAGGTTATAAGGACCACAATGTGTCACTGCATTTCAAACTTAAGCACAACCAGGACCCCTCAGGCCTGGAATTTTGGGGGATTGAAAGTTTGGAATCAAACTGGAGGGGTTCTCATAAGGTGCGCGAACTTTCTAAAAAAGAGACAAAATGGATTTTTTTAACCGAAGTTTTAGCGCCCAAAGGTTTGAACATTGAATTAGACATTAATTGTTTTATTAGTGATTCGTAGACATTAAGCTGAATAACTATTAGTATTAGCACGACTTATTACTAGAACGCTACGAATATACACATAGGGCCTCCACCCTCGATTTTAGTGATTTTAGTAACTTTATGAGTACTTTTATTAGTTATACACAGCAGAGTTTACTTGGTATTTATTTGAATATTTCGGTGTGTTATTCTTGTCATTTTATTATATATTTTTTTATATATTTTTTTTTATATAGATTTTTTAGCCATAATATCGGTGTGTTATTCTTGTCAATTTTATTATTTTTTATATATATTTTTATGCCATATATATTGAATTATTCATATATTTATTGATGGATGCATGTTCTGTGGATTGGGAAAACAAAACACTGCTGATTATGATGTCAAGGTTTACAGCCATCACAGCGTTTCCTCATTATGATCAGTAGAGTGTGTGCACACATTATTTAGCATTAAACCCGGCATTATAATATAAATAGAATAAAAAAAATTCTGACTACCGGGGGTAACATTGTTACCAAAACATGCCCTTATCGCTTCAGGGCACAAGTGTCAGCAGAAGGAACGACTGTATGACGGTATGAGGTGGTGTGTCTGACATCAATCCTTATAATCAGTAATTGAAGTCCCCTCTGTATACATGTCGGCTCGACACCGCTCCCGACATGTTTAGACAGAGTAGCCAATCAGGATGCAGCCCGAGTACAAACGCCTATCAGAGTGGGGCAGATCGAGCTGCACCTGACAGAATTTCCGCCCACAGTAGGGTATGGACGTCGACTCGCTCAGCGCGCATGCGCGACGTCGCAGGCACGCAGAGCGTGCTCTGACGTTTAACCAGAGGGCGGGTTCTGACCTAGCATAAATTCCGGTTGCTGTGACGGTTGGTCACGCCCTCAGAGGAAGTCAGGAAGTGACGAAACGTCAGGGCGTGGCCAACCAACCCAGCAAACCGGAAGTGACGTTCATGCGCTCCAGGACCTGCCGAACAAGGAAGTGCCGAGGGAAATACACCGTGGCACTCATCAGGGGCAAGTGTCCGGCGCTGTAGCGCTCATTTTATCTTTTCGCCTGTATTATTTTACTTTGTGGTACGCATATATGTAACTAAGGGATTACCTGGGGATTAAATTTATTAAATGGTCAAACAGTACTACCCTATGTAGTTTGTATTTTTTCCACATATATGCCAGTGGCACCTTTTTTCTATCACTGAGGATAAGAAGACAGGATAGATTGAGGAGGATATCTTTTCTATACCCATACCTGATTTGACATCTGTCTATGGCGGAGAAGGATAATTTCCAATTATATTATTGCTGAAGGAGGAATGTTGATCTAGGCTTTTATTTATCTTACATCTGGTGAGTGCGCCCCCTAAAGGGGACTTTCAAAAATCCCCCCACGCGGTGTTATACACTACTGGTGAAAGGAGCACTAAGATTATGAATTGGATATATTACAACTAGATTCACCATTTACTACCTCATCACCTATATAAGCGATTATCATAGAAGACGCACAATTGAACTTTGTTCGTAGCGCTGCTGCAGTTTTATTCTGAACTTTTTATTAGTTTTATATGATACTGTTTTATATGGGTATTTGTAAAGAACTGCTTACGGACCAAGGTACACCCTTTATGTCCCGGGTTATGAAAGAGCTGTGTAAATTGTTCAAAGTGACGCAATTGCGTACGTCTGTGTATCACCCCCAAACCGATGGGCTGGTTGAAAGATTCAACAAAACCCTAAAACAAATGTTGAAGAAAGTGGTGGATAGAGATGGAAAGGATTGGGACTGTTTACTTCCTTATTTGATGTTTGCTATTAGGGAGGTGCCCCAATCCTCTACGGGATTCTCCCCCTTTGAGTTACTGTATGGGAGACACCCAAGAGGGCTGTTGGATATTGCCAAGGAAACTTGGGAAAGTGAGAGTTCTCCCCACAGGAGTGTGATTGAGCATGTCGCCCTGATGCAAGATCGAATTGCACAGGTAATGCCCATCGTGAAGGAACATTTGGCCCAAGCGCAGTTGGCACAGCAGAGAGTGTACAACCGTGGAGCCAAGACCCGTACCTTTTCCCCGGGGGATAGGATATTGGTACTTGTCCCTACGGTTGAAAGTAAATTCCTTGCCAAATGGCAAGGCCCCTACGAGATAATGGAAAAAGTGAGCGAAGTGAATTACAAGGTCAGACAACCAGGAAGGCGAAAGCCCGAACAGATCTATCACGTTAATCTGTTGAAAGCCTGGAGGGATAGAGAGTCCCTAGTCGCAGACACTTGGTCACCAGCTCAAACTGGTTGCGTGATTCCTGAGGTTGGAATAGCAGCCACCTTGTCACAACCCCAACAACAGGAGGTTAAGGAGTTTGTGCTTCGCAACAAGGAGGTATTCTCTGAGCTGCCGGGACAAACATCTGGGGTAGAGCATGACATCATTACCCCGCCCGGTGAAAGGGTGAAGTTAAAACCCTATCGGATCCCAGAGGCTCGACGGGAGGCAATACGGAAGGAAGTACAGAAAATGCTGAACTTAGGGGTGATAGAGGAGTCCCAAAGTGATTGGTCTAGTCCCATCGTGTTGGTGCCTAAACCGGATGGGAGCTGGCGATTTTGTAACGATTTTCGTCAGTTGAACAAAGTTACAAAATTTGACACCTACCCCATGCCACGTATAGATGAGTTGATCGACCGGCTGGGAACAGCCCGATACATGACGACTCTTGACCTCACAAAAGGGTATTGGCAAATCCCCCTGGCCAAGTCGGCCAAAGAGAAAACCGCATTTGTAACCCCAGACGGGGCGTTCCAATATAAAAGAATGCCGTTCGGGTTACAGAATGCGCCGGCCACATTCCAGCGGAAAATGGACCAGATGCTGAGGCCCCATCGGAAGTATGCTGCGGCTTACCTGGATGACGTAATTGTCCATAGCACAGATTGGGCCTCACATCTGCCAAAAGTGCAAGCAGTCCTGGACTCTGTTCGGGAAGCGGGGTTTACGGCTAACCCCAAGAAGTGTACCATTGGGCAGGAGGAGGCCAAATATCTTGGGTACACCATTGGGAGGGGAGTAATAAAACCCCAACTCAACAAAGTCGAGGCCATCCAGAGTTGGCCACGTCCCAACAGCAAGAAGCAGGTACGAGCCTTTCTGGGAATCGCTGGGTATTATCGGCGATTCATTCCCCACTTTGCTTCTAAGGCTGTGCCCCTAACCAACCTGACGAAGGGGAAAGGGTCGGTCATGATTAAATGGACCCCCGAGGCTGAGGCAGCATTCCAATTCTTGAAACAAGCCTTATGTAGCCAGCCAGTGTTGTACTCACCCGACTTCTCTAAAGACTTTGTCGTACAAAGTGATGCGTCAGATGTGGGGTTAGGAGCAGTATTGTCCCAGGTCTGGAACGGGGAAGAGCACCCAGTCATTTACCTCAGCAGGAAGTTGAAGTCCCATGAGGTAAATTACGCCACCGTTGAAAAGGAGTGTTTAGCGGTGAAGTGGGCTCTAGATTCCCTTCGGTACTACCTGCTAGGTAGGCACTTTGACATGGTTACGGATCATGCTCCGTTAAAGTGGATGGCTCAAAACAAGGAAACAAATAGAAGAGTGAATAGGTGGTTCCTGGCCCTCCAGGAATTCAACTTCACAGTAAAGCATCGTCCTGGCGTTCAAATGGGGAATGTGGATGCTTTGTCTCGAGTACATGAATGCCTGATTGCTGGTGTTCCAACCCCGAGGTTAAAACAAGAGGGGGGGGGGGGTATGTGACAGCAGGAAGGTAAAGTCACCTGGTTGCATCCAGGGGGGTAGATATATTTCGCCCAGATTCAGGCTTTACGCCGACTTATACAACTAGATGGAGAGTTGTATAAGGCTAGTGGGCTCATGGATGACTCATACCTCTAGGGAGAGGGCTGGGCGTCGTGCAGACAGGGAGTTGATGAGACCAGCTGAAGCTTGTCAGCTCATTTAGGCCTCTATAAGAACTCCCAGCTTCATTAGATGTTAGCTCATGCCTGGAACCAGACCTGTGTGGACTGTCTAGGGAGAGTGAACCCCTGTGCGGTGAGACAAAGCCTGTGTGGCTATTTGCTTGGACATTTAAAACCAGGGACTTAGGGACTAGGACAGCACTAGGCTGATCCCAGTTGTTAGTTAGGAAACCTGTATGTTTAGTCAGAGGTCAACTTGACCAGGATTTATTTTTGTTATGTTTCTTTTGCTTTGCTGTGTTTTGTCACTGTAAATAGAAAATAAACCGCACCTTTTTGATTTTGAAAACCACAACCTCCGTTTGCTGGGCCTGTTTTGTGTGGGGAGCCCATCCCGGGGGTCACACACACCCGCTGCCGAGCTAACCCCCTCACAGCACTTAAACCCCCTTCCTGCCCAGGCCAATTTTTAGCTTTCAGCGCTGTCACGCTTTGAATGACAATTGTGCGGTCGTGAGACGTGGCTCCCAAACAAAATTGACGTCCTTTTTTCCCCACAAATAGAGCTTTCTTTTGGTGGTATTTTATCACCTCTGCGGTTTTTATTTTTTGCGCTATAAACAAAAAAGTGCGACGATTTTGAAAAAAACACAATATTTTTTACTTTTTGCTATAAGAAATATCCCAATTTAAAAAAAAATAAAAAAAAATCCTCAGTTTAGTCTGATACGTATTCTTCTACATATTTTTGGTAAAAAAAAATTGCAATAGGCGTTTATTGATTGGTTTGCGCAAAAGTTATAGCGTCTACAAAATAGTGGATAGTTTTATAGCATTTTTACTAATATTTTTTTTTTACTAGTAATGGCGGCGATCAGCGATTTTTATTGTGACTGCGACATTATGGCGGACACATCGGACACTTTTGACACCATTTTGGGACCTTTGTCATTTTTATAGCGACAGCTATAAAAATTCACTGGTTACAGTAAAAATAACACTGGCAGGGAAGGGGTTAACCACTAGGGGGCGAGGAATCGGTTAAATGTATAACCTGGGAGTGATTACTACTGTGTGGGGGAGGGGACTGACTGGGGGAGGTGACCGATCTGTGTCCCTATGTACAAGGGACACAGCATCGGTCTCCTCTCCCTGATAGGACATGGATCTGTGTGTTTACACACACAGATCCATGTCCTTGTCTGTGTACCGGCCGATCGCGGGTACCTGGCGGACATCGCGGCCGCCAGGCACGCGCATCGGCATCCCAGTGATGCGCCGGGCGCGTGCGCCGCCAGCAGTGCTCGTGCGCCCCCCCCAGTGGCCGGAATAGCCGAGGCCGTATAATGACGGCCTCCCGGATTTCTAGATCCGCCTTGAGGCCATCATTTGTACATGGCCCGGATCTAAACTGGTTAAAGTTTGGTCCAAACACAGTGGAGCTTGACTTCAGGCATTTGGAAGAAAGGCCCAAACATTTACAGTCCTTAAGGAGTCCTTAAAAACCAGTGACATCACCAGTCCTATTTGTGTACATGGTTGTGAATCCCTGGCCATGAAAAAAATGTATGTGGGTTACCCCATAATTTTTACCAGGCTCTTACTGATACTGTACGAAAGTTAATTCTTTTCAAATTCTGTTTTGAGGAATCCTCACGCAAAAAAACAGCAAGGGTTTCTCTCCTAATGCATACCGGGTCCTTCAGGTCTGTTATTAATTTGAAGGGGGACCTCACTTTTTCATGCACGCCCCCTTAAAATTCATACCGGACCTGAAGGACCCGGTATGCATTAGGAGATAAACCCTTGCTGTTTTTTTGCGTGAAGGTCCCTCAAAACAGAATTTGAAAAAAATTTGCTTTGGTACAGTATCTCACATAATTGAGTACACCCCTCACATTTTTGTAAACATTTTATTATATCTTTTCATGTGACAACACTGAAGAAATTACACTTTGCTACAATGTAAAGTAATGAGTGTACAGCTTGTATAACCGCTGGCAACAAAAGTGAGTACACCCCTAAGTGAAAATGTCCAAATTGGGCCCAATTAGCCATTTTCCCTCCCCTGTGTTATGTGACTCGTTAGTGGTACAAGGTCTCAGGTGTGAATGGGGAGCAGGTGTGTTATATTTGCTGTTATCGTTCTCATTCTCTCACACTTTGATCACTGGAAGTTCAACATGGCACCTCATGGCAAAGATCTCTCTTATGATCTGAAAAAAAGAATTGTTGCTCTTCATAAAGATGGCCTAGGCTATAAGAAGATTGCCAAGACCCTGAAACTGAGCTTTAGCAAGACCATACAGTGGTTTACCGGGACATGGTGCACTCAGAACAGGCCCCGCCATGGTCGATCAAAGAAGTTGAGTGCACATGCTCACCGTCATATCCAGAGGTTGTCTTTGGGAAATAGATATGAGTGCTGCCAGAATTGCTGCAGAGGTTGAATGGGTGGGGGGTCAGCCTGTTAGTGCTCCGACCATATGCCGCACACTGGATCAAATTGGTCTGCATGGCTGTCATCCCAGAAGGAAGCCTCTTCTAAAGATGATGCACAAGAAAGCCCGCAAACAGTTTGCTGAAGACAAGAAGACAAGGACATAGATTACTGGAACCATGCCCTGTGGTCTGATGAGACCAAGATAAAAAAATTTGGTTCAGATGGTGTCAAGCGTGTGTGGCGGCAATCAGTGAGGAGTACAAAGGCAAGTGTGTTTTGGCTACAGTCAAGCATGGTGCTGGGAGTGTCATGGTCTGGGGCTTCATGAGTGCTGCCGGCACTGGGAAGCTACGGTTCATTGAGGGAACCATGAATGCCAACATATACTGTGACATACTGAAGCAGAGCATGATCCCCCCCTTTGGAGACTGGGCCACAGGGCAGTATTCCAACATAATTGCCCCAAACACACCTCCAAGACAACCACTGCCTTGCTAAAGAAGCTGAGGGTAAAGGTGTTGGACTGGCCAAGCATGTCTCCAGACCTAAACCCTATTAAGAATCTGTGGGGCATCCTCAAACGAAAGGTGGAGCAGCGCAAGGTCTCTAACATTCAGCAGCTTTGTGATGTCGTCATGGAGGAGTGGAAGAGGACTCCAGAGGCAACCTGTGAAGCTCTGATGAACTCCATGCCCAAGAGGGTTAAGACAGTGCTGGAAAAAAATGGGAGCCACACAAAATATTGACACTTTGGGACAAATTTTGACATTTTCACTTAGGGGCGTACTCACTTTTGTTGCCAGCGGTTTAGACATGAATGGCTGTGCGTTGTTAACTTGAGGGGACAGCAAATTTACACTGTTATACAGACTGTACACTCACTACTTTACATTGTAGCAAAGTGTCATTTCTTCAGTGTTGTCACATGAAAAGATAGAATAAAGTATTTACAAAAACTCCCTCAGTTTTGCAGTTGAAGAAATGGCAAGGTTTGTGTAAGCCCCTATGTACCACTGACTTCAGCAATTATGTACCGACGGGCATCCTCACTCAAGGACCAGTTTATCCAGAGTGAATTTGTGGGCGAGTTCCGCAAGGACCCGTGTAAGAGAATGGGCACATTCACATGTGGGGGATGCCCAATATGCCAATATATGAACACTCGGCAAGACACGACACTCCCCAATGGACGTCCATACAAACCCTTGCTATTTCTTCAACTGCAAAACTGAGGGAGTGGTCTATCTCTTGGCATGTCAGTGCCAGAGATTTTATATAGGGAAAACAAAACTCAAATTCTATAAGAGAGCATCAAGACATGTAACCTCTATGAAAATGGCTAACCCAGAGATCCCTCTGGGGAGACACGTTATCGAGCAGCATCAGGGCAAATTCCCTAGGATCCAATTTTTTATTTTGGACAGGATCCATCCAAACCTGAGGGGGTGGGGATTGGAACAAGGTCCTTCTACAGTGGGAGGCACACTGGATTGCGGACCCTGGGGCAACCTCACTCTCTGGCCTCAATGAACAACTCTGTTTTCGACCATTCCTAGAGGGCTTCTGTTCAGGTGGATGCGAGAAGGAATAATCTGTTTCCCAGCGTGTCCACCCCAAGAGGACCCTATGTCTCCTGACACTTTGCCATAAGCAATATTGGTCAATTTTTGTTTATAACATATGGCCAGGTTGGTTGGATATAGAATTCCTTTGTGTTTTGATTCTACAGTCAACATTTTGTTTTCGTCACCCTTGTGGGAAGATAAATATAGTGTGCTCAGGGCACATGGACTTGTCTCCATTCATAGTAGTCCATTCACCAATGTTATTGTACTCACTCATTTTGGACTATTTGAGTTGATTAATTTCCAGCCCACACAGGGTCTTTGGTTTTGTTCATGATATATGGACTTTTTCCCTATACACAGGGTTTATTTATCAATTTTGCTTTATGGATTTCACATTATTCATTTGTTTAATCACTTCACTATTAAGATTTTGTGGACTTCATTTACATAGAAGTACCCATTATATATATATATACACTTTTTTGTAATTTTTATTGTATTCACATTTAGTCTCATATCCATTGGGATTTTTCATTTTAGGTTTGGTTGTCACTTTACATTGAGTGATATTACTTATTACCTTTTGGTTTAGCGCTGCACTATTTATTTTATTCACCTTTCTACCTTATCTGTTTGAGTGCTGGCAGCTTGCACATTGTTCTATTTGGGTTCTAGCGCAGTTTTTTCACCATATACATAGAATTCCTTTATGTTATTCTCTATGACAATTGATGGTTATAAATATTGTAATCTTATTGATGTGATTCATATTGAATGTTTTATATGTCTGTAATTGAGGTTAAATGTTTATCATCTTATTTCTCCATATCTCCATCTGATTGTGGTATTCTCTGGTTGGACAAGTTGTGGCCTTCATGAACAGTGATCCTTTTGGTGGGTCTCTACTTATCCCGTCCGGCGCACGTAAGCCTCCCGGTCTTCGGGTGGCCTCATTGCGGCTCGGGTCAGTTATTGGCCTCTGGGGCACTATTTTGGTGCCTGAGGCTATGCCCACCTTGCGGGCCGCTTGGTTGTGGCGGGCATTTCCTGCAGGACTCCTTCATCGCAATGTCCCCCCACTGGGCGGGCCTTGTGGTGGGTGCCAGTGCAGCTAATGCTCAGGGTCCTCCCGAGTGCCGCGAGATGTGGATCACATAGTTAATTGCTTGCCCCTTACATACATTGGGAATGGTGGGTATGGGTGTAATGTCCGATTGGAGCCTGTTCCAGGTTCTGGGGCTGTATGCTGTCACGCCTTGTTGGTTGCTATGCGACCAACAGCTTTGGGCCGCATGACATGGATCCCCGCACATGCGCTGTGAAGAGGCTAGTAAACGTAAGCACTGGCATGATGGGGCGATGCTGGACATAACGTCGATCCCCGCACATGCGCCGTAATGGGGTGACGTCGGACGTAATGACATCACAAACGGCACATGTCATTCCTTGCTTCCTTAAATAGTCAGCGTTACACGCCATGAATCTATCACTGGACTAGACGGCTAGAGGAGCACAACCTATCACATTAGAGTTGGAGGCTACTCTCCTTTGTCCCATTATAGATTGTGGAACTGGATCCTATTAAGGTATGTCCTGGCTCCATGGATCTTCATGGAGCGATCCAGTTCTGATCCATATTGGAGTTCATGTCCGCTGCATGGTTGGACATAGACTGGTTTCTATCTGTTGTTACATTTAGATGCTTCCTCTGCCCCTGTGTAGATTACATCTCAGAGTGACATAGGAGCAAATTGGAGGAGTGAACTTTTCATGCATACCATTGACCAACGTGACTTGTTGTGAATACCTGGGAAGTGGACTCCATTGAGGTAGGACATGTCTGCACGTATATTTATATAACTGTGCTCTCCCCCCTTTTTCTTTATAACCCATTTCTGTTAGAAGAGAGAAATCCCTTAGACATGGAGTAATTTAGTAAGAGCTTGATAGGCAGGGACAGTGTGTTCTTTTCTCAGGCATCTGCAGGAGTTAATGGGTGTTGTGTGCCTCCAGCACAGTATACACCTGTATCTACCCTTTATTGCTGTTCTCTAAGCTAGATAGGCAGGGACAGTGTGTTCTTTTCTCAGGCATCTGCAGGAGTTAGTGGGTGTTGTGTGCCTCCAGCACAGTATACACCTGTATATACCCGTTATTGCTGTTCTCTAATACAGGCATCTGCAGGAGTTAGTGGGTGTTGTGTGCCCCCGCACAGTATACACCTGTATATACACTTTTTTGCTGTTCTCTAATACAGGCATCTGCAGGAGTTAGTGGGTGTTGTGTGCCCCAGCACAGTATACACCTGTATCTAAACTTTATTGCTGTTCTCTAATACAGGCATCTGCAGGAGTAAATGGGTGTTGTGTGCCTCCAGCACAGTATACACCTGTATCTACCCTTTATTTCTGTTCTCTAAGCTAGATAGGCAGGGACAGTGTGTTATTTTCTCTGGCATCTGCAGGAGTTAGTGGGTGTTGTGTGCCCCAGCACAGTATATACCCATTATTGCTGTTCTCTAATACAGGCATCTGCAGGAGTTAGTGGGTGTTGTGTGCCCCCGCACAGTATACACCTGTATATACACTTTTTTGCTGTATTCTAATACACAGTGTTGGGTCCATGCTCCAGGAGGATGTCCAGCATTTTGAAGGGTCTGATGATGATACCCAGCTAGAGGAAGGCAGTAGCGTGAGCACAGAGAGAGGGGATGCTCAAGAAGGACAGCAATATGGCAGTCATGTTCCAGCAGCTGCAGCATACTGCCAGAATGGCTCCAGTGATGAGGAGGGAGGGGATGATGAGGTCATTGACTCCAGGTGGGTGCCTGATAGGAGAGAGGAGGAGGAGGCACATCAACGAGGCAGGATGCCCTCCGGGGGCCAGCATAAGGGCAGCACACCGACTGAATCACACCGCAGAGCTCCGCCTGTGCAGGGCGCTGCCTCTGCCCGTTATTCAAAAAGTTCTTTGGTGTGGGCCTTTTTTGAGTCGAGTGCATCAGATCGCACCGCTGCTATTTGCAACATATGTCTCAAGCGTATCTCGCGTGGCCAAAACATCAGCCGCTTGGGCACCACATGCTTGACCAGACATATGTTGACCTGCCATGCAGCTCGTTGGCAAGCGCACCTTAAAGACCCACACCAAAGAACAAAGCGGACCTCTCCTTGCTCCTCATCAGCTGGGATCTCCAACCCCACTATACCTTCAGTCCTCTCTGAAACCTGCACTGAGAGGAATGAAGGTGTAGCATTAGGTGTGTCACAGCCAAGTACTTGCGGGCAATCTGCTATCAGTACACTGACGTCCGATTGTAGCAGGCAAATTTCCCTGCCCCAGCTGCTGGACCGTCGAAAGAAGTTCACTCCCAGCCATCCACATGCCCAGCGGATAAATGCTAGCTTGGCTAAATTGCTAGCCTTTTCAGTTGGTAGACTTGGCCCCCTTCTGTGAGTTTGTGCAATGTGCGGTTCCTCAGTGGCAGGTTCCCAAACGCCACTTTTTCTCACGGAAGGCGATTCCGGCTCTCTACCGGCATGTGGAAGGCAATGTCCATGCCTCGCTGGACAGGGCGGTCAGCGGTAAGGTGCATATTACCTCTGACTCATGGTCCAGCAGGCATGGACAGGGACGTTACCTTTCTTTCACGGCCCATTGGGTCACTCTTTTGGCAGCTGGGAAGGATGCAGGACAAGGTGCAGTAGTGTTGGAGGTTGTTCCACCACCACGCCTCCAAAATGCTACTACTGGTTGTGACACACCTCTCTCCTCCACCCCCCCTTCTTCTTCCTCCATGGCCTCTTCCTGTGCTTTGTCCTCAGAAACAGCGGTGCTCTGTAGCTGTTCAAGGGGCTACGCAAGTACGCAGGCAAAAAGATGCCATGCCGTGCTTGCGCTGGTGTGTTTGGGGGACAGAAGCCACAATGGGGCAGAGGTTCTGTCAGCTCTGCAGGGGCAGGCCGAGAGGTGGTTGACGCCACGCCAGCTTAAGCCAGGAATGGTGGTTTGCGACAATGGCACCAACCTCCTCTTCGCCCTCCGACAGGGACAACTGACCCATGTGCCCTGTGGGGCTCACGTCCTTAACCTGGTGGTGCAGCGGTTCTTGGGCAGGTACCCGGGCTTACAGGATGTCCTGAGGCAGGCCAGGAAAGTCTGTGTGCATTTCCGCAGATCATATAATGCCAGTGCTCAGCTGGCTGAGCTGCAAAAGGAGTTGAACCTGCCCAAGAACCGCCTTATATGTGACATGCCCACCAGGTGGAACTCAACGTTGGCCATGCTGCAGCGGCTGCACACGCAGCAGAGGGCCATCAATGAGTACCTGTGCGACTACGGCACCAGGACAGGGTCAGGGGAGCTTGTTTTTTTTTCACCACGCCAGTGGGGCATGATCAAGGATGCATGCACTATCCTGGCACCATTTGAGGAGGCCACGAGGATGGTGAGCAGTGACAGTGCATGCATCAGTGACACTGTACCCCTTGTCCACCTTTTAGAGCATACGCTGCGTGGAATATTGGACAGGGCACTTGAGGCAGAACAGAGGCAGGAAGAGGAGGACTTCCTTGCCTCTCAAGGCCCCCTTTACCCAGACAGTGTTCCTTCTGTCCCACCCATCGCACAGGAGGAGGAGGAGGAGGAGGAGGAGGATTGTGTCAGCATGGAGGTCGAGCCTGGCACTCAGCATCAACAGCAGCAGTCTTTTAGGGATGATTTACAGTCCCAAGAAACCGGTGGACTTGTACGTGGCTGGGAGGAGGTGGCTGCGGATCATGTCGTCCTTAGTGACCCAGAGGACTCCGGACCGAATGCCTCAGCTAACCTACGTTGCATGGCCTCCCTGATCCTGCAAAGTCTGCGGAAGGATCCTCGTATTCTTCAGATCAAGGAGAGGGACCATTACTGGCTGGCCACTTTCCTTGATCCACGGTACAAGGGTAAGGTTGCGGACCTTATCTTGCCATCGCAGAGGGAGCAGAGGATGAGACATCTCTGGGAGGCCTTGCAGAAAGGTCTGTGAAACGCGTTCCCAGAGACTGGGAGGTTACAAACTCCTGGTCCTGGACAATGAGTTGCTGAGGCTTCAGACAATTTTTTAGTCCGCAGCCCCAAGGTATGATCGGTTCCAGCAACCATCGCCAGCGTCTGATATACATGGTGCAGGAATACCTAGGGGCAAGGTCAGACTTGGACACCTTTCCCACCGAAAATCCTCTGGCTTACTGGGTCTTGAGGATGGATCACTGGCCAGAGCTTGCACAGTATGCAATTGAGCTACTGGCCTGTCCTGCATCCAGCGTTCTTTCGGAACGCACATTCAGTGCTGCTGGAGGCTTTGTCACGGATCACAGGGTGCGCCTGTCTACTGACTCGGTTGATCGACTGACCTTCATAAAGATGAACCAGTCTTGGATCACCACAAGCTACCAAGCACCTGAAGCTGATGTAACAAAATAATTTATTTTTAAATGTCATATCCCTTCAAGACTTCCTATGCTAATGCTGAGTCACTGTCCTGTTATGTTGACTGACTATCCTCCTCCTCCTCAATGATCCGATTCCTGATGATAGCTTGGAAGAACATTTTTGTTTCTGGGTGCTGCCACCAGTGGCTAAGGCCCATTTTTTCATCCCCTGTTTAACAGGGGCGTGTAATTACAATTTTTGATGCAATACTTTGCAACAGGGCTCATTGCTGTGCTCCAAGTACAGTATCTGTGAGGGGTTGCAGTGTTGTGGCACCAGTGCCTAAGGCCCAATTTTTCTGCCCCACTGTTCAACAATGGCATGTAATTACAATTCCTGATATAATAGTTCACAGCAGGGTGTTCCAGCGCCCACCAAGAGTAACTGTGAGGGCTCACAGTGTTGTGGCAACACCAACATCTAAGGGGCAAATTTCAGCAGTGTATATACGGCAGGACCCTACTTTCAAACATCCAACTTACAAACGACTCCTACTTGCAAACGGAAGGAGACAACAGGAAGTGAGAGGAAATCTACCCCTAGGAAGGGAAATTCTCTCCTGTAAGAGTTAATATGGGAAAAAGGTGTCTCCTCTCTACTGATGCTTTATCACCAATCCTTGTTTCAATAAAAACCCCACTTTTCCAAAAACATTTATCATTGGGATGGAAAGTGAGGTGAAATGTTCTGAACAGGTGCACAGGCCGCAAAACAAATGTTACAGGGGTGATAACCCTTCCCTATGTTTTCCAAAAAGCTTAAAAATATATTTTTTGGCTGGAGCTACACTTAAACAATGTACCTGTTCAAAATTACAAACAGATTCTACTTAAAGCGGTTGTAAAGTCATTTTTTAACTTTTACCTACAGGTAAGCCTTTAATAAGGCTTACCTGTAGGTAAAAAAAATATCTCCTAAACCTTTACGGTTTAGGAGATATTCCCCTCGCAATGCGCCGCTGACAGCAGCGGCGCATGCGCACAGGGGATTCTCGGGCTGAAGGCTCGGCAGACGCCGGACCTCGCTGGAACGAAGTCTCCCGCGTGCATGCGCGGGAGTGAGACATCACGGCTCCAGCGACTCACAGCGCTGGAGCCGCGATACCCGGAAGACACGCCGAGGCAACATGTCATCTCCCTTGGCGTGGACCAGGTGAGTTAACGATACCTCGTTCTAAAGTAAGTATTTCATAATGAGCTAGTATGCGGTGCATACTAGCTCATTATGCCTTTCCCTTGCAGGTGACAAAAAAAAATCATTTGTGACTTTACAACCGCTTTAAGAACAAACCTACAGTCCCTGTCTTGTTTGCACCGCCTGTATACTGCTGTTCAGAGTATATAGGGCCTTTTTTTATTTTGGGTGCGGGGTTCCCCTTAATATCCATACAAGACCCAAAGGGGCTGGTAATGGGCTGCAGTGGGGGGAGGGGGTGGTGGGGTAGCCATGCCATTTTTGTAAAAGATTTTCATCCATATTGCCAGGGCAAGACATTACATTAAAGCCGCAAGCAGTTTTAAATGGCTTTTTTTTTCCTGTAGAAATGTCATTTTGTGCAGGGACAGTTCTAAACACGGGAAACACATGCCACTTCACAGGCATACTTTAGACACCCCCCAGGTATGATATTTAAAGGAATATTTCACTTTTTTTTTTTCACTTTATGCATCATTAAAATGACTGCTCCCCAAAAAAACGGCCGTTTTTAAAACTTATTTTTGCATTGATTCATGTCCCCTGGGGCAGAACCCGGGTCCCCAAACCCTTTTTAGGACAATAACATGCATATTAGCCATTATAATTAGCACATTAGATTTCAAACGTTCGCGTCCATTGTATTTAATAGGGTTCTAACGTTCGCGCAAACTTTCGGTCCGTTCGCAGGTTCTAGTGCGCACCGAACCGGGGGGTGTTCGGCTCATCCCTAGTTCTGGGTATGCCTCTTATCTGTATGCAATGACCATGCTGTTTGTTCTGTATTTTAAGAAACTGAATATAATCACTACTGTTACTTATTAATGTATTTGATTCATATGGTATAGTGTGATCCCTTCCTGACCAAAGCCCCTGATGAAGATACGGATTGTGTCCCGAAACGCGTTGGACTGTCTGGACTCTGTATGGGAATTCAACACCACTAGCATCAATTTTTAATCGGTTTGAATCTATAATGTGTATATTTATATGTACTTTTTGAATAAAATTACACTATTTTAATTATACTCTGTTGCCGTGAAAGTCCTATTATTACGGGGGGGGGGTATCTCCTTTTTGATCTATCATATCAGGGATGTTGGCAACCTAATTGGCTTTAAATTGGATGTTCTCTTTTATGTCCTCTTGATGAAAGCAAGAATTGGCCTTGCTGTAAAAAAATAGCAATAATATGCACCTGTCAAACAGGTGCAGAAAAATTGGTCTTTGGGTGTCAGAGGCACCTTCCCACCATAACTCTATAGAGGTACTCTTGATGAAAGCAAGAATTGGCCTTGCTGTAAAAAATGGCAATAATATGCACCTGTCAAACAGGTGCAGAAAAATTGGTCTTTGGGTGTCGGGGGGCTTTCCCACCGTAACCCCATAGAGGTTCTCTTGATGAAGGCAAAAATATTGCAATGATATGCATCTGTCAAACAGGTGCTTAAAAATTTGTTTTTGGGTGCGAATTGTGCCCATGAAACCTATACCAAAAACATTCTTCCAGATGAAATGATCGAACATCCTCAAATCTAGGCAGCCTAGAAGTCCTGCAGAGATTCTAAATCCCAAAAAGACTTGATCAGTGACATCAGAATCCCGCGCATCATAGCTGGTAATCCAGGACTGATTCATTTTTATAAAAGTCAAACGGTCCAAGGAGTCTGTAGACAGACGCGTTCTATGATCAGTAATATAACCTCCTGCAGCACTGATTGCCCATTCTGAAAGCACGCTGGATGCAGGGAAGACCAACAACTCAATAGCATACTGAGCAAGTTCTGGCCAGTGGTCTATTCTCATGATCCAGTAAGTCAGTGGATCGTCAGCTGGAAAGCTCTCCATCTCTGTTTTGGCCCAGAGGTAATCGTCCACCATGTGATGCAGACACTGCCGAATTGGAAGTAGAAATCCCTGGGCGGCGAATCCAAAAAAAAAATCCGAAATGCCTCACTTTTCCATGACACTGTAACCTACTGGAGTTAGAAAAAAACAATAAAATCCTCTTTAACGTGTCCTCAAGAGTAGGGATGAGCTTCGACTCGAACATTGCCTGTTCACCCGTTCGCTGAACAGCGAACAATTTGGGGTGTTCGCAGCAAATTCGAAAAGCCGTGGAACACCCTGTAAAAGTCTATGGGAGAAATCTAAAGTGCTAATTTTAAAGGCTTATATGCAAGTTATTGTCATAAAAAGTGTTTGGGGACCTGGGTCCTGCCCCAGTGGACATGTATCAATGCAATAATTTTTTTTTAAAACTGATGTTTTTTCGGGAGCAGTGATTTTAATAATGCTTAAAGTGAAACAATAAAAGTGAAATATTCCTTTAAATTTCGTACCTAGGGTTTGTGTATAGTATGCCTGTAAAATAGCGCTTGTTTCCCATGCTTAGAACTGTCTCTGCACAAAGTGTAATTTCTGAAGGAAAAAAAGTAATTTAAAAGCACTCGCAACGGAAACCTGCCTTACATCAGAGGGGGGCGAGGTCACCCACACCTCACTGGGGAAGCCCGGGTTTCCCCTTGCGTCAGAGGGGGATGGGGTCACGTGATGGGTGGCCCCGTCCTCCGCTACATAAGAGTCCTGTCAGGCTGCCGGGACTCCCGGGGTGTCTCCGGTGGAGACAGAATGCTTGCTGTTCCTCGCTGCGCTGGACATCATCGTTGGAGCCTGGACCTGGAGAGGAGAGATTTTTTAATAAAGGACTTATCCCAGTGGTGTCTGTGTTTTTTTTACAATTTTACACTTTCTTTGTAAAATGGTAGGGGTACAATGTACCCCTTACCAATTCACATAGGGGGACTGGGATCTGGGGGTCCCCTTTGTTAAAGGGGTCTTCCAGATTCCGATAAGCCCCCCGCCCGCAGACCCCCACAACCACCGGGCAAGGGTTGTGGTGATGAGGCCCTTGTCCCCATCAAAATTGAATTTGGGGGGACCCCCACGCATTTTCTTTATTTTTTTATCAATGACTTTCAATGTCTGTTCTCTGTATTGCCGGGAGCCGGCAATTCATTATAGCCGCGAGTGCTTTTAAATGACTTTTTTTCCTTCAGAAATGACACTTTGTGCAGGGACAGTTCTAAGCACGGGAAACAAGCGCTACTTTACAGGCATACTATACACACCCCCTAGGTACGAAATTTAAAGGAATATTTCACTTTTATTGTTTCACTTTAAGCATTATTAAAATCGCTTCTCCTGAAAAAACGTCAGTTTTTAAAACTTTTTTTGCATTGATACATGTCCCCTCGGGCAGGACCTGGGTTCCCAAACACTTTTTATGACAATAACTTGCATATAAGCCTTTAAAATCAGCACTTTAGATTTTTAATGTTCGAGTCCTATAGACTTTAGCGGTGTTCAGATGTTCGAACAAATTTATTGCCTGTTCGCATGTTCGGATGCGAACTGAACTGGGGGGTGTTCGGCTCATCCCTACTCAAGAGATTTGATCTTCTGCACTCTCTGTGGGCATGGGATGGGTTCTGAGACCTCTCCCTTTATAACGGTGGTCAAGGAGGTTTGCCAACCAGTAATCATCTTTTTCCTTTGTCATGTATTCCTGGGTCCTTTTGCAGGCTTTAAAGCATGAGTTTGCCCATGCGCTTCAAATTTGCAGAGGCTCGAGAAGCAGACTCCCCTGGGTCACTCAGGATGACAGCATCTGGAACTTCCTCCTCCCAGCAACGTACTACTCCCAAGGGTCCTGGGGTTGGAAAGCCATTGCTTACAGATTGACGCATGTCTTCCTCTTCTTCGAAGCCTAAGTGCCAGAATCCTCCTCCTCATCCTCCTCCCCTCTCTCCTCCTGTGTGTTCTGTGACATAGGAATGATGGTGTCTGGATAAAGTGGGCCTTGAGAGGAAAGGAAGTCCTCCTCTTCCTCCTGCTGCTCTGCCTGCAGTGCCCTTTCCATAATGCCATGCAGAGTCTGCTCCAGCATGAACACAACAGGGATCGTGTCACTGATGTATGCACTGTCACGGCTCACGATCCTTGTGGCCTCCTCAAATGGTGACAATACAGTGCATGAATCCTTAATGATCAGCTATTGGCTTGGGAAAAAAGCAGAGGCGCCCTGAGCCTGTTGTCGTGTCGTATTCGCACAGGCACTCATTGACAGCCCTCTGATGCATGTATAGTCGCTGCAGCATTGACAAAGTCGAGTTCCACCTGGTGGGCATTTTACAAATCAGGCGGTTCACAGGCAGATGTATTTCCTGTTGAATTTCAGCCAACTGAGCACTGGCTGTACATAACTGCCTGAAATGGCTACAGACTCTTCTGGCCAGCTTTAGCACATCTTGCAACCCTGGGTACGTATTTAGGAAACGCTGCACCACCAAATTGAGGACATGTTCCAGGCATGGCACATGTGTCAACTTTCAAGAATCTCTGCTCCGCTGTGGTTCCTGTCCCCTAAACACACCAGCTGAAGCACTGCATGTCACCTTTTAGCCTGATTCTGGGAATAGCCCTTTGAACACTTGGGGTTACCTGATGTTCATAGGACAATTCTGCAGAGGAGGGCATGGAGGTGGAGGAGGAGGAGGAGGGGGTAGAGCTCACAGGTCTGGCATCATCACCACCAGCTGTGGGGATACAATAAGCTGCAGCACTGAGCCCTGCCTTTCATCCTTTAAAGTAGCAAGCAGCATTGCCCAGTGTGCTGTGAACGAATTATATCGTCTCTGTCCATGCTTGCTGGACCACGTGTCAGCAGAAAGGTGGATTTTACGGCTGACTGCCTTGCCCAACGATGCCAGAACATTCCCTTCCATGTGATGGTAGAGAGATGGAACGGCCTTTTAAATATTCTTTATTTATGTTCAAAGGAGGTACAGGTAGCACATTACATCACTTCTATTGGCCATATGCATATTTAATTTAACCTCTCGTATTCACTTAGTCAATTTTTACATAGAAAGGCACAAGCCGTCACATCATCTATAAACTATGGAGCAACAAATATATAATTAAAGAAAAATAAAACAGACATATCTTGTAATATCCACCTGATCCGTCTCTGGTTAAATCTTACAGTTTAAACCACATGAGTCCTATAGATCATTATATATTTACTTACAAAGCCCCAGTACCTTTCATTAACTCTGACCTGCACCTGACACCATGCGCTCCCACATCTCCCCGTCATTTTATATTATCCCAATCCACCCCCCAAACCATGAACCGAAAAAACAACAAACAACAAAAGAAATTAAAATAAAAGAAAAGAAAGGACCCCCCCCCCCGCCCCTCCCTCCCACCCCCTCGTTCTTCATTCCTCTTTTCTGTCCCGCCTCCAGTGGAGTGATGAGCATTCCTTTATTGTTTCAAAGATAGAACGGATTCAGTCCCCTCCTAGCAACTTCCTACTTTCATCCGAATAAATAAATACATTCCATGTTGTCCAATTTTTTGTATATTGCTCTCTCTTATCTTAGGCCAAAACCACCAAGTCTTCTATGGCCCCCACATTTCTGACCCTATTAAGCCATTCTGCAATCGATGGCGGTCTAGGGTTTTTCCAACGTCTAGCGATACCCGCCTTAGCCTCTTTTACAAGGTGACATAGAACCAAATTTTATATGTCTTGTACAGGACGCCGTGGCTGGGTCCTGAAAGGACGCTATATTTCCCCTCTGTTTGGGCTGTGGTTCCTTTAAGGGAACAGCAATGGTTAACACACCTGTCCAAGGAAGTGGTTTAAGAGAGACAGGAAGTTGTAGGTGAGAGAGTGAAGGAGTGTAGTGAAGTCTGCATGGTGAATGGTGGACACTGCAAAAGCTGTGGAGGCTGGGAAAAGCTCTGGGAAGCTGTGAATGTACATGGCAGTGGCCTGCATCGAAGCCTGCTAGCTGGGAAACTTACCTGCAACACCAAGTAAGGACTGTTTAACTGCGACAGCAGTTATAAACTCTACAAGTCGGTGAGACTGTCATTTCTTTTGTTTTGCTGCTGTGAAGCCATTTAAGTTTAAATAAACGTCCTTTTGTTTGAAAAGCCTGTGTCCTGCGATCTAGCTGGTTCCCCGAACATTACACTGGTGCTCGAATGCGGGCAGGACAGAATAACAGGCATAAGAAGAAAGAAAAGAAAAAAAAAAATTTTTTTTTTTTTTTATCTTTGCATTTGAACAGTTAAAGGGACAGTACATTGGATTTATGTCCTGGGTTAAAGCTGCACAAACATTGAAATCTGAAACAATGGAGGAGCTAATTAAACAGCTGTCCCTGGCTAATATGCAAGCACAGACTCGCCATGAGGAAGCTAATCAGCGCTTAGCAACCCAGCTGGAGGTACAACAAAATCACCACAAAGAGGCGCTGGCTCTGCAGCAAGAAAATACTCGAGTTTTGGTGGCCCAGTTGGCAGCCCAGCAAGCGACCCAGCAAGGGGTTATGCAGGTGCAGGTTACTGTCTTAAAGGAAGCAGTACAGAAGCTGTCTCAGGAACAAGTGGCTGTTGCCCCTGGCAACCAGGTGACTGTGAGGGCAAGCCATTTTTTGCAGAAATTGTCCCTGAGCGATGATGTAGAGGCATTTCTTGCTACATTTGAGAGGACGGCAGAGAGAGAAGGGTGGCCTCAGGACCAGTGGGCTGGCCTCATTGCTCCTTTTCTCACCGGAGATCCTCAAAAAGCCTACTTTGACTTGCCACCCGATGATGCTAAAGACTATCAAAAGTTAAAAGCAGAAATTCTGGCTCGTCTGGGGGTGACTACGGCCGTTCGGGCCCAACGAGTACACCAATGGAAGTATCGTCCAGATCGGCCACCCCGGTCTCAAATGCATGACCTGGTGCAACTGGTAAAAAAATGGCTGCAGCCTGAGGTATTGTCGGGCCCCCAAATCGTGGAACGGGTTGTGCTGGACCGATACCTGCGATCCCTGCCAGACGACCTTCAATGGTGGGTCAGCCATGGAGACCCCAAAACAGCAAACCTCCTTGTCGAGATGGTGGAACGATATACAGTGGTGGAGGACCTGCTCGGACCTACCAAGCGCATAGGCCCCAGTCTACCACGGCCTGTTCGACCAACTGCTGCCCTTCGAAAGGATGTTCCAAGGAGTCCTGGAGCAAACACCCCGGAAGGTCAAGAGTCATTCCCGATACCCCCTCAGCGTTCTGTTCCTGTTCAGAGAGGAGGGGATGTACAATGTTGGCGATGTCATTCCTGGGGTCATACCCGGGCACACTGCCCACTGCAAGAGGAGCCCATGGAATGCGGGGTTCTTCGGAGGGGGTCTTTTTATGCCCATAAAGTATGCACCACACAGCTCGACCTGGGTGAGGAAAAATTTGAGTGTGAAGTCCAAGTGAACCACTTCCCTGCCCGGGCTTTGTTGGACTCCGGAAGCATGGTAACCCTGGTTCATCCTAGAGTAATTGGGAAGATCGGTCCGGTAAGAAAAACCTTATGGGTGGTGTGCATTCACGGGGACACTAGAAAGTACCCTCTCATCTCGGTGACCATCTCCTCAGCATGTGGCACTGGTACTCAAGAGGTGGGGGTGGTAAAGAACTTGGTACATGATGTTACAATAGGACAAGACTGTCCGTTGTTTACAAAACTGTTGGAACAAGGAAAACAGTTCAGAGATTGGGGAGAAACTAGCCTCCCTGTTCCTGCTGCTGAGAGGAATAACCCTGAACTGCCAAATGTTCTTAATGTGGATCCAAATGATGAAATTGCTAATGGTTGGGTTAATGGTGATGAAAGTAGAGCTGATACTGTTGATAATGTCAAGACATGTGGTCCACAGACCTACCAAAACACTGAGGGGGGAGGATCTTCCCCACTTCAGGTAATGCTGGGGGAAGAGGACGAGGAAGTGGCCACTACCCCTGCCCTGCCAGATTTGAGTGTTCCCCAGGGGGCATTTGGTACTGCTCAGATGCAGGACCTCACTTTGGCCCGTGCACGGGAACAAGTTGTAGTAGTAAATGGGGTTCCCCAAGAGCCAGGTGCAAATGAGCGGTGGCCACACTTCGCAATGTATAATGAGTTATTGTATCAGGTTACCAAGGTGAGGGAAAATGTGGTAGAACAATTGTTGGTACCCCAACAATATAGACGAAAGGTTCTGGACCTGGCCCATGATGATGTGTTAGGGGGACACCTGGGAGTTGAGAAGACGGAAGCACGGATCACCGACCGGTTTTACTGGCCAGGTCTGAAAGCAGAGGTAAAGAAATACTGTGCCTCTTGTCCCACCTGTCAGTTGACCGCTCCGGTGACCCACTTCCGGAGCCCTTTGGTCCCTCTGCCCATAATTGAGGTCCCATTCGAGAGGATAGCCATGGATATAGTGGGTCCCTTGGTAAAGTCGGCTCGAGGTTACTCCTACATATTGGTGATTCTTGACTATGCCACCCGATATCCTGAGGCGCTTCCACTGCGGAATACCTCCTCTAAGGCTATTGCCCGGGAATTATTCCAGTTGTTTACACGGACGGGTTTTCCCAAGGAAATACTCACAGACCAGGGCACCCCATTTATGTCGAGAGTTATGGCCGATGTGTGCAAGCTGTTCCGGATTAAACAGCTGCGCACATCGGTCTACCATCCCCAAACGGACGGGTTAGTGGAACGCTTTAACAAGACCCTTAAGTCTATGCTAAAGAGAGTGGTACAAAGGGATGGGAAATACTGGGACTGCCTGTTACCAGCTCTCCTGTTTGCTATCAGGGAAGTGCCCCAGGCCTCCACTGGGTTTTCGCCCTTTGAGTTGGTATATGGGCGGAGACCTCGCGGACTACTTGACTTTATTAAAGAGGAATGGGAAAGTGAACCTGTTCAGCATAAGAGTGTTCTTGAATATGTCTCCCAAATGCAGGAAAGGATCCAAACTGTGATGCCACTAGTCAAAGAGCATTTGAAAAAAGCCCAGGAGGCTCAACGACGGGTCTATAACAGGGCTGCTAAAATAAGGCACTTCCAAGTGGGGGATCGAGTAGCGGTGCTAATTCCCACTGTGGAAAGTAAATTCTTGGCCAGATGGCAAGGTCCCTTTGAAGTTGTGGAAAAAGTGGGAGAGGTAAATTATAGAGTCCACCAGCCAGGCAAGAGGAAACCGTATCAGATATATCATGTCAACTTGTTAAAGCCCTGGACAGACAGGGAACCGGTGACCTCCCTGGCTAGTGCAAGACTTGAGCCTCAGGTTGGGGTGGAGAGTGTCCAAGTAGCAAGTACCCTGTCTAAAATCCAAAGTGAGCAGGCGAAGGAGTTCTTGCAGAGAAATAAAGAAAAGTTTTCAGACTTGCCAGGGCTAACTAGTGTTATAGAACATGATATTATCACGGAACCTGGAGTCAAAGTTTTTGTCCGGCCCTACCGCATCCCAGAGGCTCAAAGGAAGGCCGTTTCAGAGGAAGTGAAGAAGATACTGGACCTGGAGATCATTGAAGAGTCGCAGAGTGAGTGGTCAAGCCCAATTGTGTTGGTACCAAAGCCCAACGGGACTCTGCGATTCTGCAATGATTTCCGGAAACTTAATGAGGTTTCACGTTTTGATGCCTACCCCATGCCCCGGGTAGATGAGCTTATTGAGAGACTAGGTCCAGCCAGGTATATTACAACATTAGACCTTACCAAGGGGTATTGGCAAATCCCGTTGACTAAGGCTGCTAGAGAGAAAACTGCTTTTTCTACCCCAGAGGGGAGTTTTCAGTACAAAAGAATGCCTTTTGGACTACAAACTGCTCCAGCCACTTTCCAGCGAGCAATGGATAGGATTTTACGACCTCACCGGGAGTATGCCTCAGTGTACTTGGACGACATAGTTATTTTAAGCAGAGACTGGGAATCACACTTGCCCAAAGTCCAGGCAGTACTGGACTCTCTTTGGAAGGAGGGGTTTACAATAAACCCTGAAAAATGTGCTTTGGGAATGGAGGAGGTGAAATACCTGGGCTATATTGTAGGTAGAGGGGTGGTGAAACCTCAGGTTAACAAGGTAGAGGCTATAGAGAATTGGCCCCGCCCTCTCACAAAAAAGCAGGTACGTGCATTCCTGGGCATGGTGGGATACTACAGGAGATTCGTACCCAACTTTGCCACATTGGCGGCTCCATTGACCGATCTGACTAAGGGACGGAAATCGGTCATGTTGGAATGGAATGCAGATGCTGAAAAGGCTTTTTTGGAGCTCAAGTCAGCACTGTGCCAACACCCTGTCCTGATAGCACCCAATTTTTCAAACGAGTTTGTTGTCCAGACTGATGCTTCCGATGTAGGATTGGGAGCTGTGTTGTCACAGGTTGTTCATGGTGAGGAGCACCCAGTAGTCTTCCTCAGTAGGAAGTTGACACCAGCGGAGAAAAACTACGCTATAGTTGAACGAGAATGTCTGGCCATTAAGTGGGCTCTGGAATCCCTCAGATATTACCTCTTGGGAAGGAAGTTTAGGTTAATTTCTGACCATGCCCCTTTAACATGGATGAGGCAAGGTAAAGGGACTAATGCCAGAATTACACGTTGGTTCCTGGCGCTCGAGGAATTTAAATTTGTAGTGGAGCATAGGCCCGGGAGACTGCATCAAAATGCAGATGCCCTCTCCCGAGTCCATTGTTTTAGCTCCACTGTTGCCTCCACCTCCTTGGCGTTGGGGCACAGGGGGGGGATATGTACAGGACGCCGTGGCTGGGTCCTGGAAGGACGCTATATTTCCCCTCTGTTTGGGCTGTGGTTCCTTTAAGGGAACAGCAATGGTTAACACACCTGTCCAAGGAAGTGGTTTAAGAGAGACAGGAAGTTGTAGGTGAGAGAGTGAAGGAGTGTAGTGAAGTCTGCATGGTGAATGGTGGACACTGCAAAAGCTGTGGAGGCTGGGAAAAGCTCTGGGAAGCTGTGAATGTACATGGCAGTGGCCTGCATGGAAGCCTGCTAGCTGGGAAACTTACCTGCAACACCAAGTAAGGACTGTTTAACTGCGACAGCAGTTATAAACTCTACAAGTCGGTGAGACTGTCATTTCTTTTGTTTTGCTGCTGTGAAGCCATTTAAGTTTAAATAAACGTCCTTTTGTTTGAAAAGCCTGTGTCCTGCGATCTAGCTGGTTCCCCGAACATTACAGTCTGTATTGGTATTTGTGAGAGGTGCAACAAAAAGAAAGCCGGGTCGTCCAGAACTTGTAAATTTTTGGGAAATCCTTTGAACCTCCAACCAGTAATGTCTGATCTTAGGACATGTCCAGAAGATATGCAACAGGGTTCCACGCCCCCTATTGAATCTCCAACATTGGTCTGATGCCTCAGGGAAGAACCCACGTAGTCTCGAAGGGGTATAGTACCATCTGGTCATTAACTTATAATTTAATTCCTGTGTTCTGGTGCATATTGAGGAGTTCAGCGAGAGGTATACTATCTTTTGATATTGAGCTAATGTAAAAGTCCTATTGAGATCCTTTGCCCATTTTCCCATTGCTGGCATCTCATAATTGTAATGGGGTTCAATTAACAGCATGTAAATCTTAGATATTACCCGGGGGAGCGGTTCTCTCCTCGCAGTATATTTCAAACCTTGTCAGTTCACGTCTATAGCTTCTCGCTGGGCCTAATGAATTGAAGAAGGAGCAAAGTTGTAATGCCTGCCAATGTCCTATTTCAAACCTGCCTCCTATCTGTGTCAAGGCCGCGACTGTGGGACATGAGTCCGAATCCAGGAAGTGTGATACTTGCATATAGCCCCTCTCTGGTAGTTTCAGAAAAGCCCCTGTCTCCATCCTTGGACCAAAACTTGGGTTGCCCAATATTGGATACAATGGTGATTGCAGTTATGAGTATTTAGTGTTCTGACATATTTTAGAACCATTTGGGGGGTCGGGCCTATGAACGGATGTTTTTTATAGAGTCCGGTAATCCCGCGTAGCACCAGGGTGCTCTACGCAAGGGTACCTGACTCACCTCTTGTTCCAATTCAATCCACTGTTTGAGTTCTATATGTCTGCACCAGTCTATGACCCTGCCCAGATGTGCTGCCTGATGATACTTAACAACGTCTGGGACAGGTAGGCCCCCATTACATTTAGGGAGGGTCATATTACTCTGGCTAACTCTTTGGTGAAGCGTGTGTGGAATTTGGTGGTTTACTTGACGGAAAAAGGCAGCAGGGACTTCTACAGGCACCGCTTGAAATAGGTATAACAATTTTGGTAGTATACTCATTTTGATCGTATTACAGCGGCCAAATCATGAATGAAGTCTGTGCTGCCATTTATCCTATAGGGAGGTGACTACCTTGTATAGCGGAGGGAAATTCAGCCTGTTGATCTTCTCTATTTTTGACGGAATCTGTATCCCCAAGTATTTTAATGCTGTCCTCACCCATTTAAAGTTAAAGTTAGGTTGGATCTTTTTCTGTACTGATGAAGGCAGGGCCACCCCCATCGCTTCCGATTTTGCATAATTAATTTTTAGGTTTGTTAGTGCCCCATATCTTTCTATTTCTTTCATTAAATTTGTCAGGGAGATATGAGGGCTGGAAAGAGAGAGCAGGTCGTCTGCATAGGCTGAAATCTTGTAATTACGGTTTCCTAATATAAGGCCCTGGATATCTGAGTTTTGTCTAATTCTATTCAATAGTGGTTCGAGGGTGAGAGCAAAACAACATGGGATAAAGTGGGCATCCCTTGCGTGTCCCGTTTGAAATTTTGAATGGCTCTGAATATATTCCATTTACTTTAACCAAGGCCTGGGGGGAGACATACACTCCCTCTTTCCATCTTAACATATGTTCTCCCATTCCCATGTATCTCAACACCTTAAACATAAACCGCCAGCTTACACTGTCAAACGCCTTCTCAGCGTCGGTACTCAGGAAAATACAAGGCGTTTTTGTTCCATTGGCCCAATGGACCATGATGAGTGTCTTAATGGCTTTGTCCCTGGCTTCCCGAGTTGGGATGAACCCAACCTGGACCAAGTGTACCAATTGGTTCAACAGCGGTTGGAGTCGGGATGCCAGCAGTTTAGTAAAAATCTTTAAGTCTGTGTTCAGTAATGAGATTGGGCGATAGCTCCTGCACTCCGCCGGATCCTTCCCTTCCTTTGGGATAACCGAAATATGTGCCGTAAGAGCATCTGGCGGGAGGGCGGAAGCCTGGCCAATCTCATTGAACATGTTGGTCATATGTCCCTCTAGTATTGGAAAAAAATACTTGTAGTATTAGATGGTAAATCCATCTGGGCCTAGTGCCTTTCCGTGCTTAACTGTTTTCATCACTGCCCCAAGTTCCTCTGTTGATATGGGGGTTTCAAGGGTATTTCGATCTAAAGATGACAGCCTAGGTAGACGGGCAGAAGAAAGATATTCCTCCACCCCAGCCCGAGGTATCGACGTTGGGACCAAGTTATAAAGTGAGGAATAGTACTCCCTGAATCTTTGGGCAATATCTTTAGGGAATGAGATTAACTGTCAATTTTCACTTTTAATGTGAGGTATGTATACTGGCTTCCCCTTCTCCTTCAACTTCCCTGTCAGTACTTTGCTGCATTTATCTCCCATCTCATAGGTTATTTTCTTTCCTGTCTGTATTGCCGCTTTTGCTTTGTACCTGAGTAAATCTGTCAGCTGTCTCCTCAGGCGTGTCAACTTTTCCCCTGTTAACGATGTCTGTACTTTCTTATGTTGGAGCTCAAGTATCTGGATTTCTTCTATTAATTTTGTCTTATGCGTCTCCCATGCTTTCTTCAGTCGGGAGCCGTGCTTAATCAATACCCCTCTCATTACAGCCTTATGCGCTTCTCATATCATGGCCGGGTCACTCCCCGGGTGTCGTTCGTCCGGAAATATGCTTCCATTTCTTTTGCTATGTCCTCCCTAATTTCAGGTATCTGCAGCAAACTTTCGTTTAGACGCCAACGCCACTCTGGGAAGGGAGTCGAGCCTGACAGGGAGATATAGATTGTCACCGGCGCATGGTCTGGCCATGTTATGTTTCCAATAATTACCTTGTGTACCGCCGTCAATAGGTAATGTGGCACCAGGAAGAGGTCTATAATGGAGTACAGTTGGTGGGGGTTAGTGAAGAACATATAGTCTATCTCTCTTGCATGCAATAACCTCCATACAGTACATCTATTAACTGCATCTCTTGTAACTTCTGAAAGATACTCCTCCTGGTGCCCCCTGGTATGGATGAGAACCCCGATGTGTCCATTTTAGGGTCTAATGGGATATTAAAGTCACCTGTCAATATAATTTCCCCTCTGCAAAATCCATCAGTTTGGTCAGGGTTCTATTTAGGAAAGTATCTTGATGTACATTTGGTGCGTAAACGGTGGCCAGTGTCACCTTCACGCCCCCAATATGTCCTTTTAGAAATCTAAAACGTCCCTCCACGTCCACTCGCTTATCCAACCCAACAGAGACCAAGACAACTTGTTGGAGATTAAAATGGACACCCGTTTGGACCTAGATATTGGGTTATGCGCATGATAGGTACACGGAAAAAATCTATTCTGTAGGTATGGGAGTCCGCCCATCTTAAAATGGGTCTCCTGCACAAATGCCACATCCGTGCAAATCCGTTTAAGTTCATTAAGGAGCATCCTCCTTTTTTCAGGGACATTAAGTCCTTTAGCGTTAATGGTGGTTACCCTCTAATTTCCCCTACCCTCTAAATTCTACTAACTACCACCCCCCCCTTCCCGTACCCCTAAGGGAGACACCCACAACTGAACCTTTACGCTTATGGTTCACGTGGGTGTAGAACTAATTGGGGGTTTGGTTTGAGACGGCCAAGATGCTCCCCTCCCATTCCCTCCACCCCGGTCTCCCGGAACGGCCTTTATGTGAAAAGTAGTAGCGACTGGGAACCTGCCATTGTGATACAGCACATTGCGCAAATTCATGGAAGGGGGCAGAATCCACCAGGCTGAAAGGCAGAAGATGGAGAGCCAACAGCTTTGACAAGCTTGCATTTAGACGCTGGGCATGTGGGTTGCAGAGACTGTATTTTTTTTTCCCGCTGAAGCAGATGGGGCAGAGAAATTTGCCAGCTACAGTCTACAGCTGGTGATGTGCTGCTGGCAGATGTGCTGCTAGGACCTGGGACACCCTGTGCTATACCCTCATCCCTGTCAGTGGAGGCTTCTGAGAGGTAATGACTCAGTATAGCAGGGGCAGACTGAAGTGGGTAAGGAGGAGGAGGGACAGATTTGTGCCCCTTTTGTGTGGCTTTTAGGTTGTCTTGCCAACGGGCTGAATGGTTGGACGTTAAATGCCTTGTTAAGCATGTGGTAAAAAAATGGTTGGTATTTTTGACATTTTTGGTGTGCCTGAGACAGTTTGCAGATAGCAACAGTGCGATCTGATGCAGATGTGTTGAAAAAGGCCCAGACAGCTGATCTTTGGGGAGTGGGTCGGGAGATAACAGCTGCAGAATGTGATGGATTAGGGTGGCTGCTCTCTACTCTTTCTTGATGTCGGCCTGTTTTGGTTGTGCCGCCTCACCTTCAGTTTCCTCCTCTGCTCTATCTGGCACCCAAGTTACATCAGTGACCTTATCATCATCATCATCTCCTCCATCTTCATCATTACCACTGGAGACAACTATACGCTGTGGCGTGGGGAACATGAATGCCAATTTGTCTATCAGTGTTCCTCCCTCTTTCTAGGCTCATGTTCCTGTGATCCTCAACCTCAGAACCAACATCTGAATCCAGTAATGGCTGAGCATCATCAAGGTGCAAGTGGCTGATGCTGTGGTCAAATAACTCAGCTGACTCCTCAATAGTTGATGTTGGGGCTATGGCAGGAATAGATGTGGACAAGGAGGCAGTTTTATCCACTCTGGCAACTGCAAGGGACTGCACACTTGTCTCTGCTTGCATGACAGAGAATGAGGAGGATCAGGAAGGTTTAGTAAGCCAGTCCACCACCTCCTCTGCATGCTGTGGCTGGATAGCACAGGCAGATTCACTAAACAGAGGAAATGATGCCCTGCCTGAGGACTGACCACCACGTCCACCTTTGCCTGTGGACACATTTGTTGCTGGCCCCCTTACAGTGCCAAGGGAACGTCTGCCTCTCCTTGTTGTCCCCCAGACATTATTGGGAGGGAGGGGGCAGTGCTTATAAGCAAATGTAAAGAAGAAGTTGAAATCTGTACGTAGATGCACTTTAATCAATGTAAAGAGGTGTTTGGTGCACTTTAATTTGAGTACTCATACTACACAGACACACTCCACGGATACACTATAATATACTGCAATATAATGCGGCAAACATACAGTGACTCACAGAACTCACAGAAAAGTGATATGGTCCAGAAATATTTAGATGGAATAAAGGTGGATAAAGCACCTGGACCAGATGGCATACACCCAGGGATCCTAAAAGAATTGAGCTCTGTAATTTCAAAGGCATTGTATTTAATTTTTAGGGACTCATTAATGACAGGAACAGTACCACTGGATTGGCGCAGGGCCAATGTGGTGCCTATATTTAAAAAGGGAACAAAGTCTTTACCAAGTAACTATAGACCTGTTAGTTTAACTTCCATAGTTGGGAAGATACTGGAGAGATTAATAAAAGAGCACATAGATGAGTTCTTGCTGGAAAAAAAACTATTTAAGCAACAGACAGCATGGATTCATGAAAGACAGAAGTTGTCAGACAAACCTGATTTATTTTTCTGAAGAGGTAAGTAAGACCTTGGACAGAGGGGTGGCTGTGGACGTGGTATACTTGGATTTTGCAAAAGCGTTCGATACAGTTCCCCACACACGGCTCATGTGCAAGTTAAAGTCTACAGGATTGGAAATATCAGTTTGTAAATGGATAGAAAACTGGCTAAAAGACAGAATTCAGAGAGTAGTGGTTAATGATTCTTACTCTGGTGGTCCAAGGTTATCAGTGGTGTACTCCAAGGTTCAGTGCTGGGACCCTTACTTTTTAATATGTTTATAAATGATATTGGGTCTGAGATCAAAAGTAACATTTCTGTCTTTGCAGATGCCACCAAGCTATGCAGTGGAATAACGTCCTTACAGGTTGTCGCCAATTTACAAGCCAACCTCAGTGCTCTGTCTAATTGGGCGACTATGTTGCAGATGAGGTTTAATGTTGATAAATGTAAAGTTATGCACTTGGGGGCTAAGAATATGAATGCATCATACATACTAGGGGGAGTAAAACTGGGGGGATCCATAGTGGAGAAGGATCTGGGGGTTTTGGTAGATCATAAGCTCAATAATGGCATGCAATGCCAAGCTGCGGTTTCCAAAGCGAGCAAAGTCCTTTCTTGTATTAAGAGAGGTATGGTCTCCAGAGAGAGAGATATCATTTTGCCCCTGTTCAAATCATTAGTAAGACCTCATTTGGGATATGCAGTTCAGTTTTGGGCCCCAGTTCTCAAAAAGGATATTGGGGAACTGGAGAAAGTGCAGAGAAGGGCAACCAAACTGATAAGAGGCATGGAGGAGCTCAGCTATGAGGAAAGATTAGAGGAACTGAATTTATTCACTCTTGAGAAGAGGAGATTAAGGGGGGATATGATCAACATGTAAAAATATATAAGGGGTCCATATAGTGAACTTGGTGTTGAATTATTCACTTTACGGTCAACACAAAGGACAAGGGGGCACTCTTTGCGTCTAGAGGAAAAGAGAGATTTCACCTCCAAATACGGAAAGGTTTCTTCACAGTAAGAGCTGTGAAAATGTGGAATAGACTCCCTGCAGAGGTGGTTCTGGCCAGCTCAGTAGATTGCTTTAAGAAGGGCCTGGATTCTTTCTTAAATGTACATAATATAACTGGGTACTGACATTTATAGGTAAAGTTGATCCGGGGAATATCCGATTGCCTCTCGGGGGATCAGGAAGGAATTTTTTCCCCTGCTGTAGCAAATTGGATCATGCTCTGCTGGGGTTTTTTGCCTTCCTCTGGATCAACTGTGGGTATAGAATTGGGTATATGGGATTGTACGATATATATATATTTTTTTTTATGGTTGAACTGGATGGACTTGTGTCTTTTTTCAACCTGACTAACTATGTAACTATATGGCGTTAAACTGGCGGTAACACAAAAGTAAATGGCGTTAAACTGGCAGTAACGCACAAAACTATGTGGCGTTAAACTGGCAGTAACGCACACAGAACTATATGACATTAAACTGTCAGTAACGCACACAGAACTATATGGCTTTAAACTGGCAGTAACACACACAGAACTATATGGCGTTAAACTGGCAGTAACGCACACAGAACTATATGACATTAAACTGTCAGTAACGCACACAGAACTATATGGCTTTAAACTGGCAGTAACACACACAGAACTATATGGCGTTAAACTGGCAGTAACACACACAGAAAAATATGTCTTTAAACTGACAGTGACGCACAGAACTATATACTGTTAAACTGGCAGTAAATCACACAAAAGTAAATAGCATTAAACTTGCAGTAAAGCACAAAACTATATGGCGTTAAACTGGGAGTAACGCACACAGAACTCTATGGCGTTAAACTGGCAGTAACACACAGAGAAGTAAATGGTGTTAAACTGGCAGGAATGCACAAAACTATTTAGCGTTAAATTGGCAGTAATGCACACAGAACTATATGGCGTTAAACTGGCAGTAGCGAACACAAAACTATATGGTATTAAACTTGCAGTAACACACACAGAACTATATGGCATTAAACTGGCAGTAATGCACAAAACTATATGGCATTAAACTGGCAATAACGCACACAAAACTCTATGGCATTAAACTTGCAGTAACACACACAGAACTATATGGCATTAAACTGGCAGTAATGCACAAAACTATATGGCGTTAAACTGGCAGTAACGCACACAAAACTCTATGGCGTTAAACTTGCAGTAACGCACACAGAACTATATGGTGTTAAACTGGCAGTAACGCACACACAAAAGTAAATGGCGTTAAACTGGCAGTAACGCACAACACTATGTGGCGTTAAACTGGCAGTAACACACACAGAAAAATATGGCTTTAAACTGGCAGTGACACACAGAACTACAGTCAGGTCCATAAATATTGGGACATTGACACAATTCTAATCTTTTTGGCTCTATACACCACCACAATGGATTTGAAATGAAACAAACAAGATGTGCTTTAACTGCAGACTTTTAGCTTTAATTTGTGGGTATTTACATCCAAATCAGGTGAACGGTGTACGAATTAAAACAGTTTGTATATGTGCCTCCCACTTTTTAAGGGATCAAATGTAATGGGACAGCATTGACATCACCAGACGCTGGGTTTCATCCCTGGTGTTGCTCTGCCAGGCCTCTACTGCAAGTGTCTTCAGTTCCTGCTTGTTCTTGGGGCATTTTCCCTTCAGTTTTGTCTTCAGCAAGTGAAATGCATGCTCAATCGGATTCAGGTCAGGTGATTGACTTGGCCATTGCATAACATTCCACTTCTTTCCCTTAAAAAACTCTTTAGTTGCTTTCGCAGTATGCTTCGGGTTATTGTCCATCTGTATTGTGAAGCGCCGTCCAATGAGTTCTGAAGCATTTGGCTGAATATGAGCAGATAATATTGCCCGAAACACTTCAGAATTCATCCTGCTGCTTTTGTCAGCAGTCACATCATCAATAAATACAAGAGAACCAGTTCCATTGGCAGCCATACATGCCAAAGACATGATACTAGGGATGGGCCCGGTGCTCGATTCGAACCCATGTTCGAATCGAGCATCGGGCGTTCGCTCGCTCGTCGAGCCCAGAACTATTTGGGCCGTTCGCATCACATTCGTGTGATGCGAGCGGCCCCGCAATGCATTGCGGCCGGCGCGGCCGGCGCAGTGCATTGCTGGCTGATGATTGGCCAAGCATGCACTGTGACCCCGCATGCTTGGCCAATCACAGCGCCCGAAACTCGGAGAGCAATAATTGGCTACAGGCAGGACGCCTGTAGCCAATTACAGCTCAGGGGCTTTAGTACACGCCCCACCATTTAAAAGGCCGCCACGCCATCGGCCCCGGTCACATGAGTTCCGGCTTTAGGAGAGATTAGTCTGCTGATTCTGTCTTTGCTTGATACTGAAAGATTTGCTCTTCTTTGCTAAACCATTGGCTATTTCTTTGCTAAACCATTGCTACCTAAGTCATTGATCGTTCATTGCTGCTGATTGCACAGTTAGTGTGTTATTAGCTGCTGCTGGGGATTAGTCTGGTGCGTGCTTACTGTTAGTACAGTATTGCAGTAGTACCAACCGCAGTGCTGTTAGCACAGCATTGCACCCCAACAGCACCCATAGGACTTCTAGTGTGTTAGTGGCAGCAAACAGAGCTCCTATATTTTCTTCTCAGCAGCACCCATAGGACTTCTAGTGTGTTAGTGGCATCACACAGAGCTCCTATATTTTCTTCTCAGCAGCACCCATAGGACTTCTAGTGTGTTAGTGGCAGCAAACAGAGCTCCTATATTTTCTTCTCAGCAGCACCCATAGGACTTCTAGTGTGTTAGTGGCAGCAAACAGAGCTCCTATATTTTCTTCTCAGCAGCACCCATAGGACTTCTAGTGTGTTAGTGGCAGCAAACAGAGCTCCTATATTTTCTTCTCAGCAGCACCCATAGGACTTCTAGTGTGTTAGTGGCATCACACAGAGCTCCTATATTTTCTTCTCAGCAGCACCCATAGGACTTCTAGTGTGTTAGTGGCAGCAAACAGAGCTCCTATATTTTCTTCTCAGCAGCACCCATAGGACTTCTAGTGTGTTAGTGGCAGCAAACAGAGCTCCTATATTTTCTTCTCAGCAGCACCCATAGGACTTCTAGTGTGTTAGTGGCAGCAAACAGAGCTCCTATATTTTCTTCTCAGCAGCACCCATAGGACTTCTAGTGTGTTAGTGGCATCACACAGAGCTCCTATATTTTCTTCTCAGCAGCACCCATAGGACTTCTAGTGTGTTAGTGGCAGCAAACAGAGCTCCTATATTTTCTGCTCAGCAGCACCCATAGGACTTCTAGTGTGTTAGTGGCATCACACAGAGCTCCTATATTTTCTTCTCAGCAGCACCCATAGGACTTCTAGTGTGTTAGTGGCAGCAAACAGAGCTCCTATATTTTCTTCTCAGCAGCACCCATAGGACTTCTAGTGTGTTAGTGGCATCACACAGAGCTCCTATATTTTCTTCTCAGCAGCACCCATAGGACTTCTAGTGTGTTAGTGGCAGCAAACAGAGCTCCTATATTTTCTTCTCAGCAGCACCCATAGGACTTCTAGTGTGTTAGTGGCAGCAAACAGAGCTCCTATATTTTCTTCTCAGCAGCACCCATAGGACTTCTAGTGTGTTAGTGGCAGCAAACAGAGCTCCTATATTTTCTTCTCAGCAGCACCCATAGGACTTCTAGTGTGTTAGTGGCATCACACAGAGCTCCTATATTTTCTTCTCAGCAGCACCCATAGGACTTCTAGTGTGTTAGTGGCAGCAAACAGAGCTCCTATATTTTCTTCTCAGCAGCACCCATAGGACTTCTAGTGTGTTAGTGGCAGCAAACAGAGCTCCTATATTTTCTTCTCAGCAGCACCCATAGGACTTCTAGTGTGTTAGTGGCATCACACAGAGCTCCTATATTTTCTTCTCAGCAGCACCCATAGGACTTCTAGTGTGTTAGTGGCAGCAAACAGAGCTCCTATATTTTCTTCTCAGCAGCACCCATAGGACTTCTAGTGTGTTAGTGGCAGCAAACAGAGCTCCTATATTTTCTTCTCAGCAGCACCCATAGGACTTCTAGTGTGTTAGTGGCAGCAAACAGAGCTCCTATATTTTCTTCTCAGCAGCACCCATAGGACTTCTAGTGTGTTAGTGGCAGCAAACAGAGCTCCTATATTTTCTTCTCAGCAGCACCCATAGGACTTCTAGTGTGTTAGTGGCATCACACAGAGCTCCTATATTTTCTTCTCAGCAGCACCCATAGGACTTCTAGTGTGTTAGTGGCAGCAAACAGAGCTCCTATATTTTCTTCTCAGCAGCACCCATAGGACTTCTAGTGTGTTAGTGGCAGCAAACAGAGCTCCTATATTTTCTTCTCAGCAGCACCCATAGGACTTCTAGTGTGTTAGTGGCAGCAAACAGAGCTCCTATATTTTCTTCTCAGCAGCACCCATAGGACTTCTAGTGTGTTAGTGGCATCACACAGAGCTCCTATATTTTCTTCTCAGCAGCACCCATAGGACTTCTAGTGTGTTAGTGGCATCACACAGAGCTCCTATATTTTCTTCTCAGCAGCACCCATAGGACTTCTAGTGTGTTAGTGGCAGCAAACAGAGCTCCTATATTTTCTTGTCAGCAGCACACATAGTACCTATAGTGTGTTAGTGTCAGCACCCATAGGACCTACAGTGTGTTGTGAGCACACATAGGAGTTCTATTTTTTATACTATATACACTACCGACTACAATGGCTGGAAGACCGCCAAGGAGAGGCAGAGCGTGCCGAGGCAAGAACACAGGGCAGGCAGGCTCTGTTTCTAGAGACAACAGTGCTGGCCGTGGACGTGGTCGTGCATCGTCATCAGCGCGTGGCCATGGGACACGCTTGTCTTTGTTTTCGGCAGCTGGACATGTGGAGCCGCATCATGCCGAAGGCTTGGTAGAATGGATGACCAAGCCCTCCTCATCCTCCTCATCCTCTCTCACCCAGGCTCAGGGTACTGGCAGAGCAGCTGCCAACGCGTACTCAATGGCATCATCAGCCACCCCTTCCCTAGACCCACCATGTCCTCCTGAGGAGTCCCCCGAACTGTTTGAGCACAGTGTTGGGTACATGCTCCAGGAGGATGCCCAACGATTCGAAGGCTCGGATGATGATACCCAGCTTGAGGAAGTCAGTAGTGTGCGCGCAGAGAAAGGGGATGCTGAAGGACAGCAATCTGGCAGTAGTGTTCCACCAGCTGCAGCTTACTGCCAGGTTTGCTCTAGTGGTGAAGAGGGAGGGGATGATGAGGTCACTGACTCCACGTGGGTGCCTGAAGGGAGAGAGGAGGAGGAGGAGGAGGATGCAGCGTCACATGTCCAACGAGGCAGGATGCCCCCTGGAGGCCAGCTAGAGGCCAGCACAGCAACTGTACCACACCGCAGAGCTCCGCCTGTGCAGGGCGCTGCCTCTGCACGTTATCACAAAAGTTCTTTGGTGTGGGCCTTTTTTGAGACGAGTGCATCAGATCGCACCACTGCTATTTGCAATATTTGTCTCAAGCGTATCTCGCGTGGCCAAAACATCAGCCGCTTGGGCACCACAAGCATGAGCAGACATATGTCGACCTGCCATGCAGCTCGTTGGCAAGCACACATAAAAGACCCACACCAAAGAACAAAGCGGACCTCTCCTTGCTCCTCATCAGCTGGGATCTCCATCCCCACTATATCTTCAGTCCTCTCTGAAAGCTGCTCTGAGAGGACTGAAGGTGTAGAATTAGGTGTGTCACAACCAAGTACTTGCAGTACACCGACGTCCGATTGTAGCAGGCAAATTTCCCTGCCCCAGCTGCTGGACCGTCGAAAGAAGTATACTCCCAGCCATCCACATGCCCAGCGGTTGAATGCTAGCTTGGCTAAATTGCTAGCACTTCAACTGCTGCCTTTTCAGTTGATAGACTCGGCCCCCTTCCGTGAGTTTGTTCAATGTGCGGTTCCTCAGTGGCAGGTTCCCAAACGCCACTTTTTCTCACGGAAGGCAATTCCGTCTCTCTACTGGCATGTGGAAGGCAATGTCCATGCCTCGCTGGACAGGGCGGTCAGCGGTAAGGTGCATATTACCGCTGACTCATGGTCCAGCAGGCATGGACAGGGACGTTATCTTTCTTTCACGGCCCATTGGGTCACTCTATTGGTAGCTGGGAGGGATGCAGGACAAGGTGCAGTAGTGTTGGAGGTTGTTCCGCCACCACGCCTCCAAAATGCTACTACTGGTTGTGACACACCTCTCTCCTCCACCCCCTCCTCTTCTTCTTCCTCCATGTCCTCTTCGAGTGCTCTGTCCTCGGAACCAGCGGTGCTCCGTAGGCGTACAAGGGGCTATGCGAGTACGCAGGCAAAAAGATGCCATGCCGTGCTTGCGCTGGTGTGTTTGGGGGACAGGAGCCACACTGGGCCAGAGGTTCTGGCAGCTCTGCAGGGGCAGGCCGAGAGGTGGTTGACGCCACGCCAGCTTAAGCCAGGAATGGTCGTTTCTGATAATGGCACCAACCTCCTCTCCGCCCTGCGACAGGGGCAGCTCACCCATGTGCCCTGTATGGCTCACGTCCTCAACCTGGTGGTGCAGCGGTTCTTGGGCAGGTTCCCAGGCTTACAGGATGTCCTGAGGCAGGCCAGGAAAGTCTGTGTGCATTTCCGCCGATCTTATAATGCCAGTGCTCGGCTGACTGAGCTGCAAAAGGAGCTGAACCTGCCCAAGAACCGCCTAATATGTGACATGCCCACCAGGTGGAACTCAACGTTGGCCATGCTGCAGCGACTGCACACGCAGCAGAGGGCCATCAATGAGTACCTTTGCGACTACGGCACCAGGACAGGGTCAGGGGAGCTTGGCTTTTTTTCCCCACGCCAGTGGAGCATGATCAGGGATGCATGCACTGTCCTCTCACCATTTGAGGAGGCCACGAGGATGGTGAGCAGTGACAGTGCATGCATCAGTGACACTGTACCTCTTGTCCACCTGTTGGAGCATACGCTGCGTGGGATAATGGACAGGGCACTTGAGGCAGAACAGAGGCAGGAAGAGGAGGACTTCCTTGTCTCTCAAGGCCCCCTTTATCCAGACAATGTTCCTTCTGTCCCACCCATCACACAGGAAGAGGAGGAGGAGGAGGAGGAGGAGGAGGAGGATTGTGTGAGCATGGAGGTGGAGCCTGGCACTCAGCATCAGCAGCAGCAGTCTTTTAGGGATGATGTACAGTCCCAACAAACCAGTGGACTTGTACGTGGCTGGGAGGAGGTGGCTGGCGATCATGTCATCCTCAGTGACCCAGAAGACTCCGGACCGAATGCCTCAACTAACCTACGCTGCATGGCCTCCCTGATCCTGCAAAGCCTGCGGAAGGATCCTCGTGTTCTTCGGATCAAGGAGAGTGACCATTACTGGCTGGCCACTCTCCTTGATCCACGGTACAAGGGTAAGGTTGCGGACCTTATCTTGCCGTCGCAGAGGGAGCAGAGGATGAGACATCTCAGGGAGGCCTTGCAGAAAGGTCTGTGCAACGCGTTCCCAGAAACTGGGAGGTTACAAACTCCTGGTCCTGGACGACGAGTTGCTGAGGCTTCGGTCAGTAGCAGAAGGAGCGGTGGGGAAGGTGGACGTCTGACCGATGCGTTCAGACAATTTTTTAGTCCGCAGCCCCAAGGTATGATCGGTTCCAGCAACCATCGCCAGCGTCTGATATACATGGTGCAGGAATACCTAGGGGCAAGGTCAGACTTGGACACCTTTCCCACCGAAAATCCTCTGGCTTACTGGGTCCTGAGGATGGATCACTGGCCAGAGCTTGCACAGTATGCAATTGAGCTACTGGCCTGTCCTGCATCCAGCGTTCTTTCCGAACGCACATTCAGTGCTGCTGGAGGATTTGTCACCGATCATAGGGTGCGCCTGTCCACCGACTCGGTTGATCGACTGACCTTCATAAAAATGAATCAGTCTTGGATCACCACCAGCTACCAGACACCTGAAGCGGATATAACGGAATAATTTATAATGTCACATCCCTTCAAGACTGCCTATGCTGATGCTGAGTGACTGTCCTGTTATGTTCACTGACTATCCTCTTCCTCCTCCTCAATGATCCATGCCACCACACCAGTGCCTAAGGCACAATTTTTCAGCCCCTGTATAACAGGGGCGTGTAATTACAATTTTTTAAAAAGATGCTTCGCAACAGGTGTGACTGCTGTGCTCAGAGTACAGTATCTGTGAGGGGTTGCAGTGTTGTGGCACCAGCACCAGTGCCTAAGGCACAATTTTTCAGCCCCTGTTGGGGCGTGTAATTACAATTTTTAGGCAATGCTTTGCAACAGGTCTCATTGCTGTGCTCAGAGTACAGTATCTGTGAGGGGTTGCAGTGTTGTGGCACCAGCACCAGTGCCTAAGGCACAATTTTTCAGCCCCTGTATAACAGGGGCGTGTAATTACAATTTTTTAAAAAGATGCTTCGCAACAGGTGTGACTGCTGTGCTCCAAGTACAGTATCTGTGAGGGGTTGCAGTGTTGTGGCACCAGCACCAATGCCTAAGGCACAATTTTTCAGCCCCTGTTTAACAGGGGCGTGTAATTACAAATCTTGATCTAATAGTTCACAGCAGGGCCCATTCCTGCGCCCACCAAGAGTAACTATGAGGGCCTACAGTCTTGTGGCAACACCGTCCACCACCACCACCACCACCAAAGGCCCAATTTTTCTGCCCTGTTCAACAGGTGCATGCAATTACAAATCTTGATCTAATAACTCACAGCAGGGCCCATTCCTGCACCCACCAAGAGTAAATGTGAGGGCTTACAGTCTTGTGGCAACACCGTCCACCACCACCACCACCACCACCAAAGGCCCAATTTTTCTGCCCGGTTCAACAGGTGCATGCAAGTACAAATCTTGATCTATTAACTCACAGCAGGGCCCATTCCTGTGCCCACCAGTCTTGTGGCTACACCAACATCTAATAGGGCAAATTTCTGCAGAGTATATACGGCAGGCCCCTACTTTCAAACATCCAACTTACAAACGACTCCTACTTGCAAACGGCAAGAGAAAACAGGAAGTGAGAGGAAATCTACCCCTAGGAAGGAAAATTCTATCCTGTTAGATTTAATTTGGGAAAAAGGTATCTCCTCTCTACTGATGCTTTATCACCAATCCTTGTTTCAATTAAAACCCCACTTTTCCAAATACATTTGTCATTGGGACGGAAAGTGAGGTGACATGTTCTGAACAGATGTGCAAAGACAGCAAATGTTACAGGGGTGATAACCCCTCCCTATGTTCTCCAAAAAGCTTAAAAATTGATTTTTTTGGGATGTAGCTACACTTCATAATGTACCTGTTCAGATTCTACTTAAGAACAAACCTACAGTCCATGTCTTGTTTGCACCACCTATATACTGCTGTTCAGAGTATATAGGGTTGTAGGTATAGGGTTTTATTTTGGGTGCGGGGTCCCCCTTAGTATCCATACAAGACCCAAAGGGGCTGGGGTGGGGGGGGGGGGGTGATGGGGTAGCCATGCCATTTTTCTCAAGGATTTTCAGCCATATGGCGGCCAGGACAAGACATGACATTGAAGCCGCAAGTGGTTTTAAATGGCTTCTTTTTTTCCTTTACAAATGTCATTTTGTGCAAGGACAGTTCTAAACACGGGAAACACATGCCACTTCACAGGCATACTTTAGACACCCCCCAGGTACCGTATTTAAAGGAAAATTTCACTTTTTTTTTTTTCACTTTATGCATCATTAAAATGACTGCTCCCGAAAACACTTTAGTTTTTAAAATTTCTTTTTGCATTGATATATGTCCCCTGGGGCAGGACCCGGGTCCCCAAACCTGTTTTATAACATTAACATGCATATTGGCCGTTGTAATTAGCAATTTTGATTTTGAACGTTCGCGTCCATTATAACGAATAGGGTTCGAAAATTCGCGCGAACTTTCGGTCCGTTCGAAGGTTCTGGTGCGAACCGAACCCGGGGGTGTTCGGCTCATCCCTACATGATACTACCACCACCATGCTTCACTGATGAGGTGAAATGCTTTGGATCATGAGCATTTCCTTTCCTTCTCCATACTCTTGTCTTCCCATAACTCTGGTATAAGTTGATCTTGGTCTCATCTGTCCATAGGATGTTGTTCCAGAACTGTGAAGGCTTTTTTAGATGTTTGGAAAACTGTAATCTGGCTTTCCCGTTTTTGAGGCTCACCAATGGTTTACATCTTGTGGCGAACCCTCTGTATTCACTCTGGTAAAGTCTTCTCTTGATTGTTGACTTTGACACACATACACCTACCTCCTGGAGAGTGTTCTTGATCTGGCCAACTGTTGTGAAGGGTGTTTTCTTCACCAGGGAAAGAATTCTTCGGTCATCCACCACAGATGTTTTCCATGGTCTTCCGGGTCTTTTGGTGTTGCTGAGCTCACTGGTGCGTTCTTTCTTTTTTAGGATGTTCCAAACAGTTGATTTGGCCACACCTAATGTTTTTGCTATCTCTCTGATAGGTTTGCTTTGTTTTTTCTGCCTAATGATGGCATGCTTCACTGATAGTGACAGCTCTTTGGATCTCATATTGAGAGTTGACGGCAACAGAGTCCAAATGCAAATAGCACACTTGAAATAAACTCTGGACCTTTTATCTTCTCCTTGTAAATGGGATAATGAGGGAATAACACACCCCTGGCCATGGAACAGCTGAGCAGCCAATTGTCCCATTACTTTTGGTCCCTTAAAACGTGGGAGGCACATATACAAACTGTTGTAATTCCTACACCGTTCACCTGATTTGGATGTAAATACCCTCAAATTAAAGCTGAATGTCTGCAGTTAAAGCACATCTTGTTCGTTTCTTTTCAAATCCATTGTGGTGGTGTATAGAGCCAAAAAGATTAGAATTGTGTCAATGTCCCAATATTTATGGACCTGACTGTATATACTGTTAAACTGGCAGTAAATCACACAAAAGTAAATTGCATTAAACTTGCAGTAAAGCAAAAACTATATAGCGTTAAACTGGCAGTAACGCACACAGAAGTAAATGGCGTTAAACTGGCAGTAACGCACAAAACTATATGGCTTTAAACTTGCAGTAACACACACAGAACTATATGGCATTAAACTGGCAGTAACGCAAACAGAAGTAAATGGCGTTAAACTGGCAGTAATGCACGAAACTATATGGCGTTAACCTGGCAGTAACGCACACAAAACTCTATGGCGTTAAACTTGCAGTAACGCACACAGAACTATATGGCATTAAACTGGCAGTAACGCACACAGAACTATATGGCTTTAAACTGGCAGTAACACACACAGAACTATATGGCGTTAAACTGGCAGTAATGCACACAGAAATATAGGGCATTAAACTGGCAGTAGCGCACACAAAACTATATGGCGTTAAACTGACAGTAACGCACACAGAAATTAATGCCGTTAAACTAGCAGTAATGCACACAGAAGTAAATGACGTTAAACTGGCAGTAACGCAATCAAATAGATGGTGTTCAACGGTCACTAAACTGACGCTATCTAAACTGTCCCAACTCTAGCTATACACTAATATAAAGATTACTGGTACGGTCTCACTACACTACACTGAAACTATCTGAGCTATCCCTACTCCACACTAATGTATGTATGAATGACACGGTCTCACTACACTACAGTGAAACTATCTGAGTTGTCCCTATTCTAGCTGCACACTATGCAAAGCTGAATGATGGTCCTCCTCACTACACTCACACTATCCCTAGACTGACACTAAACTAATATTCTACACTGACAATTGAAGCGAAATAGCACATTATAGCACACTAACTAACTAATAGCACTGAACAGAGCCCTGTTCTATCTCTCTCCACGCCAAAATCACATTGAAAGAATACTTTTATATTGTGGGGCGGGAATGAGCCATGATTGGATGAAGTCATGATGACAGTGTCCAATCATGACTCTGACAGTGCTCTGTGCCCTGATTGGCTGAAGCTTTCACTGCTTCAGCCAATCAGGGCTTGCAATGCACTGTTCAATGCCACAATGCATTGTGGGGGGGGGGCGAACAAATCGTCGAACGAACCGTTTGTTCGGATGTTCGCCACCTGTTCGAACAGCGAAAGTTTGGCCCAAACTTATGATCGGGCCGAACCGTTCGCCTATCCCTACTCTCTACATATAACATACCTCTTTCCTGTTGGAAAGAGTTAAGGAGCACTAAGGAAGAGGCCCAAATACTTTTTTTGTATGTTTATATACTGTATGTTCTTTTCAGTATGATTGATATTGATGTAATAATATTAGGAGCACCACACCATTTTTTAAATTTACATGGTATATGCACATTTGAGAATGACGGCTGCTGTTCACAAGAGTATTGATAGATTGATAACAGCACATAGATTAATTTTGCTTATATTTCCTATACACGTCATAACATTTGTAAAGTAGTCATAAATAAAACTTTTTTATTGTTATTCATTCAAGACAATTATTGGTTCAGTTTTATGATCTCAATGGCCTCAGACTTACAAATTAACAAAACAGCAGATGGTAAGCAAGATAAGTAATCATATTTTGGTTGTTTGCTGACATTTGTAAACCACCTGAGCTTCTATCTAACGATTTATAGAGCTCTATTAAAACATTTGATTAAATATCTCACAGTTATAAAATCATAACATTCATATACCCGCTGGCATTTATAAACATCATACATTAAACAATAAACTTTTATATACTTTTATACTTTGAAACATTTTCATTGTTAAACATTAAATAACATATGGCATACATATTTAAATTAAAGGAGAAATTTGGATAAACACATAATGGTAAACTGACAGGGACATCTCTATATAGTAAATGGGTATACAAATTAGACTGTATATGTGTTTATTATCAGATATGCAAGGCTATGTAATAAAAAAAAAAGAATAAACTACTTATGTTCTCACTTTTCACTCATATCATTGATCACATTTTGTTATACAGGTATCTGTTGGATAAGTGCAAAAATATATATTCTGATCCTGCCATAAAACTTGTGAGCTCTCTGCTTCAGCTGCATTGTTATCAGTTATCGTTGTGTCCAGTTCTCTCTGTGAAGTGCAGAACCACTTCCCCTATGCAATGAATACAAGGAGAGGTTCTGTAGTCCTGTCCTAGGGAGACACCATTGTTCCTCCATAGATATGGTACAGTTAGTGAGTGTTGTCATCCAAAGCAGGAAAAGTGTTAATGGCAGGATCACCAGGTAATATTATAATAACAAAAGCCTCAAAAAAGAAAATTAGAGCAACCACCACATTCAAGTACTGGTAAGCTGCAATATAATAAAATTGTGTTCTTGGATTTAGATACAGTATGCTTTACTAATGCTTCCTCTTTATGCTGCAATCAAAGACAGATTACTCTTTATACATGTAACAATAAACCTACTTGTACCTAGAGATTTGTCAAACTAAAACACTGAAGCCTCGTACACACAGATGGTTTTCTCGGCAAGAAAACTGCTGGTAGAGCTTTTTGCAGAGAAAACCGGTCGTGTGTATGGTTTCTTGTCGGGAAAACTGCCGGGAATCTCGATGAGAAAAATAGAGAACCTGCTCCTTATTTTCTAGTCGGGATTCTTGTCGGCCTGTTTCCCGACGAGAAAACCGTGTGTGTGTGTATGCTTACCTGTCTCCAGGTAAACCCGCGCATGCTCGAAAAGACTTTGACGCATGCGCGGTAGCATACAAGGGTAGTGTAGAGTGTAGCAAGATGGCGGCGACGGCATCGAATGTGATGAGCGCATGCTCGCCGTAGTCAATGACGTCACTACATTCTTGCCATTCAAAATAACGGTGGTTCTGTTGAATGTGCGTGTGTACACAGGGCTTGGCAAGACAAGCTTGCCAGTAATCCCGTTGAGCAAACCAACGTTTTTTGTTTTTTTTTGATGGGATTCTCTCCCGTGTATATGAGGCTTTAGATTTTCAGGGTACTTTTAAGTGCAGATTCTCTTAACCACTTAACGACCGCTCACTGTATATATACGTCGGCAGAATGGCACCGACGGGCACAATCACGTAGAGTGTACGTGATTGCCTTTGTATAGTTGGGGGGTCCAATCGGATCCCCCTCCTATACAGTGAGCGGTGGCTAAGTGTCCGGGAGCGTTCCAGGATGAGGGGGCAGCCATTCGTTTCTGGCCACCCCCTCGCGATCGCTCCCGGCGAATGGAAATGCCCCCTCTGTTTGTGTCAGGCAGAGGAAGCAGGAGGAAGTGATGTCATCTCTGGTGCGGCGCTCACATATACCGAGCGCCGTACAAGAGAAGACATCAGGTCAGTGCACACAACACTACACTGACACCAGGACACATAGGGACATAAATCGCCCCCCAGGCCCCCCCAGACACCCCCAGATCACCCCCCAGATCACCCCCCCAGCCCCCAGTCACAGTGTCACTGATTGCAGTGACCATTTATTTAGTGATCACTGCAATCAGTGACATTTGTGACTGTAAAAGTGTCAGTACATTCAGTTTTAGGTCCAGTGTAGCCCCCTAACCCCCCTAATAAAGGTTTAACCCCCTGATCACCCCCCAGATAACCCTTTCACCCCCTATCACCACTGTCGCTAAGCGATCATTTTTCTGATCGCTGTCTTAGCATCAGTGATGCCGATCGGCAGCCAGTAATTTTTTTTAGGTTCGCCGCATGTTTTTATAGCGTCAGGTACCCCAATATATTATCTAATAAAGGTTTAACCCCCTTGATCGCCCCCCAGGTAACCCTTTCACCCCCTATCACCACTGTCGCTAAGCGATCGTTTTTCTAAACGCTGTCTTAGTGTCGGTGATGCAGATCGGTAGCCGGTAATTTTTTTTAGGTTCGCCGCAGGTTTTTATAGCGTCAGGTACCCCAATATATTATCTAATAAAGGTTTAACCCCCTTGATCGCCCCCCAGGTAACCCTTTCACCCCCTATCACCACTGTCGCTAAGCGATCGTTTTTCTGATCGCTGTCTTAGTGTCGGTGATGCAGATCGGTAGCCAGTAATTTTTTTTAGGTTCGCCGCAGGTTTTTATAGCGTCAGGTACCCCCATATATTATCTAATAAAGGTTTTAACCCCCTGATTGCCCCTAGTTAACCCTTTCACCAGTGATCACCATATAAGTGTTACGGGTGACGCTGGTTAGTTAGTTTGCTTTTTATAGTGTCAGGGCACCCACCGTATATAACCCAATAAAGGTTTAACCCCCTGATCGCCCGGCGGGTGATATCAATTAGGTTTTAGCGTCAGAGAGGGTCTGCGTCACACCCCAGGCAGCGTCAGGTTAGTGCCAGTAACGCTAACACCCATGCGTGAAGCATACACCCCCCTTAGTGGTATAGTATCTGAACAGATCAATATCTGATCTGATCAGATCTATACTAGCGTCCCCAGCAGTTTAGGGTTCCCAAAAACGCAGTGTTAGCGGGATCAGCCCAGATACCTGCTGGCACCTGCGTTTTGCCCCTCCGTCCAGCCCAGGCCACCCAAGTGCAGTATCGATCGATCACTGTCACTTACAAAACAAAAACACACATAACTGCAGCGTTCGCAGAGACAGGCCTGATCCCTGCGACTCCAGTGCTGTAGGAGGTGATTTCACCACCACAGTTAAATAAAAAAAAGCATATATGCCGAAGCATTGGGGCAGCAGGAGCGGAGGAGCGATTTTGCTCCTAATGCCACGTACATACGGTCGAAATTCCGACGGAGGCTTGCCCGTGGAAAAGTCCGACCATGTGTGTGCGGCATAACTTTTTTGCGGGAGGATGCCCCCATGCTTCGGCATATATAAATGGTGCATGTATGCCCATCATTGGAAGTGGGTGGATGAAGGGCGGTATTCTAATGGTGGGCATACCCACCGATCAATCTCTTTTTTCGTTCAGCCAACTGGCTGCATGAAAAAAAAAGATTACAATACATGTCCAACAAGGACCAGCAACGTACTGGTATGTTGCTGGACTTTGAATGTTTATACCAGAATGATGCCTGCGGGTTTAGGTATCATCTTGGTATCATTCTTTTCAGCCTGCGGCCGGCTTTCACGTAAAAGCAATCCTAGCGGCTAATTAGCCTATGGACTGCTTTTACAAGCAGTGGGAGGGAATGGCCCCCCCGGATATAAAAAGCGCCATTGGGAAATTGGGAAAGCATTTTATCACACTGATCTTGGTGTGGTCAGATGCTTTGAGGGCAGAGGAAAAATCTAGGGTCTAGAAGACCCCAGTTTTTTCAAAAAAAGAGTACCTGTCACTACCTATTGCTATCATAGGGGATATTTACATTCCCTGAGATAACAATAAAAATGATAAAAAAAAATACTTGGAAGGAACAATTTAAAAATAAAATAAAAAAGCAAAATTAATAATAAAAAAAAAAAAAAAAGCACCCCTGTCCTGCCCTGCTCTTGTCCAATGGCGAACGCAAGCGTTGGTCTGGCGTCATATGTAAACAGCAATTGCACCATGCATGTGAGGTATCACCGCGAAGGCCAGATCGAGGGCAGTCATTTTAGCAGTAAACCTCCTCTGTAAATCTACTGGGGTAACCTGTAAAGGCTTTTAAAGGCTTTTAAAAATGTATGTAGTTTGTCGCCAATGCGCGTTTGTGCGAAATTTTAAAGCATGTCGTGTTTGGTATCTATGTACTCGGCCTAAGATCATCTTTTTTATTTCATCAAACATTTGGGCAATATAGTGTGTTTTAGTGCATTAAAATTAAAAAAAGTGTATTTTTTAACCCAAAAAATGTGTTTGAAAAATCGCTGCGCAAATACTGTGTAGAAAAAAAAATGCAACATCCACCATTTTAATCTGTAGGGCCTTTGCTTTAAAAATATATATAATGTTTGGGGGTTCAACATAATTTTCTTGCAAAAAAAAAAATGTTTTCATGTAAACAAAAAGTGTCAAAAAGGGCTTTGTCTTCAAGTGGTTAGAAGAGTGGATGTAAGCTTCCTAATGTTGTGTATAAAATGCCAGAACAGTTCAAAACCCCCCCAAATGACCCCATTTTGGAAAGTAGACACCCCAAGCTATATACTGAGAGGCATGTCGAGTCCATGGAATATTTTATATGTTGACACAAGTTGCGGAAAATCGAATTTTTTTTTTTTTTGCACAAAGTTGTCACTAAATGATATATTACTCAAACATGCCATGGGCATATGTGGAATTACACCCCAAAATACATTCTGTTGCTTCTCCTGAGTACGGGGATACCACATGTGTGAGACTTTTTGGGAGCCTAGCCGCGTACGGGACCCCAAAAACCAAGCACCGCCTTCAGGCTTTCTAAGGGTGTAAATTTTTGATTTTATTTCTCACTGCCTATCACAGTTTCGGAGGCCATGGAATGCCCAGATGGCACAAACCCCCCCCCCCCAATGACCCCATTTTGGAAAGTAGACACCCCAAGCTATTTGCTGAGAGGTATTGTGAGTATTTTGCAGATCTCGCTTTTTGTCACAAAGTTTTGAAAATTGAAAAAAAAAATATATATATATTTTCTTTCTTCATTTTCAAAAACAAATGAGAGCTGTAAAATGCTCACCATGCCTCTCAGCAAATAGCTTGGGGTGTCTATATTCCAAAATGGGGTCATTTGGGGGGGTTTTGTGCTATTTTGGCATTTTATGGCCTTCGAAACTGTGATAGGTAGTGAGGAGTGAAATCAAAAATTTGTGCCTAGAAATCCTGAAGGCGGTGCTTGGTTTTCGGGGTCCCGTACGCGGCTAGGCTCCTAAAAAGTCCCACACATGTGGTATCCCCGTACTCAGGAGAAGCAGAAAAATTTATTTTGGGGTGTAATTCCACATATAACCATGGCATGTGTGAGCAATATATCATTTAGTGACAACTTTTTGTAATATTTTTTTTTTCTGTCATTATTCAATCACTTGGGACAAAAAAAATATATATATTTAATGGGCTCAACAGGCCTCTTAGCAATTTCCTTGGGGTGTCTACTTTCTAAAATGGGGTCATTTGGGGGGGTTTTGTGCTATTTTGGCATTTTATGGCCTTCAAAACTGTGATAGGTAGTGAGGAGTGAAATCAAAAATTTGCGCCCTTAGAAATCCTGAAGGCGGTGCTTGGTTTCCGGGGTCCCGTACGCAGCTAGGCTCCCAAAAAGTCCCACACATGTGGTATCCCCGTACTCAGGAGAAGCAGCAAAATGTATTTTGGGGTGCAATTCCACATATAACCATGGCATGTGTGAGCAATATATCATTTAGTGACAACTTTTTGTAATTTTATTTTATTTTTTATTTTTTAGTCATTATTCAATCACTTAAGACAAAAAAAAAAATTCAATGGGCTCAACATGCCTCTCAGCAATTTCCTTGGGGTGTCTACTTTCCAAAATGGGGTCATTTGGGGGGGTTTTGTACTGCCCTGTCATTTTAGCACCTCAAGAAATGAGATAGGCAGTCATAAATTTAAAGCTGTGTAAATTTCAGAAAATGTACCCTAGTTTGTAAACTCTATAACTTTTGCGCAAACCAATAAATATACGCTTATTGACATTTTTTTTTACTAAAAACATGTGGCTGAATACATTTTGGCCTAAATGTATGACTAAAATTGAGTTTATTCGATTTTTCTTATAACAAAAAGTAGAAAATATCATTTTTTTTTCAAAATTTTCGGTCTTTTTCTGTTTATATCGCAAAAAATAAAAATCGCAGAGGCAATCAAATACCATTAAAAGAAAGCTCTATTTGTGGGAAGAAAAGGACGCAAATTTGGTTTGGGTACAACATTGCATGTCCGCACAATTTACAGTTAAAGCAGCGCAGTGCAAAATTCTGAATTCACCTCTGGTCCTTTAGCTACCAAATGGTCCGGGGCTTAAGTGGTTAAACCTGATTTTGAAGTCTATGGATTACATCATCAAAGACAACAATGAGAAATGTTAGAAAGTATCCCTGTTTCATTTCTGAGATGACATTTTTTGTAGGGTCAGATTTATCTCAGGCATGGATATTTTATACATAGTTACAATGATTCAACCAGGACAAATGCCACTGGAAATCGGAAACCACTGAAGTAGAGTCAGTAGTTGACCTTCTGTGTTCAGAATACAGTACCTGGAAGAAAGTGGAAATCACAATGCCTACTTCTGTGATTTTCAGATTTCAGGGACATCAGCAAGGTATATTATATACTGTACATAGCTACATTGGTCCATAGTTACATAGTTAGTCAGGTTGAAAAAAGACACACGCCCATTAAGTTCAACCAAAAAATATATATATATATATATATATACACAAACCTACACCCACAGTTGATCCAGAGGAAGGCAAAAAACAAAACAGCAAAGCATGCTCCAATTTGCTACAGCAGGGGGAAAAACCCTTCTTGATCCCCCGAGAGGCAATCGGATTTTCCCTGGATCAACTTTACCTATAAAGTGTAACTATGTATAAAATATCCATAACTGAAATTCATCTTTAACCACTTCAATACAGGGCACTTTCCCCCTTCCTGCCCATGCTAATTTTCAGCTTTCAACGCTGTTGAAACAATTGCGCAATCATGCAACACTGTACCCAAATTTTTTTTTTATAATTTTGTTTCCACAAATAGAGCTTTCCTGACAGACTCCATGGAAGACTACGTGTGAGCTAACCCCGCCTCTCCAATGCTATAGGACCCCACTCCCATAAATTTGAGCACACAGCCAGAGACTGCGTTCCTTTTTTGTCCTCCTCTTTGGACCTACATCATTATACACTTACATTTCCTCATGTCCAAACCGGATGAAGGAGTCTTGAGCGGACCGCCATCCGACATACCAACAGAGTGGTGTTAAGAGCCCAGGGCCCATCCATGGGCGGGTGAGCAGCTTCAGGCATGTATGTCCCAGTGTTGGAGGGCAGCCTGTGTATACTTAAGAGGAATCGTTTGTTACAGCTGGCAAGGTCGGGAGTCTTCTGTTTGTTGTTCTCTATGACAGTGTTTAAGTTCTTTAAATGTTTGTTTTTGCAAACCCTCTCACCCCCCTCCTTCCCCTGGCCCCGTTTTTTCGCTTCATGGTACCTGGAGCGCTTTTGCGTCCCAAAGTGCCGTCTTCCTTCCGGGTAGCGGCTGCGACGAGCTATTGCGCATGCGCAAAGCCACAAACGATCCAGAGGCTTGGTTCACGCATGTGCAGCTGGGCAGAGGGCCCGGAGGCCGCACAGGTGCTGTTCAGTGTGTCCCCATTGCGCAGGCGTGAGAGGGGCCGGTGGTGACATCACCCAGGCGGGGAATTCAAGTAGGCTGCCGTCCATGGTCTCTTTGGGATCTCCTGCGGGCGGTGTGCGAAAGCTTCCCCAAGCCCTTGGCCTCCATCCATGAGGTAGGCACTGGCTCAGGGCTGGGCTTCTTGGGACGTCAGAGGTCTTAAAGGGACAGTAGTCTCTTTTTGAAATATGTGTTTTTCCCTCTTGTTTGTCCCAGGACCATTCAGAGTCTCCTGCAAAATAGCCTGGTATTGTTGGGGTGCAATGGAAAGGTCACTGCCTTAATGTGGCCAGCCCTCATGCTCAGGTTTTGTGAGGGAACGGGGCTAGGTGCATTCATGATGGGACAGGCATCATAATGTCATGCGTTTGCTTCCCATTCCTTTTTATTCAGCACTTCCAGGTCAGATCGTCAGCTCGCACGGGACGACAGAGACCTTGCCAGGCTGCAACAGCAGCATTAATCATCCATGCCCAGACATGACTCTCTGTCTAGGGCCCTTCAACAGAGGAGATGTTCCCATTCCTCCTCCAGACACCACACCCACCGCCCCGACAGCCGCTCTGATCGCAGAGCCTGCTGGGGATGTGGGACACGAGTCCCGGAGGGCAAATTGCTATGTGATCCATGCTATGCCCAGGCGGTCTAGTTAAGCGTGTGGTGCAGCAATCCCTAAAGGAGTGGGGTACAAGCCGCACGCGGAGCCAGTCCACCACTTTATCTGACTGCCTGACTGACAAGGCCCAGGAGGATCCAGGCCCATTCCAGCCTTGTGACACATCTCCCCGTCAGGGAAGGCATTGGCGTGCAGTAGGAATTGCACGGCAGATATGCACATTCATGTCGCGCGCACGCAAGCACGTGCATGCACACATGCGCACGTGCACGCAAGCGTGCGCCTGTCACCAACATTGACACCAAAGGGGCTATTTAAACTGAGTGCACCAAAGACTCTTTGCTGTTTGGTCTGCAGCTTCTGTGTGTCCTGAAACCCGTTATCTGTGCTGACTTCTGATCCTTGACCCGGCTTGCTCTCACTAACCTTGTCTGCTTGATATTTAAAAGCTGGTAATGAGGGCTAAATACGCCCCCTAATTAACTCCCCAAACCACCACTGCGCCCAGATGGAATTAGAACAAATAATCCTGGAGCTGCTACTTAAAAATTGAAACAATGTGGTATGTGTATTTTAAGTGAAAAAATAGTAGCGCTCTGTTTATGCAAAAACAGTCCTAACAAGTGATATACAAATCAAAAATACTATAATGTGTATATAAATGATATTCCACCAAGTGAAAGTGGACAAATGATAAATATAGTAGTCCTATGTATCCAAAACGTATAATCAAGCAACAAAAGTAATGAAATATATGTGCAGTGAATCATACATAAAAGTCCATAAAACAATATTCATGAATAAAAAGTCCATAAAGCAAAGTACAAGTGATAAAGAAATCCAGGAGATGAAAACTCGAGTGCTTCCAACAAATATGCTTAATCTTGAAAATGTAATTATGCTCCTTCACCACACCACTTGTGTCTGTGAATCCACTCCCAAAGGAAAAAAACTCACCAGATAGATATGCCTCACACTCTCATGTTCGGCATAAAAGCTTGATACCCCACCGGGGTTAATAGACAAATCCACCGGAATTTTTGCAAGAGAATCCACTCCAAATGTAAAAAATGAATAAGTGCTTCCAATGGTGAAGTAAGTAAAAACAATTTATTTTAAAATTGCACACACATCTTCAACCATCGTACTCACATTGTTCAAAATTCAAACAGGCACTTCAAATAAAAAGCAACAGAAATGAATGAAGGAGGCTTGCAATGGCGTACTAGGAATTGCGGTCACGGCGGACCCAGAATTTTTATTATTTTTAATATTTAAGAGTAATATGCACATTTACACTTCACAATCTTCACAATCTTCATCAGATGTAATATATTTGTTGCATGGGGAGACAGGCAATGTGCAGTCTACTTTCTGCTTAGGGATTAAGATTAAGCATATTTGTTGGAAGCACTCGAGTTTTCATCACCTGGATTTCTTTATCACTTGTACTTTGCTTTATGGACTTTTTATTCATGAATATTGTTTTATGGACTTTTATTTATGATTCACTGCACATATATTTCATTACTTTTGTTGCTTGATTATACGTTTTGGATACATAGGACTACTATATTTGTCTGCTTGATATCCTAACCTCTAGTGGTGTAGTGGTTAGCACTTTCACCTAGCAGCAATAGGGTTGCTGGTTCAAATCCTGACCATGACACCATCTGCCTGGAGTTTGCATGTTCTCCCTGTGCCGGCGTGGGTTTCCTCCGGGTACTCCGGTTTCCTCCCACACTCCAAAGACATGCTGGTAGGTTAATTAGATCCTGTCTATAATTGGCCCTAGTATGTGTTTGTAAGCATGTCGGGACCCTTCGGGGTAAGACTGCGCTATATCAAGATACCTCTCTCAACTCAACTATTTGTTTTGGACTTCTCTTCTGCCTGCTGCTCTGCCTGATCCGCCAGTACGTCTCTGACCCGGCCTGCCTGACTCTGCACCTGTTCCTCCAGCCTGCTGCAATTCTGCTCTACAAATCTCACTAGTTTCTGCTTCCATCTGCGATCCAGTCTGCCACCGTTCTCTTCTACCCCCTACCGGTTTTCCTGCTGCATCTCCAGCCACGAGCATCCAGCCACACCGATACTGGACTGATCCTAGGCACTCCTGCATCACCGTGCTTCCATAGCTGCTGTCTTAACCTCAGGGGCCTGCAAGCCGGTGCAGCAAGAGAGGCTCTCCTCTACACGTCAGGCTCACGATCCAGGTACGTGACGCTCCCGGGTCATCAGACCGCGAAATAGAGGGAAATTAATTTGTTGGAGGCCTTCGACTTCGCCTTAGTTTCACCACTGATTAAAGCGGTCATAGAGGCCCTGAAGTGGGAAGACACTTTCACTCCCCTGGCTAAACAAAGGAAATTCCTTAAGCATCTGGGGAAGGAGCACTCTAATTCCCCTCTCCTTTCAGAGTTAAAGGATATCATTGTTGAAGAATGGAGCAAAGTAGACAAGAAAACTTTGTTAAGCAAAAACCTCCAGATTATACCCCTTTAAGGCAGAGGAAGTGAAGCATCTGGAAAATGCTCCCCTGGTAGACGCAGCTTTGATGCGATTAACCAAACATGCCACTCTTCCCTTAGAGGACACTGTATCCTTTAAGGACGGGCTTGAAAGGAGAATAGATCAAGACCTCAATAGGATATACGGGCTAGCCGGTATGGCTTTTAGAGATGACATGACCCTCGTGGCCATGTCCAGGGCTAAGGAAACCTGGACATAAAATATGGACTCCGTGCTCAAGGGCGTTTCAGAAGAACCGGGCAGAGGCTTGGCAGTCCAAGAACCAAAGCTGGCAGTAACCTTCCTGTGGGAAGCTTCTATCGACCTCATCTGCCTCTTGGCCTGGACTATGCTGTCCATGGTCACGCCTAAGCGTGTCTTATGGTTACGACCTTGGATCGCTGATCCAGCGTCTAAACATTCCTGGGGTAGGATCCCCCTTTGAAGGGCCCTTGTTGTTTAGCAACAGGCTGGATAACGCTATGGCCCGGACCACAGGCTTTTTGCCCCAGGATAGGCATCTGTTCGGCCAGAAGAGGCCTCAGCGGAGAAGACGCAGTACTGAGCATTCAAGAGAACACACTCTTACAGGCCCGGCCAGGACTTCAGAAGAAATTGGAGCAGGGGGCAGGCACCCTTTCGAAAGTCCACTAAGAGCCAGGCGTCCAGTGGATGAGAGCCGGCTAAAGTCGTTTTGAGATTGGGCCCGCCCAGACGGGTCGGGTGGGGGCTCGTCTGCTTCTCTTCCGGCACATCTGGGTGGCCTTAATCTACTACTGGACCATCAAGATGGTTTAATCAGGCCACATATGGTCCTTCACCAGTATTCCTCCCTCCAGATTTATTTCCACGCTGCTACCACGGTTAGAGGAAAAGAAGCAGGTGTTACTGTCCTACATGGATTTGCTGAGAACACAGGGAGTGGCGGTGCCTGTCCCGAACTGCGAAGAGTTTCAGGGGGTATACTCCCCTCTCTTCTTAGTGCAGAAGAAGAACGATCCAGTGATAGACCTAACTTACCTAAACAAGTTTATAAAATACGAAAGATTCAAAATGGAGACTCTGTCTACCATCCAGTAAACCGTGCAACCAGGCGATTGGCTAATCTCAATCGACTTAAAAGATGCTTACTTTCATGTGCCTGTGACAAAGGAATTCCACAAATACCTCCAGTTCCAAGTTGGGCAAGAACATCTACAGTTCACCTGCCTCCCTTTTGGACTGACAACCACACCCCAAGTCTTTTCAAAAGTTCTTCTGGCCGTGGTGGCCTTCATCAGAACAAGAGGGATACGCTTGTACTACTATCTCGACGACCTCATGTTGCTGTCCCAAGACAAGGACCAGCTGTGGGTCCACAGGGAGCAGGTTATCTCCACATTGATTGACTTCGGGTGGCTCCTAAACCGGGAAAAAAGCCATCTAGAACCAGTCCAGTGCCTGATATACTTGGAAGCCCAGTTCCACACGGTGGAAAGCACCATCTCTCCCAGTGGAGAAGATCCCAGTCATCCAGGAGAGAATCTCACAGGCTCTGAGCTCCTCACGCCTGAGGGCCTCACAGTGCCTAAAAATTATTGGCACAATGGTCTCTACAACCCCCATGGTCAAGTGGTCTCTGTGGTGGTTATTCCCTTTTCAGACAGGGTTTCTTCAGCAATGGAAATCAGGGGACAACAATCAATCTATTCACATAACATCAGTGATGAGGAGCAGCCTCTTCTGGTGGCTTCAGCACAGAAATCTGCTCACCTGTCACTCCATTGACCCTTCTCATGGGTCACGGTCGCGACCGCTGCCAGCGGTGCGTGAGGGGAGCCCTCTGCAGGTCAGAACTTGCACAAGGCAAGTGGGATGCCCATCTTCACAACCTGGGCTCAAACGTCCTGGAACTTTGGGCAGCCTGGTGTGCCCTTTAATCCTTCACTCATCTTCTGAAAGAGGAATCAGTGTTATTAAGGATGGACAACACCACAGCGGTCTCCTATGTGTAGAGACAAGGGGGCAATCGGCGCTCCACCCTGCTCCAAGAAGTCAAGCCCATCATGTCCTGGGCCAAGATAAACCTGGCCAATATTTCAGCGGTCCTCATCCCCGGAGTCCAGAACGTCCACGCGGACTTCCTGTCTCGCAAACAGTTAGACAACAACAAGTGGTCTCTTGTGCAGACGGTCGATCGATCATGTGGATCCTGTCCGTGGAAGTCAATCCCGAAGTGGATCTATTTGCATCCCCCTGCAACTTCAAGATCAAGAAGTATTACACTGGGGGCCGTTGCAGCCTGGCCTTCAGAATAGATGCCCTGACAGACCAGTGGAGCTTCAACAGAGCATATGCCTTTCCCCCACTCCCGATCATCCTCAAGTTCTTATAGAGACTTCAAGCGGAAGCGGTCGAAGTGGTGGTGATAGCGCCTTACTGGCCGAACAGTGGTTTCCCCTCCTGACCCAGCTCAGCTTCCGTGACCCGATGCCTCTTCCTCTCAGGCCAGACCTTCTTTCTCAGAAGGCAGTCCTGCACCTTTGTCTGGCATTACTGAGACTGATGGTCTGGTTCTTGAGAGGGAGAGGCTGGAATCTCTCGGGGGTGTGCTTCAAGAGGGATTTCCACCGTCATGAGCTCAAGAAAGGCGAGCACGAATAAAGTATATGGGAGAATATGGGCCAAGTTTGTTGAATTTTCATCCTCTACGGGCAGATCACTCAGAGATCCAGAGATCCAGGATATCCTCAGTTTCCTTCGATCCGGCCTAGATCTGTCTCTATCCATCATCTCTCTCAGGGTCCAAGTCTCAGCTTTATCGGCCTTCTCCGGAACATCATGGGCTGTTCACCCTCTTATCCGGCAGTTCTTCCATGGGGCGACAAGACTCAGGCCCCAAAGAAGACCAAGATTCCCCAAATGGTGGTGATAGCGCCTTACTGGCCGAACAGTGGTTTCCCCTCCTGACCCAGCTCAGCTTCCGTGACCCGATGCCTCTTCCTCTCAGGCCAGACCTTCTTTCTCAGGAGGCAGTCCTGCACCTTTGTCTGGCATTACTGAGACTGATGGTCTGGTTCTTGAGAGGGAGAGGCTGGAATCTCTCGGGTGTGCTTCAAGAGGGATTTCCACCGTCATGAGCTCAAGAAAGGCGAGCACGAATAAAGTATATGGGAGAATATGGGCCAAGTTTGTTGAATTTTTATCCTCTACGGGATGATCACTCAGAGATCCAGAGATCCAGGATATCCTCAGTTTCCTTCGATCCGGCCTAGATCTGTCTCTATCCATCATCTCTCTCAGGGTCCAAGTCTCAGCTTTATCGGCCTTCTCCGGAACATCATGGGCTGTTCACCCTCTTATCCGGCAGTTCTTCCATGGGGCGACAAGACTCAGGCCCCAAAGAAGACCAAGATTCCCCAAATGGGATCTTCCCCTTGTTCTTGACTCCCTGTCTGGACTCAGTACCGCGGGATCTACCCCGCTTTCTATCAAAGACATTTCTGCAAAAGTCACTTTCCTAGTATCCATCACCTCGGCTAAAAGGGTTTCTGAGATCGGGTCCTTGGGTCATCATCACTATGCTTGGCTCAATCCCGAAAGTCCCTTCGGTGTTCCATGAGAATCAAGAAATACTGAAGGAATACCTGCAAGTTAATTCCTCTTTTAGATGCTCCGACTGCCTGTTTATTCTGCACTACGGCACTAACAGAGAGAATCGAGCCTCGACCAGAACGATTGCAGCCTGGATTGTCCAGTCCATCCAGCAGGCTTATAGGGCTAAGGGCTTGGCTCCTCCAGAGGCGGTCACGGCTCATTCCAATAGGGGAATGGTGGCTTCCTGGGCAGCAGCCTGGCATGTGGCACCAGATGTCATCTGCAAAATGGCTTTGTGGGCCTCCATTAATACCTTTTATGTCACAGTATTACATAGAACCTGCTTTTCTATCATCTGTGAACTTTGGTTTAAGAATCCTGTCGGTTGATGGAGCAAATTAAATTTCTTTTTTATTAGCATACCCACCCTTGTGGTTTGGCTAGTTATTTCCCACACGTAGTCTGCCATGGAGTCTGTCAGGAAAACGGAAAATGTATTATCAATACTTACCGTAATTTTCCTTTCCTGATGGACTCCATGGCAGACGAGGTTCCCACCCATTGGTCAAGAGTTGTCTAGTTATGGAATGCAGTCTCTGGCTGTGAGCTCAAATTTATGGGAGTGGGGTCCTATAGCATTGGAGAGGAGGCGGGTTAACCCACACATAGTCTGCCATGGAGTCCATCAGGAAAGGAAAATTACGGTAAGTATTGATAATAAAATTTCTGTTTTCTTTTGTAGAAAAGGAGAGCTGTGGGACTTTGAGTGAGGCAACCGCCATGTCAGATATAAACAGAAACATAAAATTTACAGTACATGATTTATTGTTACATTGTAGAAAAATATTGTATCAAATAAATAGGTAGTCACATGACTTACACTAAATATGCTGCTATATAGCATGCAATACAAATGGGAATTCAACATAATAACTGTACATAGCAAGATAAATGGGTTAAAAAACATTGTAGGGACAGGTAACTTAGCACATCTAGTGGCACTCAACGCGTTTCCTGGCATTACAGCCATTCATCAAGAGTGTTGTAACGTAATATACTGGAAAGGAAAGGGACAAAGATTAATGATGATGCCCTTAGAATAAGGGAGGAAGAGAGACTGTGTCCCAACAAGGTGGGGACAATCTGGGATACTCACTGCACAGCCCCAAGGCCAGGCACGGTGTCCGCCAGGGAAGATGGGGGTGACAGGCATGATGTCTCCCCCGGGGTTGAGACAGGGGAACCCTCCAAGAACGAAGAACAGCACCCAGAGCATAACACGGTGGTCACAGCCTGATCCAATGGACTATGTGTGCACAAAAAGTGCATAGTGTTCCTGGAAAAAATGTATATCAAAAAGGGGAAGATTAATTAAATGTGTAAAAGTGTAAGGTGTGTGAAATCATGGCAAAATATCTATGTGTTCCCACAAGGGGACTACATGAGGGGGTGTATGTGAAATAAAACCAATTAAGGGGGAAAAAATAAAACATACCAAAAAAGGATTGCTGAGCTCCCAACGAAGGTAACCTATGTGTGGATTCAGTGTGTGCTGTCCTTGTGAGCAAATGAACCATCGACTGCTCCAAGGCTATTATATACTCCCATTCCAAGGGAGGGGCCCCGTCAACGTCATGCCTGATTGGCCATACTGCACAAGAGAGGTGGGGAGGGGATTCCCAGCTGCATGTGGAGGAGCCATCAGCAGTGGGTCTCCACCCACCCTGTGCATGGCTAAGGATGTAAAAAAAGACGTTTAAACAATGTCAATGACACCGCTGATGCGGCGTCGAAGCATGACGCCGATGACTAGGAGGCCAAGCCCCGCCCCCACCAAAAAGTGGAGGGGGGGCGGACTGCTGCACCTCGCAACCCCGGAAACAGAGAAAACACCCGACCCCCCCTCAAACCCAAGCTGAACCAGACAAGGGATTGGGAGGTGATCTAAAAAGGTTACTGGGTCGAAGGTAATACAAGGGAAGATATTAACATAAGAATCTAATGGGAATAAGGAATAAATCTGATAACAAATTACTGAACACTGCTGTAGTATAGGGGCAATAAACTTTTTCTTTTGGTGGTATTTGATCATCACTGTGGTTTTTAAGTTTTGCTAAACAAATAAAAAAACACCGAACATTTTGAAAAAACAAAAGTTTTTCTTTGTTTCTGTTATAAAATTTTGTAAAGTCTTCTTCACTGATGGGCACTGATGAGGCTACGCTGATGGGCACTAATGGGCACTGATGAGGTGTCATGAATGAGGTGGCACTGATGAGATTGCACTGATGGTCACTGATGATGAGCCATTAATATGCAGCGCTGCTGGGCACTGATAGGCAGCACTGATGGGCACTGATCGGTGGCACTGATATGCAGCACTGATGGCCATTGATAGGCAGCACTGATGGACACTCATAGGTGGCACTGATGGGCACTGATAGGCAACACTGATGGGCACTAAAAGGCTGCACTGATGTCCACTTATAGGCAGCACTGATAGGTGGCACTGATGGGTGTCACTAATGGGCACTGATAGATGGCTCTGATAGGCAGCATTGATGAGGAGGCACTGGCAGGCATTACTGATGGGCACTGGCAGGCACCTCTAATGGGCACTGATTGGCAACCCAGGTGGTCATGAGTGGGCATACCTGCGGGGCATCCCTGGTGGGCACGGGTGGCCATGCTCAGGGAGCTGCACTGATAATCAATCAGCACAGATCCCCCTGTTAGGAGAGCAGTTGATTGGCTCTCCTCTACTCGCGACTGTCAGCGCAAGTGGAGGAAAAGCCAATACATGGCTCTTCCTGTTTACGCTGTGATCAGCTGTGAATGGACACAGCTGATCACATGGTAAAGAGCCTACATCAAAAGCTCTTTACCGATATTGGTGATGCAGTGTTTCAGACTAACACACCACACCAACGATCACCATGCTGTGCGTCCCCACAGGCATGCAGCTTGTCCTGCTGGTTGTCATACAACATCCAGTTGGGATAACTTAACCACTTTGCGCATGTCATTCTTCTATATGGGGGGCGGGAAGTGGTTAAACTGCATCTACCATCATGCAGCAAGCAATGAGCTTTGTAGAACATTTTTTTTTCTCAGCTTGCGTTTAGGTTTCAATATATTTTATTTTATATTATTTATACAAAATTTACTTAGGTAACATATTTCTAAGAAAAGCTTACATAATTTCATCATAAATCTAACAAAAACCTAATTTTACGTTTTTAAAAATGCTCCATGATTTCCCTCCCCTGGTCCACTCAGAGATTGAATCTTGCAACATAAGCCATAAGCAATGTAAAGAACATAACTAAACAGACCAATGTTTCCACCTGCTAAATTTCCCAACAGCCTGCTGTTTATCATGTCCAAGCTTTTTTGTTTTGTTTTGTTTCATAAAGTTTTATTGAGTTAAAAAATTAACAAGATACATGAACATTTAATGGATAGTGAACAAGGCATAGACATATGAGATCAATATTGAACATGTCTATTCCTAACTGCCTTATGATTTCAACTCCATAGTAAAACAGTAAGAATGGTAATTCCTGAGATTTAGTTACCAGATCATAGTCAAGAGAGAACAACGAAAGTAAATTCAGTCTTAAGGACTGTGTTAGCCCTACAAACAGGAACTATTTTTAGATATTCTATCAGGGAAAAGTATTTGAGTAATGTATCTGAAAGACAGCATATGGGGTTGTCGAGAAAAGTGTAGCGAGTGACAGTCCATGTCTTTTTATGAGTGGTGTTGTGAGGGGCAGGTAAGGGAGAAGGTTAAAGGGGAAAAAAAAAAGTAAAAAAAAAAAAAGAAGGGGAGAAGTGCAATAGTAAAGGGGGTAATAGATAAGCAGGAAGTTTGTTATCCCTCTTTCCCTCCCCCTCATATCCCCCCCCCCAAACTCCCCACCACCACCCCTCTCTCTCTCAATGGGAAGGGGGACGTAGAAGGAGTAAACATGGGGGATCAGAGGGTAAGGAGACAGTGAGGCTGAGGCAAACCGTGATGAGCCATTCTAGAGCAAGGGGATGGGAGGGATGGTAGGAATGTGAAATTGCCTCTCGGCCCCCTCCTCTCGAATCAAGGAGGAGGTTCCAGAGGCAACACCACATAGATTACCAATTTCTAATAATGAGACTAGTGCCTCTAATAGTGGATTATGATTGGTTTAAAGTTACAGAGATGTTCTATCTAACTTATATCTGTGTAGTCTTTGGTTGTTTTGTAGTGTAGCCAAGCATACCATGTTTTATTGAACTTTGATAACCTTTCCTGAGAGATGCTGACAAGTTCCTCTATCTCTTCCATTTTATTTAGTCTTCAGAACCATTCTCCAATCTTGGGTGTGTAGGTTGAGCACCAGTGTGAGGGAAATGTGTTTTGCTATCCCATTATCCATAGAAGTACAACCTTCCATGTACCATGGCCACACTCCCTCACATCCACCACCTCTTTTCTGAAAATTAAAATGTTTGTTGCATCCCACAAACTTTCCTTTATCCATCTGGTTTCAGGTTGTAACATGTCACATATGTCCATGGACCCATTCTTAAAGGGCAATCTGTCAAAAAAGCAATGTACTGTAAAACAATTTTAAATTGTGATTACTCAAGCACTAATATGAACCAACTAAAATATACAAATATAACTAATTATAATGAGATGAAAAACAGCTGCAACTATTGAAATGTGTTCTGATAGCACATAAACATAATAATAATAGTGCGCTAAATTTCAAAATTGACTGCTTTACAAAAATCTCCAGTGAACAGGTGAGAAACTATATTCTTCAAAATAAGGAAAATCCATGTGCAAAATAATAAACAAAAACTTTTTTAACTTGCTAAAAAAAATTAAATCAATAATTTGTGCTCTGTGACAGTCTTTGAATAAGAATGTGTTGCAAAATGATCACCACCACCTCAATGTGCAATGCCTGCTCACCTCAATTAAAGACCCCCTTGGGTCTAATGACACATTCAGTTATAAAGTCTGAATGAACCACTAAAAACAATCCTGTAAGAAAAAAATATATAAACATATATATACATCCCCAATTAATTATTTTGCAAGAATTGGTTCAAAGTGCAAAATATAAATAAAAAGTGAAAAATCCTGTATATAAGACAAAAATGTCCAAACAATATTCAAAAAGAAATAGTAAAGTGGAAATGAACCACAAAAAAATTGTGTAAGAAAAAAAATGTGTATATATCTCAAATAAATTCTTTTGCAAGAACTGGCTCAAATATAAGAGTGAATCAAAATGTGAATCCTTCAAAATTCATGTGACTCTTGATAAATAGATAGACCACGTGAATCCACCACCGAAAAAAGATGTGCGCTTACCAGCTTCACAGACCAGTAAAGCCTGTGGCTAACACCCGCCAGGGTCTTTTCCTCACGATGGTTCAACGGATAGATCCGGTCACTCCACCAGCAGGGCCGTCTGAGCAGGGTCCCAACGATAAACCAGCTGGACAAATCTTTCACTCCCAGCCAGTAAATGGCTCAAAGGCAGCAATGTATCTCAAAGGCATACAAAAAGTCACCATAGGTAAAACCTGGTAGGTTTATTGATATAAATTAAAAAGCAAAACTGCCAGCAGGCGTATAGTAACAATGTAAAAAGAAAAGTAAAAAAATATGCGGCTGGCCGGCAGCAGTACACACACCCGTGCAAACAAACAGCGGGACGTATCACGCTGTGACGTCAGCACGTCGCTCCTTCCGACGCGTTTCATCACTAATCTGACATCGTCCTGGGGCACAGGCGGCGTACTGACGCACCGCTTAATATACTCAACCTAAAAAACACACCTCGTTCTGAATCGTGGGTTGCTAGCTCTAAAAACGCCATTTTGGTTAATGGCGGTAGGTACGGGAACTGGAAACAGAAAGATCACGTCACCAAACCACAATTTAAGTTAGATAAATTCCTTACTGGATAAATCCAGACCAGGTGCCTCACAGTACCAAGATCCGTAAAGAAGGGGGCAAGAAATTAGAAATGGCTATTCAAACTGATTGAAAAAATGTTCGTGTCAGTCCCCATTAATGTCCAGCATCGGCCTAAAACGTCACTTCCGGGGACACTCAGCCGTGCCCAAACCAATAGGCATGAACATTAAGTGGTAGTAAAGCTGCCGCGCATCCATAGGAATCCATTGGGGGCGGCGAGCGGGAGGAGCAACATAGCTCGGCGCTGGCTCCTGCGATGGGGATCGCGGGTGGTCAATCTCGCCACTAGCAGAGGCGAGATTGAAACAAAATCGGCAGCACCTACTGTAGAAACTAGTCTGCTGCTGACTGTCCTCACTGTGAAGGCTTCAAATAAATACGCTTGATATTATGGAGTTGCCGGATGCTTCTTTTACTCGATGACCATTTGTCTATTGGTGTGTGGGGGGACACCTCAGCTTGGACACCCTGACTGCAAACTTCCAAAGCAAGATTTTGTTTACCACTGAGCCATACAATCTTTGATCAAAACGTATGGATGGCGTGCTCTGTGATCACGATGTAAACACAATCGGCATTCTTTTCTTCAGTGTGAGAAGAGGAGAACTGATAACCGGCTTGTGTAAAAGGGACATCTACACTGATAATCAGTGATCTGATTGTCAGTGCAGTCCAAACAGCGCCCACCAGTGCTGCCAATCAGTGCCCACCAGTGCTGCCAATCAGTGCTCATCAGTACTGCCAATCAGTGACAATCAGTGCTGCAAATTAGTTCCCATCAGTGCCTCCTCATCAGTTTCACCAATCAGTGCTGCCTATCAGTGCCCATCAGTGCCACCTATCAGTGACACCTATCAGTGCAGCCTCATCAGTGCTTCCTCATCAGTGCCCACCAGTGCCATCTCATTAGTGCCCATTAGTGCAGCCCATCAGTTCCGCCTCATCAGTGTCTATCAGTGCAGTCAATAAGTGGCCATCAGTGCACATCAGTGAAGGAGAAAAATTACCTGTTTGCAAAATTTTATAACAAACTATGAAAACATATTTTTCAAAATTTTTGGTAATTTTTCCTTTATTTTTCAAAAAAATAGAAAACCCAGTGGTGAATAAATGACACAAAAAGAAAGCTTGATTTGTGTGAACAAAAATTATACATTAACCCAGTGACGGATGGGCCTCTGGTAACTCCCTTGGAGGGACATCTTCCCCTGATAGGGGCCGCAACGCAGCAAAGGTACTCCTATCTATGTTCTCTTGAGTCGCTGGGAGAGACTCTCAAGCTCTAAGTCCTTTCAAGAGATGGTTATAGTAACCACTGGCGAGATCGCAGTGGTTTAGCTGAGAATTAGGATAGTGCCTCGGCCTGCTCATCCCCTGTATCAAAATGTTATCAAGTCGCAACCAGTTGGCTACTGAAGCACTGTTTATTGTGAGAGATGCAATAAAACAAGAGTTGGACTGTGATCGGTGTGTGGAACTCTGGTTAATGGGAGCAAAGGGAAGTGTTGACACAGCAAGACTTAATCCTTTACAGTAGCACATAGGCCCGAGGAAATATCTGGTACTGGCCTTCACCTCACCCACAGCTATGGGGAGGACATGGGCCGTAGCGCATCTCACTCTGTCGTGTGTGATACCTCTAGACAAAAGAGATGGGGTGAGGTCGCTACATCTATGGTCGGGAGTTCACACTTATCACTGACCACAAACCTCTGTTATCAATATTGAACCCTCAGAAAGGAATTTCTACAACAACTGCATTACAAAGGTATGCTTTATTCTTGGGAGCTTATACATATTCTATCAGATACCGCTCCCATGATGCCCATGACATTGCATATGCATTTTCCAGATTGCCAATTGCCAATTGCCAAGAGACGTGCGCATAGTGGAAATACACAGGCCGAAATCCTGCATGTCGACCTCCCTAATTGACAGACATACAGTTACAGATCCCTTCCTGTCTCAGATATTCTCATATGTTCAGGTTGGATGGCCAGAGAAAGTCCCAGGTGAATTTCATCCGTACTTTGCCAGAAAATGTGAGCTTGTGACTAATGCTGGTTGCCTGATTATACCTCAGTATTTGCAACCAACCATGCTAAGGATACTGCATGAGGGCCATCCTGGCGTGGTGTGCATGAAGCAGCGAGCCCAGAGCTATGTTTGGTGGTCACAAATAGACATAGCAATTGAAGATTATGTGGCTCAATGTCCTGGGTGCTGTCAAGCTCAGCGACCCCAAAAGAAGGGAACCCTGCTACTTTGGCCATGGCCGACAGACCTGTGGTCAAGTCTCCATCTCGATTTTTCTGGCCCAATCCAGGGTAAAATGTATTTGATCGTGGTAGATGCACATTCAAAATGGCCGGAGGTTTTTCAAATGCCTTCTGTTACCTCAGCTGCTACCATTCTAGTCTTAAGGAAGTTCTTTGCTCAATATGGCTTGCCAACAGACATAGTCTCGGACAATGGGACTCAATTTACATTGCATGAGTTTCAATCCTTCCTCAGTGGCTTGGGCATCCAACACTACAAAGCAGCTCCTTATCATCCAGCCTCAAATGGGCTGGCAGAACGGTTGGTGCAGACGTTTAAGAAGCACTTACTGTCCACTCTGGACCAGGTCAGAATGTCAGAGGAGAAGCTGCTGGAGTTCTTGACCATGTACCGAAACACGCTACTACTGGGCTGTCCCCAGCTTTTCTTATGTTTGGCAGGCATCTTCGCACCAAACTGGATTTAGTTTGTCCACAGGAACAGTCACCAACATGTCCTCCGCCAGGCCGTCCTGGATTCCGTGCTGGTGATCTTGAATGGTTTCGGAATTAGAGTTTTGCCTCATTGGCTTCCTGCCATTATTGATGGACCTCTTGGACAACAACTGTACCTTGTTCGCCTGGAGAATGGTGCTTGTGTTCGAAGACACCTTTCGCAATTGAGAAAGCGCATTTGCCTGCCAGTAGAAACAAACCCAACCTCTCTTTCTACCCAACCACCAGAGTCTACTCAGGGCTCTACTGGTGACATATGGCATGGTGTCTGGCATGATCCCACAAGTTTACAACCAACCCCTGAAGTGGTTGGTGACCATATTCCTGAGGAGCCCTGACATGTGCCTGGAGTTGCAGAGACTGATTTGTCTGTTGGACACCCACTGGCATCTCCAGAACCTTTGACAGCCTCTATCCCTCCTAGTGCTGTGCCACTTCGTAAGTCTGCCCGCCAAAGACATCAAACTCCTCTTTGGCAAAGCACTGAAATCTTACGGGACACTTTGGAGGTCAGGAAACAGAGACAAAGGGCTCATAACGTGATGCGGGAGCCACAGAACTGAGTTGGAGATACTACTTGCTGAATTGATCCTGCTTGCCTTGTTATTTTATGTGTTGAGTATTTTGTTCTCTTGTTATGTTTATTTATTTATTTATTTATTTTTTTGGGGAAAAAGAGGAGATGTGATGTTTGTCTTGGATCACTGTGACCCTTCACCCTTTTCTCCTGATGCATGCTGGGGGAGGGGCTGTACCAGGAAGTAAGTTAGTGTGTGTGTGGGACTGGAAGCAGCAGCATGATACACAGATGGGATTACATCTGGTAATGACAGAAGCCTGTTATATTAGGACTCCATGTAACAAAGTCATCATGTTCTGAGTGAGTAATAAACCCTCTCCATGGTTAAGAAGTTCATCCGACCGGAAGGTTGCTATATAATCCTTGTAGGCACGCTTCAAGAAGTGGAAACTACATTGGTCTCCTATTATGCCCCAAATGATAACCCAAACCCCTTCTTTTCTCACCTCCTACAAGTCATCCGGACACATTGCAGGGGCACGGTGATCCTTTGTGGTGACTCCAACTCAGTACTTCAGCCACATATGGATAAATCCCCATATGCTCCAGACCAGTATGCCCCTTCCACACGTTTTAGAAAATTACTGCAACAAGCCTCATTGCTTGACACTTGGCGAGAATGCAACCCACCGAAGAAGAACTACACGTTCTACTCATATCCCCATAAATCCTTTTCTAGGATCGATCACATATTCCTCTCGGTTGCGTCCTCCCCAACACTTGTCAACTCCTCTATACAACCTATACCATGGTCGGACCACTGTGCAGTCCTTACCACGGTTTCCTCTCTGATCCCCCAAACCAGCGACCGCTCCTGGTGTATTAATGAAGCTCATCTTACTAATCCGTCATACTGCCTTGACATTCAGGTGGCCCTTGGAGATTACCTGCGTCATAATAATACCCCTGATATCTCTCCAGTTCTCCTCTGGGAGGCACACAAACCGGTAATCCGAGGCACATGCATATCAGTATCTACACATCTTAAACGAGATAAGAAGCTCCAACTAGCCAACCTTGAGAAGGAGTACCACCAGAACTTTCTTCAGTTCCAGAAAACCACGACTGAGCCCCATAGGATAGCAATGGAAAAATCCAGAACTGAACTGGATCTGCTGCTGGCTGAATCGGCTGATAAGGCCATCCGCAGATCCAGCCATACCATTTACACTAAGGCCAACAAACCCGATACTTTCCTAGCCATGCGTCTCCGTCGACCAGAACGGAACCATGTTCCCATCAGATTACGGATCGAGAAAAATGCATACACTAGTAACCCTATCAAAATTCTAAATGAATTCCGCAAGCGTCTAGAAGACCTCTATAAAGCTAAATCTACCTTTTCCCACTCTACCGCTGACTCACTCCTTCACGACACCCCTTTGCCTGCTCTCTCGGACTCAGACCGTGAACCCTTAGAGGCACCCATTTCTACAGAAGAAGTCCTTGCAGCGATAAAAACCCTCAAACCCCATAAGAGGCCAGGCCCAGATGGACTATCAGCCACATACTTCAAAAAATTTGCTACAACTCTAGCCCCCCTCTTAAGTAAAACGTTCAACGCCCTACTTCAGAATCAGGTCTTTGGCCGAGACACACTGACAGCTATTATAGCAATGATACCCAAACCTAACACTGATAATTACCTTTGGTCTAATTTTAGACCCATCTCCCTACTTAACCTGGACATCAAACTCCTGGCTAAAATATTGGCACTTCGCCTCAACCCTCTTATCGGCAAACTAATAAACAAAGACCAGGTAGGCTTTATACCCCGTAGACAAGCTAGCGATAACATCAGACGAATGATACTCCTCCAACATATTGCAAAAACCCGTCATATCCCAATGCACTTATTATCTCTTGATATAAGGAAGGCGTTTGACACGGTGTCCTGGCCATACCTAGACTACATTCTTAAACGCTGGGGCTTTGGCCCACACTTTCTACAGTGGATAAACTCCCTCTATAACCAGCCGCAAGCTTATATTAGGTACTCGGGATTTTGCTCGGACAGTTTTCTTATAGCAAGAGGTACTAGACAGGGATGCCCCCTTTCCCCTTTACTTTTTGCATTAGCTATCGAACCATTGGCAGCTCTGATTAGAACAAACATTAATATTAAAGGACTAGAAATCGCTTCCACCTCGCATAAAATCTGCCTCTTTGCAGATGATGCACTTTTATTTGTGACATCACCCCGCACCACTCTCCCTAACCTTATTCAAACCCTGGATAAATTTGCCTCCATTTCAGGTTTGGAGGTTAATCAAACAAAGTCTAAAGCTCTTAATGTGTCTCTCCCCCCCACGAAGTCACCCATTTACAACTAAACTTCCCCTTTACTTGGTCTGCTACCTCTCTCCCGTACCTTGGCATAAAACTGACCGGAAACCCAACCTCTTTATACCAAGCTAACTATCTCCCCATGCTGGCACAATTGTCATCTATCTTGGACACCTGGAAACCTTTGTGTGTTTCCTGGCTGGGACGGGTGGCCGCTGTTAAGATGTCCTTGCTTCCCAAACTCTTATGTCTATATAGAGTCCTCCCGATCGATGTTCCTTCTTACTTCCACCGGATTATTCAATCTAGAGTCTTTAAATATATATAGGGCCTCACCAAACCCAGAATCCCGAAAATTATCCTTCTTCGCCATAAACTACACGGGGGCCTGGGCATCCCGAACTTTGCCAAATATTACCAGGCAGCCCAACTAGCCCAACTAGCTCTATTACATGCACTTACTGAAACCCCGAAATGGGTTTCCCTCGAAGCTATAGACCTTTACCCACTGACAGTTAATAATATTCTATGGCTACCCCCTTCCTTCCGTGGTCATATTACCAACCCCATCACCTACCACTCCTTAAAGCTATGGGACAGGCTACGCGACCCCTTTAAACTGATCTCTCCACATAACCCTTTATTGTCCTTCTTACACCACCCTTCATTCTACCCTGCCTACACTCAACCCAGCACCTTTTCTCGCTGGTCGCAAGCGGGCATAACTAAAATATGCGATCTTACTGCCAACTCCACCTTTAAATCTTTTTCAGATCTCCAATCCAGCGCCTCACTCCCAACCTCGGAATCTTTCCGTTACCTTCAAGTACTCCACTTTGCCAAATCAATAGTCGGCCCGTGCACTAGTCTGACCACCCAATCTATATACGAGAAAATCTGCGCAGCAGACCCTCATTCCCCAGGCATTATATCTAGCCTATATAGCCACTTCTCCACTCTATCAGCTGACCTCCCTCTATACGCTGCACAGTGGTCCAAGGACCTAAATATTTCTCTCTCTCCTGAAGAATGGTCCGATATATGGGCCACCACCAAATCTTCTTCCCAAAATGTGGTAGCGCTTGAAACAAACTATAAAGTTTTAATGCGCTGGTACCTGGTTCCAGCAAGAATTTCTAAATTTGTACCGAATTATCCCTCGACCTGTTTCCGAGGTTGCAGTGACCAGGGTACCCATCTCCATATCTGGTGGTCTTGTAAGATAGCACAACAATTCTGGAAGGTTATCTTTCAAATGGTTTCCACAATACTGCATGAAACAGTGATCCCTGACCCGGCCCTGGCACTCCTAAACCACATACAGGGAGAATATACCAGAAATCAAATCAGTCTTCTCCTCCAGCTGACCACTACTGCCAAGCAAACTATTGCCAAAGCCTGGAAAACTCCGATACTCTACATAGCAGAAACAAAGAATAGAGTAACCCAAGCCATGATACACAGCAAGATTGAGGCCACATTGTTAGACCGTGTCCCTCGACACACTAGCATATGGACCCCATGGGTGGATAACTTTCTACCCCCGGACTTTGATCCCAACCTCCTTATCCCATGATCTTCCACCTACCTCTACCACTGCGCGTGGTGGCCCCCCTGGCCACACCGCGGCCCCGCCGACAACGTTCCCTCTCCCCCTTCTCTCTTCTCTCTCTTTCTCTTTTTCCCCTATGTGCCCCTCCTCTCCTCACGCGCCTATCCCTCATCTGCGAACCCCCGCTTGTACCCATGTTCCCTTACTTCCTCAACAAGAACAGGCCTCTGAGGCTATGATTTCACATTTTCTGATACCCCATGAACCTGATGTAAACACATAACATTACCCGTTGTCGAAGTTCTGGGGACCACCCCCGCTGATACACACTGATGCCACCGTGTCAACACCCTCCCTAATAATGATCAGCAACAAATGATAGCACTTTATCCACTAATTTTCTGATGTTTTGTAATAGTTATGCTTTATATGTAACGTGAACGATATACATTCACCATTTCTGTCTACTTCTTGTTGTACTTAATATTATGCTCTAATAAAAAAAACTTTTGAAACCAAGAAGTTCATCCGGCCTGTGTGTAACTTGCTGAGAAGATACTGGCAGAATTTCTAGCAGCACCCTGAGAGACCCCGTGTCTAAGGGACATAACAGATACAAATTACAGTTTTACTGTTTCTTTGGTCCAGGGGGTGTGAATCCTGGTCAGATGTGTCATAAATATGGCCTACGCACGTACCGATACCAGGCATTTCCCCGAGTACTCCGATGCTTCACCCGATACATGGGCAGTCAGTGATGATCGGTGCGGCGGGGGGAGTTACAAACACCGATCACCGCTGTATAGATTTCAATACAGCCCGACAGCTTCTCCCGACCCCCCCCCCCCTCTTTTCAGCTATTTTAGTGAAATCTATACAGCGGTGATCGGTGCTTGTAACTCCCCCCAAAGCCACACCGATCACCGCTGACTGTCCCTGTATCCTACTCCAGTTTCCCCATCCGTGCTGCTCTCCCCCGTGCGCTCCGTGTCCCCCCTCCATGCTGCTGATGTCCTCAGTTATTCTGCTCTCCCCCGTGCGCTCCGTGTCCCCCCCTCCATGCTGCTGATGTCCTCAGTTATTCTGCTCTCCCCCGTGCGCTCCGTGTCCCCCCCCTCCATGCTGCTGATGTCCTCCGTTATTCTGCCCTCGCTCCCCTCGCGCTCTGTGTCCCCCATCCATGCTGCTGCTGTCCTCTGTTATTCTGCTCTCCCCCCTCCTCGCTGCTGCTGTCCTCAGCTCCGTGCCACCTGTCAGGATGGAGAGCGGAGGTAGGTAAACCTGGCTCCTACCTTTTCCGAATGAACAGAGTCAGTGATTACTGACTCTGTTCATTCATATAACTGAAACATTGTAACCTGTGTGTTTACGATGCTTCAGTTTATGAATGGAGAGGAGCCGTTGTCTCCTCTTCATTCATTTTCAGTGCAGCTGAGAAAGGTACTGGGGAATCTGTGTCCTTGGTCCCTTTCTCTGTCTCAAAGGGGAGATGTCAGAGGTCCGTTAAGACCCCTGATATCTCACCAAAGCCCCCCAACAGGGCTAGAAAAAAAAATTGCAATAAATAATAATAATTGTAAAAAAAAAAAAAATACACTTTTCCTTGTTTTCTTGCGCCAAGACACTGCGCCGGCAAAATCTTAGTAAATGTCAAGTCACGTAAACCAATTTGCATAAGTTGAACAGGCGCAGCTCTGAACTTCCCAGTGCGCCTGCAAAATGACATTTCTAAAGGAAAAAAAGGCATTTAAAAGCACCCGCGGCTGTAATGAATTGTCGGCTCCCAGCAATATAGAGAAAAGTCATTGAAAGTCTTTGATAAAAACAAAAAAAAAAGTGTGGGGGTCCCCCCAAATTCCATTATCAGGCCCTTCAGGTCTGGAATGGATATTAAGGGGAACTCCGCCGCGAATTAAAAAAAAAAATGCGTGGGGTTCCCCCTAAATATCCATACCAGGCCCTTCAGATCTGGTGTGGATTTTAAGGGGAACTCCACCCCAAATTTAAAAAAAAAATGGCGTGGAGTCCCCCCAAAAATCCATACCAGACCCTTATCCGAGCACGCAACCTGGCCGGCCACATGGGAAGAGGGGGGGACGAGAGAGCGGCCCCCCTCCCTCCTGAACCGTACCAGGCCACATGCCCTCAACATGGGGAGGATGTCGGACAAGGGCCTCATCCCCACAACCCTTGCCCGGTGGTTGTGGGGGTCTGCGGGCGGGGGGCTTATCGGAATCTGGAAGACCCCTTTAACAAAGAGGACCCCCAGATCCCGGCCCCCCTATGTGAATTGGTAAGGGGTACATTGTACCCCTACCATTTCACAAAGAAAGTGTCAAAAATGTAAAAAATGACAAGAGCCGGTTTTAGACAATTCCTTTATTAATGTCTTTTATTTTCTTCCATCTTCTTCCATCTTCTTCTTCCATCTTCTTCTTTTCTCCATTCGGGTTTCTTCCTCCATCTTCCTCTTCATCTTTATCTTCATCTTCCTTCTTCCTTCTTCCTTCAATCTTCTCGTCCGGCATCTTGCTCCGGCTTCTTCTTTCTTCTTCGGCCGCTCCGTTTGAATTGGAGGTTCCCGCTGTGCGACGCTTCAGTTCTCCTCCTGGTCCGCTGCCACCCGGTGGCTCCACCCCTCTGACACCACGGGGAAAGTCCCCATGAAATCCATGTGCGTCAGAGGGGGGCGGGGTCACCGGGTGGCAGCGGACCCAGAGGAGAACTGAAGAACCGAAGCGTCGCACAGCGGGAACCTCCAATTCAAACGGAGAGGCCGAAGAAAGAAGAAGGGAAGACGCCGGAGCAAGATGTGGACGAGAAGACAGAAGGAAGAAGGAAGATGAAGATGAAGATGAAGAACAAGATGGAGGAAGAAACCCGAATGGAGAAAAGAAGAAGATGGAAGAAGATGGAAGAAAGGAAAAGACATTAATAAAGGAATTGTCAAAAACCGGCTCTTGTAATTTTGAATTTTTTTGTCACTTTCTTTGTGAAATGGTAGGGGTACATTTGTACCCCATTACCATTTCACACAGGGGGGGCGGGATCTGGGGGTCCCCTTTGTTAAAGGGGTCTTCCAGATTCCGATAAGCCCCCGTGCCCGCAGACCCCCACAACCACCGGGCAAGGGTTGTGGGGATGAGGCCCTCGTCCCCATCAACATGGGGACATCCTCCCCATGTTGAGGGCATGTGGCCTGGTACGGTTCAGGAGGGAGGGGGGCCGCTCTCTCGTCCCCCCTCTTTTCCTGTGGCCTGCCAGGTTGCGTGCTTGGATAAGGGTCTAGTGTGGATTTTTGGGGGTACTCCACGCCATTTTTAAAAAAAAATTGGGGTGGAGTTCCCCTTAAAATCCATACCAGATCTGAAGGGCCTGGTATGGATATTTGGGGGAACCGCACGCTTTTTTTTTTTAATTTGCGGCAGAGTTTCCCTTAATATCCATTCCAGAACTGAAGGGACTGGTAATTGAATTTGGGGGACCCCCACGCTTTTTTTGTTGTGTTATCAAAGACTTTCAATGACTTTTATCTGTATTGACGGGAACCAGCAATTCATTACAGCCCCGAGGACTTTTAAATGACTATTATTTTACTTTAGAAATGTCATTTTGCTCTCGAACTGTTATAAACATGGAAAACATGCACTACTTTACAGGCATACTATAGACACCCCCCAGGTATGATATTTAGGGCAAGTTCACACCGGGTGCAGTGCAGTGCGTTTTTTTGATGCATGAAAAACGCAAAGAAAGTTGATCACATTAATGCCAATGGCATAGGTCACACCACTGCAGTCCGTTCCAGTGCGTTTCATAAAGGAAAAAAAAAATGCTCATGCTGCATTTTTTAGGTACAGAACTGTACTGGACGCAGTAAAACACATCAAAAACGCAATGAACGTAACAAAAACGCACTGGAATGCACCGGACCGCACCTAAATGCACCAAAGACGCACTGCAACACACTTGTCCTAAGTGAAAAGAGGGGGAAAAAACACTGGACTGCATCAAAAACGCATCAAAAATGCACTGGAACACACTTGTCCTTCTCTTTGGTTAATAAAAAAGAGGGGTGAAAAAAAAGCACTGGACTGCATCAAAAACGCATCAAAAATGCACTGGAACATGTCAAAAACGCGCATGCAGAAAAGCACCTGGAACACATCCAGACTGTGTTTCTATGGTGTGAACTAGGGCCAGTTCACACCATAGAAACGCAATCCGGATGTGTTCCAGGTGCTTTTCTGCATGCACGTTTTTGATGCGTTCTAGTGCATTTTTGTTACGTTTTTGATGCAGTCCAGTGCTTTTTTTTCACCCCTCTTTTTTATTAACCAAAGAGAAGGACAAGTGTGTTCCAGTGCGTTTTTGGTGCATTTAGGTGTGTTCCTGTGCGTTTATGATGCGTTTTGCTGCGTTCCAGTAAAGTCCAGTGCAGGTAAAATGCAGCATGTTCTACTTTTTTTGGGGAACTGGAAAGCACTGGAACAAACACTGCCATTTAAAACCATATAACCAACTTTCCATGCATTTTTGATGCATAAAAACGCAATGGACTGCATGTGGTGTGAAATGGCCCTGAAGCAATTTGGCATATTTAAAGGCACTTCTCTTTGTTTTGTTTTTGGTGTTGTCCAAATTGGTGACATTGATATATGTCCCTTAGGGTGGGACCTGGGCCCCCATTTTAAGGCCAATAACTAGAAGAAAAGCCAGCCAAATGGGGACTAGCAAAATTAACAAGTCAGTTCCCATAGACTGCAATGGTATTTGTTGGTAAGGGGGGGGGGGATGATTGTCCCATCCCTAATTTTGTAGCATGCTGGATGATGTGCTTAATTTTGGACAGGGGGAGGGGTTATTTTCTGATAGCTGCATTTGTGTTGTTATGCGCATGCCCAGGGACTAAGTTTTTTTTTTGGTGCTTTTTGTGTGTGAACAGCACCTGGATATTTCGGGGCATGTTCAGAGATTGTTTTTATGGGTTAGTAATTGAAGGACATCCTTAACAGGTGTAGCCACTTTGAAGTTCAGTCCCTACATTGGGTGAACTTACATTTTGGTTGTTTCATGGACTGTGCATGTGTTTTCAATTGCCTCATTAGCTCACAAACATAGGTTATATAAAGCTCACAGTTAGGATGCCCTCTCTTGCCCTGAGAAGAGGCAAGTGTGTGTGTGTGTGTGTGTGTGTGTGTGTGTGTGTGTGTGTCCGTCCGTCCGTGTCCGTGTCCGTGTCCGGGTGTGTGTGTCCGGGTGTGTGTGTCCGTGTCCGTCAAAATGTACATTTTGGTGTCCTTATCGAGTTTGTAACACATGCATTTTATTTGTTATGTCTTTGCAAAACAGGTGTTTGGTTTATTTTGTGGATTGTATTTTTTTGTGTGGGGGAAATGTTCCCCTGAAATAATTTTGATGTTGTTAATGTTTGTCGTTTGTTCACTTTGATTTAATTGTCTGTGCTGCACCAACTGTTTCAAATTGACCCTGTTTTTTAATTTTTATTTTTTTATTATTCTTTGTTTTGTTGACCAATAAAATTTGATGCAAAGTTTTGAGGTTTGTTTTGCGTTTTCTTTGCAACAAATGTGACAGCTGATTGGCATGTCAAAACAAAACAGGTGTGCTTTGTCTACCCTGGTGCCTTCATGCTAGCATATGCATGAATAGTGTGCTGCCATGGAGAGTCACCAGGAAATGAAAAATACAGAGCGGTAAGTATTCAATTTTCCTTTTTACTGCAGTGGTTCTCAGCCTCAGTCCTCAAGTACCCCCAACAGGACATGTTTTGTGAATTTATCTCATGGAGAATTGCTGTCCAAAATACCAAACCATGGACTGTGATTTAAAGCACATGTGCAAGATGAAGGAAAACCTGCAAACATGGCCTGTTGGAGGTACTTGAGAAGCACTGATTTAGAGCACTGCACTTAAAAATAGCTCAAGGCAATACAATTCTAATTGTGGGCATTTTGAGGGAAACAAAGTAAGTGTTAGAACCCCTGCTTGTGTTTTTTTTAAAGGTTGGGCTTTGTGTCCCCTTGTAGTAAAATTGGCTTCACTTCCTGTCACACAGCTAAACAGGAAGTGAAGGTAAAACCCTACCAATGTCTTTTCTTGGGGACACACAGATCAATCTAACTAGTGTCCCCATTAAGCAAATTGCACTCTAGGACTTTGTTGTGTACACCCCAAATCATTGGGTAGTTTGGGGTTTAGTAAAGACAAATCCACTCTGCAGCAAAAGTGTAGCTGCTGAAAATCTGAGGGATCACTGGTGATTGTAACATCCAATCATGTAAAAGCAAAGATGGTGTTTTTTTTGTTTGCTTGCATTTCCCTTTCGGATATCCAGCAAGTGCACTGGTAGTGCAAAGTAGATTTGCCTTTATTAAATAAACCCCAAAGTCCAAAAAACCTAATAATTTGGGGTGTAACCTGCAAAATGCTGGAGTGCAATGTACATAATGGGGAAAGTATTTAGATTGACCTGTGTGTCCCCAAGGAAAGACATTGGTAGGGATTTCCCCTCACTTCCTGTGTGGCTATGTGACAGGAAGTGAATTATTTGGAAGGATAAAGTGGCCAAATTTGGGAGTTGTCTTCACCCTATCAGGGGTGCAGACATCCCCAAAAACTGTCTAGACTTGTAATCCCTCTGCACTCTATCCCCAAGCAAAAATAAGAAAGGATTTCATTTAGTTTAACTTTGCAAAGACACATTCCTAAGTTGAATTGTGATGCATGTCAATGGCCCATTTAGACCCTCTTTAATCACTTGAGATCAGCGCTATAACTGATCGCCAGCCACAGCACGGTCCTCAATTGCCGGGAGTCCGTCAATAAACGTCGTCCCCTTCGCGTGCGCGCTGTGGTCACCGAGTCACTGAGATGACAGATCCAAGTAAGGGGCCGATCCCTGCCCTTTACCATGTGATCAGCTGTCAGCCAATGACAGCTGATCACGTGATGTAAACAAAAGCTGGGTAATGGTTTTTGTTTTCTCCTTGTGCTGACAGCGTGAGCATAAAAAAAGGCAATCACCAGTTTATGTGCAAGGGACATCGGGCCCGAAGAGGAAGAAGCAATTCTGCGCCATCTGTGACAATCAGTAGCCCCTGCCAGTGCCACCTGTCAATGCCCACCACTGCTGCCAATCAGTGCCACCTAGCAGTGCTGCCTATCATTGCCCATCACTGCCAACTATCATTGCCACCTAGCAGTGCCACTTCTCAATGCCCACCAGTGCCAACTAGCAATGCCACCTCTCAGTGCCCACCCTTGCCAACTTATCGGTGCCCATCAGTGCAGCCCATCAGTGCAGTCTCATCAGTGTACATCAATGAAGGAGTAAAATTACCTTTTGTCTAAATTTTCGAAATATTAACCACTTTCCTACCGCCCACCGTCAAATGACATCCTTGGCTTTGTGCGGTGACATCTAAATGATGCCTGCAGTTGCAGGCATCATTCAGATATCATTCTTTTCAGCCGGCGATTCTGTGCACAATAAAAATGATCATAGTGGCAGTTCCGCCGCTTGATCATTCTTATAGGCGGCGGGAGGGGACGCCCCCCCTCCCGCCGCCATCCGGTGGTTCTCCGGGCTCTCCCATGCCATCTTGGGCTTGGAGGGAGAATGATTTGGCTGGCACCGGATGGGAAGCATAGCGATGAATGGGGACCAGATGGTCACCAGTCATCTCTATGACCGTCGGAGGCCAGGGCGTGACGTTATGACATCACGCCGGGTTCCCGTATGTAATCCAAGCCGTGATCTCGGCTGTCAGCATGAGATTGGTGAATTTTTTTGACCGATCTCATGCTTTCCAGCCTGGAGGAGAGATGTGGGGTCTTATTGACCCTGCATCTCTCCATAAAGAGGACCTGTCACAATAGATTCCTATTACAAGGGATGTTTACATTCCTTGTAATAGGAAAAAAAGTGATCCAAAAAACAAAAAAGGTAAAAAAAAGAGTAAGAAATATAAAAAAGGAAAAAACAAAAACAAAAATAATAAAAAAAAAGAAAAAACACCCATGTCCCGGGTATCTCGCGCTCATAAGCGAACACACACGTAAGTCCCTCACACATATGTAAACGCCGTTCAAATCACACATGTGAGGTATTGCTGCGTGCGTTAGAACGAGTGCAACAATTCTAGCACTAGACTTTCTCTGTAATGCCAAAATGGTAACGTGTAAAAAAATTTAAATCATCGCCTAGGGAGTTTTTTAGTACTGAAATTTGGTGTTATTCCATGAGTGTGTGCAATTTTAAAGTGTGACATGTTAGGTATCTATTTACTCAGCATAACAACATCTTTCACATTATCCCAAAAAATTGGGCGAACTTAACTGTTTTGAAATTTTTTTACTTCATGAAACCATTTGTTTCCAAAAAAAGGCATTTGAAAATTTATTGCGCAAATACCGAGCGAGATAAAAATTTGCAATGACTGCCATCTTATTCCCTAGGGTGTCTGCTAAAAAAACATATATAATGTTTGGAGTTTTGAAGTAATTTTATAGCCATAAAAGTATGATTTCTACATGAAGGAGGGAAGTGCCAGAATAGGCCCAGTGCTGAAGTGGTTAAAATATCATTTTTTTTATTTTTTAACTCGGTCTTTTGTATTCAAAGAAAAAAAACGCAGAGGTGATCAAATAGCACCAAAAGAAAGCTCTATTTGTGTGCCAAAAAATAATACATTTCATTGGGTTACAGTGTTGTATGAGCGCGCAATTGTCATTCAAAGTGCATCAGCGCTGAAATGTGAAAATTGGTCTGGGCAGGAAGGGGGTTTAAGTGGCCAGTGCGCAAGTGGTTAATATAAGGCTACATGCACACAGACGTTTTTCAAGCTGCTTGTTTGAGCGTTTTTTGAAGCTTAAAAACGTCTCTCCATGTTAGCCTAATGGCCTCATGGCCACCATGGCGTTTTTGAGCTGTAAATGGCATAGGTGTTTTTAGGCCCCATGTACACGGGACGCTGGTGCAAAGTGTTCAGAACTAAGTTTGAAAGCGGCGTTTAGAAAGGCGCGCTTTGTGGCGTTTGCATGCCGCCTTTTACCAGATTTGCGTCTATATGCGTTTAGTTAGGAAACATGATAAAGAGCCGCCCTAAGCTCCAAAAACAGATTAACGATTTCAGCTATTTTTTGAGACCAGAGTGAGTATCAGCAGCTGAGAGAGCAGCAGTGTAGTTGTATTTAGCGTGTCACTTGCCATGTCACTTGCCCCAAGTTGTGGATTGTCCACTTGCCACGTCAGCTGTCCCAAGTTATGGATTGTCCACTTGCCACGTCACCTGCCCCAAGTTCTGGATTGTCCACAATGCAATGGAAGCAATTGCATTATTTTTTTGATATACCGGTATATATATATTTTTAATGGTTTTTCCTCATTTGCCCTAATTTTTGAGTTTATCAATGTAAAAAAATAGGTCACCTTTAAAAACGCTAAACTAAAATGCGTCTAAACTCCGGTACCCGCGTCTGAAACGTGGAAATCTTTGGCGTCTGAAGGCATTTTTAGGCTTTGTGAAAAACGAGTTTAAACGCAACTGCAGATTTTTTTTTCAAGGCCAAAAACAGTGTTTTGGATGTAATAGAATTCAATGGACCCGCATCCAAAATGCAAGTACCGCGAATTTGCGGCAATTTTTTTTTAACCTGCTTATAGCTGGTTGTTAAAGGAAATGTAAAAAAAAGAAACATTGCCGGCTCTAAAAAAAACAAAAAAACAGCGTGGGGTCCCCCCCAAGTCCATACCAGGCCCTTGGGTCTAGTATGGATTCAAAGGGGACCCCCCCCCACCAAAATGAAAAAGAAATGGCGTGGGGGTCCCCCCAAAATCCATACCAGGCCCTTCAGGTCTGGTATGGATTTTAAGGAGAACCCCCGCCAAACTTAAAAAAAAAAATTGCGTGGGGGTCCTTCAGGTCTGGTATGGATTTTAAAGGGAACCCCGCCAAATAAAAAAAATAGCGCGGGGTCCCCTAAAAATCCACACCAGACCCTTTATCCGAGCACGCAACCTGGCAGGCCGCAGGGGAAGAGGTGGGGACGAGAGAGCGCCCCCCCCTCCCTCCTGAAGCGTACCAGGCCACATGCCCTCAACATGGGGAGGATGTCCCCATGTTGATGGGGACAAGGGCCTCTTCCCGACAACCCTGGCCATTGGTTGTCGGGGTCTGCGGGCGGGGGGCTTATCGGAATCCGGGAGTCCCCTTTAATAAGGGGGCCCCCAGATACCGGCCCCCCACCCTATGTGAATAAGTATGGGGTACATCCATTCACCTGGTGGCAAAAAAAGTTAATAAAAAACACAACACAGGTTTTTAAAGTAATTTATTAGGCAGCTCTGGGGGTTTTCCTGCCGGGCGCCCCGCTATCTTCTTCCAGCTCTTTTGCTAGCGGGGTCCTGGGCTTCCTCGTCATCTTCGGGGGTCTTCCTGCCGGGTGCCCCGCTATCTTCTTCCAGCTCTTTCGCTAGCGGAGTCCCAGGCTTCCTCGTCGTCTTCGGGGGTCTTCCTGCCGGGTGCCCCGCTATCTTCTTCCAGCTCTTTTGCTAGCGGGGTCACCTTCTTCCGACTTTGGGGGTCTCTTGTTCTCCGGTGTCGTCTCCGCACTCTCCGGTTCTTCTCCCGCTCTCCAGTGCCTTCTCCACGATCTCCGGTTCTTCTCCCGCTCTCCGGTGCCTTCTCCACGATCTCCGGTTCTTTCTGCCTTCTGCTGGGCGCCCCGCTATCTTCTTCCAGCTCTTTTGCTAGCGGGGGCCGGTCTTCATCATCGCCTTCTTCCCTCTTCTCTTCGCCCGATGTTGCCTCGTCGCTGTCCACCGTTACAATGCTCTGGCAGCGGAGCGCGCCCACTTATATTGGCATGGACGTGGTCACCACTGACCCTGCCCCCGTAGCTTGTCACAGTCCCATCATTCCTCGGGACTGTGACATCATACGGGGGCGGGGTCAGCGGTGGCATCACCCACGCACTTTGTAATACATGTATAGACCCGCCCCTTCTCAAGTTCCCCATCAGGTCCGCTCAGCCAATGACTAGGTGTAAGGCTGAGGACCTGATGCGGAACATGAGAAGGGGCGGGTCTATACATGTATTACACAGCAAACGAAGTTCCCCATCAGTGTCAGACCCCGCCTACGTCATTGGCCTGAGCGGGAAACTTCCTTCACTGTGTAAATTTAAATTACACAGTGAAGGAAGTTCCCCGCTCAGGCCAATGACGTAGGCGGGGTCGGACATACCGAGGGGGTGGACCTGATGGGGAACTTTGTTCGCTGTGTAATACATGTATAGACCCGCCCCTTCTCGCGTTCCGCATTTGGTCCGCTGAGCGGACCTGATGGGGAACTTTAGAAGGGGCGGGTCTATACATTTAAAACACTGCGGAGGAAGTTCCCCATCAGGTCCGCTCAGGCACAACCAATGTCGGACAGCGCTGGATCGCCGCGGGACACTGGATTTCATCGCTGGAATGTTTTTTTTTGTTTTTTTTTAATAAAGGACTTTTCCAAGGTGTTTGTGTGTTTTTATTTACATTTTTTGACACTTTCTTTGTGAAATGGTAGGGGTACAATGTACCTCATTACCAATTCACATAGGGGGGGCCGGGATCTGGGGGTCCCCTTTGTTAAAGGGGTCTTCCAGATTCCGATAAGCCCACCGCCCGCAGACCCCCACAATCACCGGGCAAGGGTTGTGGGGATGAGGCCCTTGTCCCCATCAACATGGGGACATCCTCCCCATGTTGAGGGCATGTGGCCTGGTAAGGTTCAGGAGGGAGGGGGGGCGCTCTCTCGTCCCCCCCTCTTCCCCTGCGGCCGGCCAGGTTGCGTGCTCGGATAAGGGTCTGGTATGGATTTTTGGGGGGACTCCACGCCATTTTTTTTTAAATTTGCGTGGGGTTCCCCTTAATATCCATTCCAGACCTGAAGGGCCTGGTAATTGAATTTGGGGGAACCCCCACGCTTTTTTTTTTTTATCAATGACTTGTCTATGTATTGATAAAAGCCGACAATTCATTAATAGCCGCGAGTGAGTTTTAAATGACTTTTTTTCTTTCAGAAATTACATTTTGTGCAGGGACAGTTCTAAGCATGGGAAACATGCACGACTTTACATGCATATCATACACACCCCCCAGGTACGAAATTTAAAGGAATATTTCACTTTTATTTTTTCATTTTAAGCATTATTAAAATCACCGCTCCCGTAAAAACGTCTATTTTTTAAACCTTTTTTTGCATTGATACATGTCCCCTGGGGCAGGACCCGGGTCCCCAAACACTTTTTAGGACAATAACTTGCATATAAGCCTTATTAATTAGCACTTTAGATTTCTCCCATAGACTTTTCGAATTTGCCGCGAACACCCCAAATTGTTCGTTGTTCGGCGAACAGGCAATGTTCGAGTCGAACATGAGTTCGACTCAAACTCAAAGCTCATCCCTACTCTGCACCCACTGTGCTATAAGTTTGGCTGTTGTCTCTGCAACGTGGCACTGTAAGTTTTTTATTTGTCTGCCTCATCTCTTGAATCTGGGTTTCTGGTTTTGAGGTGTTTTGGTGCACTCTGTGTTACCATTTTATTAAGCACAATACAGTGTGGTACTAAAAAGAGGATCACAAGTAATGCTATTAATCTTGTTTTGCCACTGTTTGCCAATCTGTCATGCTGCGTACACACGATCATTATTCACGGCGGTTAAAAAACCGCCGTGAATAATGACAGGAAAAACGAGGGAACCGCTTGGTTCCCTACACACGGTCGTTTTTCCCATCATTTTTTCTCTTGACGAGAAAAACGACCGTCTGTGGGCTCCGCGGCAGTGTTTCCCTATGGGAAAACTGCCGCGGAAAAAATGCTGGAAAAAACGACAAGAAAATTTAGAACATGTTCTAATTTTTCTCGTCGTTTTTTATGCCGTTTTTCTCGACGAGAAAAACGACATAAAGCCCACAGACGATCGTTTTTCTCAGCGAAAAGAAAAAATGCCATTTTTCTCGTCGAGAAAAGCGGTCGTGTGTACGCGGCATCAGAAGGAGATGGCATTAGCTTTATATGCAGTAAGTATATATTTTGTATATATTTTGTATATATTTTGTATATTAAGTACCGTATATACTTGAGTATAAGCCCTTTTTTTGGGCTGAAAGTCCCCCCCTCGGCTTATACTCGAGTCAGAGAAAATTTTACATTGGAAATAGTACCTGTAAAGAAGTTGCGGCTGCGGCGTCCATCGTTCAAATTCCGCGGTCTCTTCCTGTTCCTTCCGTGATAGGCGATTCTCATCAGACACTCTCCGCCTATCACGATCATTCTCTCATCCTCAGTTTCCCAGCAGACGTCTGTGATTGGCGGAACACCCAACACAGTGTCTGCTGGGAAACTGAGGATGAGAGAATGATCGTGATAGGTGGAGAGTGTCTGATGAGAATCGCCTATCACGGAAGGAACAGGAAGAGACCGCGGAAATTGAACGATGGACGCCGCAGCCGCAACTTCTTTACAGGTACTATTTCCAATGTAAAATTATATGATAGGGAAGAGTGAGGATAGGAAACAGTGAGGATAGGAAACAGTGAGGATAGGAAACAGTGAGGATATGAAACAGTGAGGATAGGAAACAGTGAGGATAGGAAACAGTGAGGATAGGAAACAGTGAGGATAGGAAACAGTGAGGATAGGAAACAGTGAGGATAGGAAACAGTGAGGATAGGAAACAGTGAGGATAGGAAACAGTGAGGATAGGAAACAGTGAGGATAGGAACAGTGAGGATGGGAACAGTAAGGATGGGAACAGTGAGGATAGGAAGAGTAAGGATGGGAACACTGAGGCATTGTTGACCCTCGGCATATACTCGAGTCAGTAAGTTTTTCCAGTTTTTTGTGGCAACATTACGTACCTCGGCTTATACTCGAGTCGGCTTATACTCGAGTATATACAGTATATACTTTCCAATTTTAGATTGATTGTGTCTGCTACTTCCACCCCTTAATTCTGACCTATTGCTGCTACAAAAAATAGCTATCTTTTCAAAAATGACCCATTAAAGATTTACTGAAGTGGAAATCAATCATATTTTGTTGCTGATGCTGATGCTGATTGTTAGGCAATGAATGATGTAAGAGTACAAATTATCACACATGCAATTTATGTGAGTCCTGTGTCTCTGATCCAAACTTTTGAGCAGTTCAGTGAATCTTTGGTAAACTGAACCTGGGTAGGTTTGGATCATCCTTACAGAGGCCATCTAAAAATAACCAAGGTTCATTATTGTGCTTTTAGTAATACATGTCAAGTCAGATATAATGATTTAATGAATAGAGTATAATAAAAAATCCACTAACAACGCAACAAACAGTTGGTTACATTTACTGCATGATTCTTTTAAAGAAATTAAACATTCATCTAAAGGTAGGTCTATGCTTATCTTAGCTGTATTTCTTGCAAAAGATTTACCGTACAAACCTGCACCATTCCCAAATAATAAATTATTCAGTGTGTTGCTTGTGTAATACCTATATGCCCAGGAATGTATATTACTACTTTGTTAGTAGATCTCTGAGAACTAGCCGGAGACCAATTATATTTTTCAATGATTGTTCATATATGAAAATAAACCAATTTTTTTTTGTTTTGTTTTAATGAAAGAAATTAATCATTACGTTCCACAAGATATTTTGGTTCTTGGGCCTGGAGACAGTTTCCTTTGCTGCCCTACTTTAAATAAATATATATACCTCATTATCTCTTACAAACATAACATTGTAAGCATGCAGATTATTAAAATGGTTAGAGTAGGGTAAAGGTTCACCTACACCATGACAACAAAATAAAGGTCAAGAAGGTTGTGCATGGTTTTGCTACTTTCTGTCTACAGGGCAATTTGCGATTATGAGTGATTATGATTTGTTATGAGTAAAACACTCATAACAAATAAAAACTAACAATATAAGCTGATATAAACAGTTATATAGTAATAGATATTGTACATTTGAGGGACTCCAAAAGAATAGGAATATGGGAGCTGTCATCCTTGCCTTATTTTTTTAAAGTGAATTATCTAGGCTGTCATAATTTTATTTGCTTCACTACTTAGAGCAGGGGTGCTCAACCCTCTGATGTGGCCCTTGACCTCCTGCTCTGGAATGGTGGGTTGGCAAGATCAGATTGCAGGTTGCCGACCAGCCATCCCCAAGCATCAGAGTGGATGGAGCTGGCACCGGCATAGGCAAACAGCTGTGGAGGGATCAGGTGGTTCATAAGGCGATGCTTCCTCTATAGCGCCGGCTCCTATCCCAGGCAAAGTACATTTGGTATCACTCTGTCTGGGACAGGAACCTTTCTATAACCAGCAATGCCAGCAGAAACTGAAAGATAATAGGTCAGTAGGACGTCATATGACATCATTTATTTTGAGTGGAGATATCTGAATGATGCCCGCAGCTACAGATATCTAGATATCTTTTTTTTCAGCCATCGATCCCCTACAGTGTAAAAGTTATATTGGCGGCTGTTTAACCGCTTGATTGCTTTTACAGGCAGTGGGAGGGGAAACTGCTGCACAAATACCGTGTGACATAAAAATTGCAACAACCACCATTTTATTCCTTAGGGTCTCTGCCAAAAATATATAATTATAATTAGGGTTGTCCCGATACCACTTTTTTAAGACCGAGTACAAGTACCGATACTTTTTTTCAAGTACTCGCCGATACCGAATACCGATACTTTTTTTTTTATGTGTCAGTATTTTTTTTTTTACAATTTTTTTTTTTTTTTTTTACAATTTTTTTTTTTTTACAATTTTTTGTCATGTTTTTTTACAATGCTTTGTTGGAGTGGGTGGGGGGGGGATGATCTCAGTGTATTTATTTTTTATTTTTTACAATTTATTTTTTTATTATTTATTGCAATTTATTTTTTTATTTCTAGCCCTGTTGGGGGGCTTTGGTGAGATATCAGGGGTCTTAACAGACCTCTGACATCTCCCCTTTGAGACAGAGAAAGGGACTAGGGAAACAGATTCCCCAGTCCCTTTCTCAGCTGCACTGAAAATGAATGGAGAGGAGACAACGGCTCCTCTCCATTCATAAACTGAAGCATCGTAAACACAGGTTACGATGTTTCAGTTATATGAATGGACAGAGTCAGTCACTGACTCTGTACATTCGGAAAAGGTAGGAGCCGGGTTTAGCGGCTCCTACCTCCGCTCTCCATCCTGACAGAGGGAAGCGGAGGAGGATATGGAGGGTGGCACAGAGCCGAGGACAGCAGCAGCGCAGAGGGGGAGAGCAAAATAACAGAGGACAGCAGCAGCATGGAGGGGGGACACGGAGCGTCGGGGGGGGGGGGGGGAAGAGCAGAAAGACGAAGGACATCAGCAGCACGGAGGGGGGACACAGAGCGCACGGGGGAGAGCAGCACGGATGGGGGAACTGGAGGAGGATACAGGGACAGTCAGCGGTGATCGGTGTGGCTTTGGGGGGAGTTACAAGCACTGATCACCGCTGTATAGATTTCACTAAAACAGCTGAAAAGAGGGGGGGGGGGTCGGGAGAAGCTGTCGGGCTGTATTGAAATCTATACAGCGGTGATCAGTGCTTGTAACTCCCCCCGCCGCACCGATCATCACTGACTGCCCAAGTATCGGCTAAAGCATCGGAGCATTTTCCCCGAGTACAAGTACTCTGGGAAATGCCTGGTATCGGTACCGATACCGATACTAGTATCGGTATCGGGACATCCCTAATTATAATGTTTGGGGGTTCTGAGTCGTTTTCTAGCAAAAAAATGATGATTTTTACATGTAGGAGAGGAATGCCAGAACTGACCTGGTATGGAAGTGGATAAGCCCTTGCCCGCATTCGAAGGGCCTGGTATGGATTGGGGGGGACCCAACGCCATTTAAAAAAAAATATTTCATTGCCAAAAATTCATTTTTTTTACATTTAGCTGTCAGTCGGGAAACCAGCTGACAGCTGATAAGTCATCAATTGTTAAGGAGGCAGCCGGCTCCCTAACAACCAGCTATTCTTCACACAGAATTCAAATTGGTCGATCATTCTTCGAAGGACCCCAATTTGAATCGTTATGAAAATTTGGAATTTGTTTGAAAACGAACATACAAAACGAAATTAAATGATTTTCAACGATATTCATTACTATTTCATTCAGAGATTCGGATACATGCGAATATCTGAATATCCAAACGAATTGCACATGTCTATGGGCACTTTATCTGTCAGTGTTCTGTGTACTCTATCCATTTCTAGCCTGTCCAATGGTATTTCAGGGAATTACTCATAGAAGAGTGCTGCAACAGTCCCCACTAAATCAGTAATGGTTTCTGGTAAGCCGCGGAAGCATAATATATATCTGCATGAGCAGTTTTACAGGTTTTTGTGTTATTCTTTAAGTGCTATTTCTTCTTGTAAGAACTAGACATGTGCGAAAGGAAAAAATTTGTTTTGTTTCGTTTTAATTCATTAATTAATTAATTTTGTTTAGTTGGATTCGTTAAATTCGTTAAATTCGTTTTCGGAATTCGTTTCGTTTTCGACCAAATTCGAAAAATCGGTCGTATTCGAAAATATTTCAACCAAATTTGAAAATATTTCTACCGGATTCGATAATATTTCATCCGCATTCGTTAATATTTCAACCAAATTCGATAATATTTCAACCGGATTCGAAATTATTTCAACCGAATAGAAAAGATTATAATAAAATAGAAAAACAGAGAATAGACTAGAAAAACAATAGAACAGAATAGAATATATTATATTTTATTCTATTCTGTTCTATTTTTTTCTAGTCTATTCTTTTATATTCTATTCAAATCTTTTCTATTAAAATCAAAATCATTATATACTAAATTCGAATTTCTGAAATCGGTTATATATATTTTTTTTTTCGACATTCGAATTTCGTGTAGAATGAATTTGAATTTGAATAAAAAAGATTAGAATAGAAATAGAAAATAGACTAGAAAAACAATAGAACAGAATAGAATATAGATACTATCTATTTCATTTTTTATTTTTTTGCAGATTACTATTTGTTTCCATAAGATCTCCTGCAGACTATTAGCATCTATTTCATTTTTTTTGCAGATCTCCTGCAGACTATTAGTATCTATTTTGTTTTCTCACCAGATCTCCTGCAGACTATTAGCATCTATTTCTTACATTTTTTTTGCAGATTACTATTTATTTACGTCAGCTCTCCTGCAGTATATTAACATCTATTTAATTTTTTTTTCAGATCTCCTGCAGACTATTAGCATCTATTTCATTTTTTATTATCTTTTTATTTTTTTGCATTAGAGCAGCCATTTCCTTTATTTCAGCAGATCTCCTGCAGACTATTAGCATCTATTTCATATTTTTTTCCAGATTACTATTTATTTCCATCCGATCTCCTGCAGACTATTAGCATTTATATATTTTTTTTTGCAGATCTCCTGCAGACTATTAGTATCTATTTCATTTTCTCATCAGATCTGCAGACTATAAGCATCTATTTCATTTTTTTTTTGCAGGTCTGAAAACTATTAGCAGCCATTTCCCTGTGTATAGAGATATAAGCGGTGATGATGTCTCTCTTGTTGCCTCTTCCTCAAACCGTTCCTCCATTCATAAATTAAATATATGCTAATAGTCTGCAGGAGATCTGCTGGAAATAAAGGAAATGGCTATTAATAGACTACAGGAGGTGTGCTAAAATAATGTGTGGGGTATTAGTGAGTGTGGGGGATGGATGGAGATGCTGAGCTCTGATTGGATGGTGTATGGAGGTGATTGTCTCTCTATAGATGGAGGAGGGGGGAGGTGATGACATCACACGGTATTTATATATTTATAAAACCATCTTCCGAAATTCGAATGTCGTATAGAATGAATTCAAATTCGAATCGAAAAGATTAGAATAGAATCGAAAATATTGGAAAGAATCGAATAGAAAAACAATAGAACAGAATAGAATAAAATACAATATATATATTATATTTTATTCTATTCTGTTCTATTGTTTTTCTAGTCTATATTCTATTTCTATTCTAATCTTTTCTAATTGGAATTCGAATTCATTCTATATGAAATTCGAATGTCTGAACATGGTTTGGTTTTATATATGTATATATATATATATATATATATATATATATATATATATGTGTGTATATATGTGTATATATATATATATATATATATATATATAAATATATATATATATATATATATATATATATATATATATATATATATATATATATAGTATATATATATATATATATATATATATATTTTTTTTTTTTTCTGATTTGTTCTATTGTTTTTTTATGTCATTGTTTTCTATTAGTTTTGAATATTTTCTATTCAAATTCGATTTAATTCTATATGAAATTCGAATTTCGGAAATTTGTTATAGATATAGATATAGATATAGATATCTATATCTATATCTATATAGATATATATATATATATATATATATATATATATATATATATATATATTTATAAAACCATCTTCCGAAATTCGAATTTCGTATAGAATGAATTCAATATTTTATTCTATTCTGCTCTATTGTTTTTCTAGTCTATTTTCTATTTATATTCTAATCTTTTCTAATTGGTATATGAAATTCGAATGTCGGAACATGGTTTGGTTTTATATATATATATATATATATATATATATATATATATATATATATATATATATATATATATGTATATATATTCTGAATTGTTCTATTGTTGTTTTTTTATGATATTTTTTTCTACTAGCTTTGAATATTTTCTATTCAAATTCGATTTAATTCTATATGAAATTCGAATTTCGGAAATGGTTATAGATATATAGATATATATCTATATATATATTTATAATATTTATATATATATATATATATATATATATATACATATATATAAAACCATCTTCTGAAATTCGAAATTCATATAGAATGAACTCAAATTTGAATAGAAAAATCTTAGAATAATGGTAATATAAAATATATATATATATATATATATATATATATATATATATATATAAAACCATCTTTTGAAATTTAAATTTAGTATAAAAATTTGGATCAAATTTGAATAGAAAATATTAGAATATAAAATAATAGAAAAGAATAGACTAAGAATAGACTATAATATACTATAATATATATTATTTTAGTTTCCATTGTTTTGAGTTATTTTCCAATCTATTCTCGAATTCGAATATATACTATTCGAAATTAGAATTTCAGAAAAAGGTCATATTCTTCTATTGTATTTTATTACATTCTATTAAATTCTATTCCGTTCTTTACTATTCTTTTATTTTCATTCTATTGTGTTATTATTTTATATTCTATTTTATTGTATTCTTTTTTAGAAAACGATTTATATTTTTTTCGATTTCGATTAGAATTTGTTTTCGATTTCGATTCAACTTGTTTTCAAATTCGATTCAAATAGAATATGTTTTCTAATTCGATTTGAATTTCGTCCGTGGTTTTTTGATTCAAAACTTTATTTTGGATTCGGTTAAATTCGTTAGTATTGTAATTCAGTCATTCAGATGCATCCGAATGTCCGAATAATGAAAAATTTGTCCGAATTTCGATTTGGAACGAAACGAAATGCACATGTCTAGTAAGAACTCAGATTCTTATTCGTGACTTTTTAGGACTGTTGTGGCATTGCCTATGCGTCTCTCTAGTGAAAAAACAAAACTAAACTAAACTAAAACTAAAGCCCACAAAATTTACATTTAATTGTTTGCTAGCTGGGGCTGAACATGTTCTCTTTGTAACATGCCTTTAAATTAAGGTCAGGTGGTCTGTATGTATAAGATAAGAAGTAAGAAGTAAGAAAATCTCATATGATGTTTACATTATAGAGTCTATGTATTGTCACACAAAAGTCACAAATAACTTCACCCAGAGATGACAGCGGGCACAGAGGAAACCACGAGCAAACACCAAAAACTTGCCGTATCGGTGAGTAGAAGTACTACATCATCACACACATCCATGACATTACAACATGACCTTCACTTGCCTGTCACTCAATGCTAGAGGCCTGAACCACCCCGCCAAACGTTTCTCTATGTGGAAGGAAGCACGCACGCATAAAGCTGACATACTCAGCATCCAGGAAACACACATTCAAGCATCCTGCATACCCAAATGCTCACATAAAGACTATCCCTACGTGTATCTAGCATGTGCTCAGGAAAAGAAAAAAGGCGTTCTTCTAGCCATTCGAAACTCTCTTGCTTTCCATCTAAAGGAATCCATCTTGGACCCACAAGGCAGGTTCATCATTATTACCTGTGACATCAACGCACAGCCATATACATTAGTGGCATTATATGCACCAAACTCAAAACAACTTAGATTTTTACGTACACTCTTTAAACGCATTGCGTCTGTGAAATACGGACAGCTTTTGTTATGTGGAGACTTTAACTTAACAATAGACCCTCACCTAGACAACAGCTCTCAGGTGACAGGTCGTAATGCCTCATTACGTCAACTGCTTCATTCAGAGGAACTGTACGATGTCTGGAGATGCCAACATGCGAGGGAAAGAGATTACACTTACTTCTCTCCCAGACATCGTACATATTCCCGTATTGACATGTTCATGTCTGATAAATGGCTATTACAAAAGATATCCTCATCCAGGATACATGATATAACTTGGTCTGATCACGCTGCAATTTCCATAACTATAGAAGAGAAGCATGCCTCCCCCTCTGTTCCCATCTGGCGCTGTAACATTCGCTTACTACAAGAGCCTACCAGCTCTCAAATTATCACTCAACATCTTAATGACTTCTTTCAAATTAATGCATCTTCTGTTGATAACCCCTACACCTTATGGCAGTGTTTCTCAACTCCAGTCCTCAAGGCGCACCAACAGGTCATGTTTTTGGGATTTCCATTGATTTTCACAGGTGATTTGAGCAGTTTCACTGCCTTAGTAATTATCACAGCTGGTTTATCTGCAGGAAATCCCAAAAACATGACCTGTTGGTGCGCCTTGAGGACTGGAGTTGAGAAACACTGCCTTATGGAATGCTCATAAAGCATACATGAGAGGCATTTTAATTCAGCTGGGGGCTAGGGCAAAAATAATTTATAACCTCAAGCTCAATTCCCTTATGTCTGAAATACATAGCTTAGAATCCCAGAACAAACGTGACATCAACCAGAACACATCTATAAATCTTAGCAAATTAAGGGAGGACTTAAGAAACCTGCTAAATCAGCAGTATGACAAAATTCTCCGCCGTCTAAAGACGAACTCCTATGCAAACACCAACAGAGCAGGCAAACACCTGGCCAATCGGATAAAAATAGCCCAAGCTAAATCCAGAATTACTCATTTAATTCACCCCACCCTACACCACAAAATCACCAACCCCCAGGATATAGCAGACCAATTTGCTGACTATTACGGGGCTTTATATAATCTGAGAGATGACACTAACACTCCCCAACCTTCAGAGGAGAACATTAACGATTTCCTACTGAAATTGAACCTACCTACCCTCTCAGACGTACACCTGCTTAAGCTTAATGCCCCATTTACAACCAAAGAAATGGAACGCACTATATCATCACTCCCCAATGGGAAATCCCCAGGCCCGGATGGTTTCTCCAATGAATATTTTAAAATTGTCAACAACATTTTATCTTCTCACTTACTACAAGTCTACACAAAAGCAGCCCTAACATCTTCCCTCCCCAAGGAGATGCTAACCGCTTATGTTGTCACGTTACCTAAACCAGGGAAAGATCCTACGACACCGGCTAATTTTAGGCCAATATCACTTCTAAACACTGACATCAAAAGTGTATGCAAAATTACTAGCCAAACGCCTTACGGATAATATGCCGACTTTAATCAAAAACGATCAGATGGGATTCATAAGAGGCAGGCAGACTTCTGACGCAACAAGAAGAGTACTTAATATTGTGCACTATGCAGAGCAAACTCGAACGCCTTCTCTGCTGCTCTCCATAGACGCAGAGAAGGCGTTTGACAGAGTTCACTGGCACTATATGTCATCGGTATTATGTAAATTTGGATTTCAAGGTAATATACTATCGGCTATTCTAGCTTTATACTCACAACCATCAGTGCATGTCTACACCTCTGGCCTTCTCTCCAAAGCGTTCGACATTTATAATGGAACTCGACAAGGCTGTCCACTCTCACCGACCATCTTCAATCTAAGGATTGAACCCCTAGCAGAAATGATTCGGACACATCCTTCAATCTCAGGTTTCAAATTCCATTGTTCCCGACATGTAATAAATCTCTTTGCTGATGATGTGATCCTAATTATGACGGACCCAACAAACACACTCCCACACGCCCACCAAATATTATCACAATTCAGCAATATATCATACTACAAGGTCAATTATACAAAATCTCTGATTCTGGACCTTGGCCTAAGCGCAGCGACCAAACGAGACCTACAAAGGCAATTCCCCTTCAAGTGGAGTACAAAAGGAATCCCATACCTGGGCATTACCTTGACACACACTATCTCTTCCCTTGTCACAGCCAACCTAAACCCACTCATAATCAAGGTAACAGAACAGCTACGACACATCTCAAAACATGAACTATCCTGGGTAGGGAGGCTGGCAGCCTTCAATATGACCATACTCCCACAAATTCTCTACTTGTTTAGAGCCTTACCTGTTCACATACCTAATCATTACTTCCAAACCCTGTCGAGCCTCTTTCACAAATTTCTATGGGACCACAAGAAAGCAAGATGTCAACATTCTAACTTGATCAAACATAGATCGGTTGGGGGAGCAGGAGTGGTAGACATCCGCGACTACTTTTGGGCGGTCCATTTGGATCAACTTAAGTTTTGGCTCACAGATAAAGACATTCCACTTTGGACTGAAATTGAAACAGCGCTTGCCCCCACCTCTAATCTAAGAACCCTTCTTGAATGTGACCTCTGGAAACCATGGGACATCTCAGCACTAACTGCACCTACCCAAGCATCAATCCTAGCTTGGAGATACCTGCTCCAACAATCGGATATACAAACAGACCCACAACTGACTGACTACTCTCTACACATCCTAGAAGCTCTAGATCCCAAAATATCCCTCAGCTTCCTACTACAACATGAGGTACAGTCTATTACAGATCTCATGCAGGATCATAGACCCAAAACGGTGGAAGCAATAATAACTGAATATGGTCTCCCAAGAGAGCATCATTTCACAATTGCTCGCATTGTTCACTTCCTAGCTAAAACTCCCATCCCTAAATTTAATATGCACCCTAAAGCACGAGAATTCTATACCTCACAAAAAACGATAAATGGTGGAATTTTCATTTTTTACAACATCCTCCAAAACAAACATACCTTTCAAAAAACCACGACAATGACCAAATGGGAAAAAGACCTCCATTCCACAATTTCTCCCTCACAATGGCAAAGAGCCTTTCAAACAATTCATCAAGCAACTCATTGCACTATGCATTGGGAAATGACACTTAAAATTACACACAGATGGTACTATACACCATACAGGCTAGCCAAATTCTCAAACTCATCATCACCCAAGTGTTGGAGAAACTGCGACCAAGTGGGACACCTGCTACACACCCTATGGGAATGCCCCAGCTTGATGAGCTTTTGTAAACAAGTATTTAAACTTATATCCTCAGTGACAGGCATAATAACACCCCCTAATCCAAGCCTGGCACTTCTTAATATCGGTATAGATCTATACCCAAACTCGGATAGAAGTGTGGTCACACACATCCTACTTGCAGCCCGCTCAATCATTCTTAGAAAATGGAAATCTGACATATCCCCCAACCTCTCAGAGGTAACCTCCTTAGTACAACAAAATTATACCTTTGAACGCATACTAGCCATCAACTCCCTCACTAGTGCAAAATTTAATAAACAATGGGACATATGGACCAGTAGGATAACAAACTCATCTTCGCTCAATTAGACCAACCAACCTAGAACTAAAACATGCCCCAATAAAAGATCTTTCCGCTATTAACATACTGTAATTTACTAATGATATAATTCGTAATATATACTTATACTTCTGGGTCTCCCTACTGATTATCCAACGTGTACCAACAGGGGAAAATGGTATGAGTACCCAAAGGTTGCACTAATGACCAACAGTCGGTATTAATTTCTAATAGTTTGTTCGTATAGTTTGTTCTACCACCTATTAGCTTGTACCATTACCAATTAGTCTATATGTATACTTCAATGTTTGTATTTCCTGTGTACCGTATTTGTATATTGTTTTATACATTTGTATATCCTTGTATACAGGTCTGTATACCCCCCTTTTTTTTTTCTCTCTCTCCTTCTGTATTCCCTTTCTATTATACCAATAAAAAACGATTGATTAAAAAAAAAAAGTCACAAATAATGCTTCTATTCTTTGTAATTTGTGGAAATTTCCGTTTCTATTGTCTTTTGCAGGGCGAATGTAACATTTCCTAATATTTGATCCTAAGAGAAGAAGCCTTATTGTCAAATGCATGCCATGGGGGACATGTACTAAAACAGAAAAAAAATGTTTTTTTGCTGGAAGCAGCAATTTTTGCAATGCTTAACATGAAACAATAAAAATGCAAAATTCCTTTAACCACTTCCCACCCAGCCACTGTGCATAAATGGCCAGGTGGGAGCTTTGCTATTCTGACTGGATATACCTGTACAACCTGTCAGAACCTGGGCCGTGCATTGGCATCATTCTGTGATGGCTGTGTCACTCAGACACAACACATTACAGATCAGGACATGGGTGCTGTGATTAGCCCTCCCAATCACATAATGGCTGTATCCAATCACAGCCACCACACAATGTAGACAGAGACACGAGTTTCTGCAGGGTCTCTGCCCGCTGTGCTCAGTGAGAGCTAAGTGCAGGGGAGGGGGATGATTCAGCCTGTCAGATCTGTGTGCAGCTGATTATTTTACCCCAAAGGGCCTGTTATGGATTTTGGTGGGGACCTACGCATTTTTTTTTATAATTTTGGCATGGAGTTCCCCTTAAAATCTATACCAGACCCAGAGGGCCTGGTATAGATTTTGGGGGGTGGACCCTGTGCCGTTTTCTTTCTTAATTCTGTCATAAGGTTCCCCTTAACCACTTCAATGCACTGTATTATATACTGTACACTGACTGCACTGTATATATATATATATATATATATATATACTAGACTGCCTGAACTGTATATATAGTCTACACTGAATGCACTATATATATATATATATATATATATATATATATACACAAATCCCCGTTCCGACAGGGGAGGAGAGACAGATTGTCTGTTCCTACTAAGTGGGAACAACGATCTGGCTCCTCCTCTAGTCAGTCCTATCCCCTCACAGTTAGAAGCACACCTAGGGAACACATTTAACCCATTGATCGCCCCCTAGGGTTAACCCTTCTCTGACAGTGACATTTACACAGTAATCAGTGCATTTTTATAGCACTGATCGCTGTATAAATGTCAATGGTCCCAAAAAAGTGTCAAAAGTGTCCGATTTGTCCGCAGCAATGTCGCAGTCCCGATAAAAATCACTGATCGCCACCATTAATAGTAAAAAACGTTTGCGCAAACCAATCAATATACACTTATTGCGATTTTTTTACCAAACATATGTAGAAGAATACATATCGGCCTAAACTGTTGAAGAAATGTGTTTTACTTTTTTATATATATATATATATATATATATATATATATATATATATATATATATATATATATATATATTACAGCAAAAAGTAAACATTATTGTTTTTTTTTTTTTTCAAAATTGTCGGTCTTTTTTTGTTTATAAGATAAAAACCGCAGAGGTCATCAAAGAAAAGTTCTGTGGGAAAAAAGGACGTCAATTTTATTTGGGTATAACGTCACATGACCATGCAATTGTCAGTTAAAGCGACGCAGTGCCATATCGCAAAAAATGGCCCGGTCAGGAAGGGGGTAAATCCTTCCGGGGCTGAAGTGGTTAAAGAGTTTTGAAGATTTGAACAGCGATTGTTTAAAAATGTAATTTTGCTGCAGGGACTGTTCTAAACACAGGAAAAATGTGCCACTTTACAGGCATACTATAGACGCCCCCCAGGTACGAAATTTAAAAGAATATTTCACTTTTATTGTTTCACTTTAAGCATTATTAAAATCACTGCTCCCGAAAAAACTGACGTTTTTAAAACTTTTTTTTGCATGTCCCCTGGGGCAGGACCCAGGCCCCAAAACTCTTTTTATGACAATACCATGCACATAAGCCTTTAAAATTAGCACTTGATTTTTCATGTTCGTGTCCCATAGACTTTAACGGTGTTTGCGTGTTCGAACAATTTTTTTTTCCTGTTCGCAAGTTCTGGTGCGAACCGAACCGAGGGGTGTTCGGCTCATCCTTAATCACCGGCTATGTCCAACTTATGCAACCGATGACTGAGCAGTGTACCAGCTCGCTGCCGGTAACATGTGACCACTGTGACCAATCACAGCAGGCCACATGACAGTTGTAAACAATGGATATCTTTCTTTCATGCCATCTCTTGTGTACAATTGTGTTGCTAGCTGTGATTGGTCAATGTTATCACATGGTACAGACATGGCTAATCACAGCCCATCTGTACTATGTGATTAGCTTTGACCAATCACAGCTATTCACAACAAAACATACCGAATGAATTTGTTTTATTCAGTAAAATGCTTTCTTATAGCAATGTGATTCATTGCTATAAGCAATCATAATGTGCAAAAAAAATCCTGATCACTTCCCCAGAGTAGTACAATGTTACTATGGTACCACTATATTGCTCTGGCCACAGTGTGTTAAAACAAATTGTAAAAAAAAAAGATACAATTTTTTTTTTTTTTTTGTACTGTCGCCAGTCAGTGTCCCTGATCACCACCACACCAGTTAGATGATGATGCTGTACTGCACTATATGTATAAAAACATTTAAAACTTTTTAATTTTCTAAAAAGATTATGACAAAAAATGACAGCTTCAAAAAACTCGCCATGCCTCTTACTATTCTTAGATATTGGTTCTGGTAAGAATATTTGCTGCATGTGGGGAAACATGTCATGGACACTCAGTGTATTGAAGTGTTACCTGTGGCACTGCATCTGGCTCTTTATATTCTGTGTTATATAGCACTGTCTTTATTGGGGAAATTATCACTAATATTTGCACATAAATGGTGCTATTTTTGGTATTTTTTCACTTATTATATTGCTGCAAGTTAATTTGTTATCATTTGAGCACATACTGTAATGTTTTTGATTGTTAGAATATATATTTTATTGTCGTTTGGAATTGTTATAAACCAACCAAGTTTTATTAGCATACCTGTCTCACAGAACTTATGTTTTTTTTTTTTATTTATTTACTTTATTTAATCATAGGACATATTCAAAGATATACATCTAGCATAACATAACTTTATCATTAACATATCATTAAAATAATTCATAATATCTGAAAATAAGAATTGTTCTTATTATCCCGTTTTCCAAGATATCATCTCTGTTTCTCATTATTTACAGACAAATATTATCCAATGTCTATATATATATATATATATATATATATATATATATATATCTCTTCTTTAACGCCTCCGTAGTTTAGCAGTCTCCTACTACCGCCCTCTCCCCACTCCGCGGCCTGTCCTATTCCATTTTCTAACCCAAAATAACCCCAAAAACACAATAGGCTAACCAAAACACAACAACAGCAACAACAACAACAAAAAAAAGAGGGAGCAAAACACGCCGGAGACTGAGACTCTTAAGCCCTGTACACACGATCGGTTTAACCGATGAAAACTGTCCGATGGATTGTTTTCATCAGACAAACCGATCGTGTATGGGACTTCATTTTTCTCGGCTCATCGGAGTGTTTTACGTCACCGCGTTTGGAACGGTTGGTTTTTTGACTGATGGTGTGTAGGCAAGACTGATGGAAGTCAGCTTCATCGGATTTCCGATGGACAAAACCATCGGATTAGAATCCATAGGATATCCGATCGTGTGTACGAGGCTTTAAGGGTCCTCCTAATTATTGTCATAAAGAGTCCTACCTTCTTCCTAGAGTACAAAATCATTCCATTCTGACCAGATCTTAGCGTATAATTCCCGTTGATGTCGTGCTGAAAATACCAAGTCTTCTAATCTACTAATTTCTTTAATCTTATCTAACCGCATCCTTACCGTCAGTGACAGTGCTGAATTCCCCCTAAGAGGAATGCATGCCCTTGCCGCCTCCAAGAGGTGGCCAATAATAGATTCTTTATATGCTTTCTCTGGTATATAAGATTTATGTAACAGATAAAAGGCCGGATCCTCTGGTAGCATATGGCCAGTAATCCTCTGAAGCGTATGTCCCACCACTGTCCAAAAATGTTTTAATTTAGGACAGGTCCAAAATATATGAAAAATAGTGCATTTGCTTCCTTGGCACCTCCAGCACAAATCTGAGCATTCAGGAAAGATTTTGTTCAATTTTTCTGGGGTTTTATACCATCGGCTAAGGATCTTATAGTTTGTTTCTTGTATTTTTGCGCAAATTGATGTTTTATGTGTAAGCCTGAAGATCTGCTGTCGTTGTGTAATATCCCACGATATTCTTAGGTCCTGTTCCCATTTCTGGATAAATTCCGGTTTATAATCTTCCCCAGGCATACTTAACATTTTATAGTTGACTGATAATGTATGGGATGTTGCCTCCCTCTCATAGCAATACCTCTCAAACGTAGTCAGGGCTCTGGCAAACACTCCCGAATTCGGGAGAGTCTTAAGAACATGTGTAATCTGAAAAGAGGTCCAGAGTCTTAATTTGTATTTATCTGCTTGTGTCATTAACTCCGGAATTGTTACCCATCTTCCTTCTCTTATATATGATGATGCTTGTATATATCCTGCATCTAATAGATGCCGGAAACATATATCCTCATACCCCGGTGAGAAAAGAGGGTTTCCTAATATCGGGTATAAGGGAGATGTTTCAGGTGTTATACCCATACTGGGAAATAGATCAGAACAATTTTTTACAGTGTTCCCTATCAAGGGATGATTTATCATTTATTTCGGAAGGGAAGCATAGCACCAAGGGGATAAAAAGAGAAAACTGTGCCAATACTGGTAATAAGATGCTCCCAAAGAGCAACAGAGATAAAAAGTTCCAAATTCTAATCCACAGTGAAGCGAAGAGATCCAATCCCTCAAGGAATCAAATTTGTAGTGTATCAAAGTTCATATACCGTACACTAATAGTAGGTAACACCATATAAAATGGCTCCTTACCACAGGACTGATGTTGTTGTGCAGGTGGCTTTAGCCCAGCCAAGGCCTCCATCCCTGAAGGAAGATCCAGGTCCCCAGACAATCGTCCAAATAAGCCAACTTAACGGCTCAGTTACAAAAAGACAAAAATATAAAGACCATAGGGTGATGCTGCAGACATAGGGTTAAACCACCACAGTGCACAGTAAAGTGTAGTGACCACCACCTATGTAGAAATTGGCTCCTTACCAGATACAGGAAAAAGCAGGCATTAGTTTGTATCAGCCACGATCCTTTCATAAACCCACACACTGGATCCTTAGGAGTTCTTTACTGTTACCAGGCACTGTTTGCGCTCCATATGGGGTAACAAAAAGAAGGGGGGAGACCATAGAGTGATATCCTTATAACAGCGACTTTATTAAAATTAAGGTTATACTTACAAAAACAAAGAATTAAGAAAGCAATAAAAAGCGTGCCGGCCGGCATACACAAGTGCCCTTCCGTAGAGCTGCGTGGTGACGTCACTGCGTGTCCCCAGACGCGTTTCGTCATATATAACGTTTTCAATGGGATAGGGCACGCAATGACTCACCTCTTTATATAGACAATGCCTCGCTCCGAGGTGCCAGCATTAGAGTTATGGGCGCCATCTTAACTATGGGCAACCTGCCAGTACATTTCGCAACAACATGCAGCGGCATGACTACACATAGCGCGAGCATGGGGAATTAAATCTTTAAAGGCTAAAACTAAATAGGCAAAAATCTAATATATTGGGCAGAGCAATCTTATTTAAAAAAGGAAGAAAAAGGAAGAAAACACAAAACCAGGACTAAGTCACCGGCGCAAAGCCGTGATTGACAGCCCACATATAATGTGAATTAGACCATGAACTAGAGCTTTATAGCGCTGCCTGTGGTCAAAAGACAAACAGCCACTACTTATATTCTAACCATAGAAGTGTATCATATCCGAATGATAATATATCATAAATTAATACAAATACTCCTATGCTTTTCAAAAAGATATTTTAAATAATAGTAATAATAATATATAAAAAATTAAAATATACATATACTATGTGACATGTGCTGTGTATTAATTAATATCGTGACCTTAATATAAAGGGTTAGTATATTTCCCTCTATTATTTATCAACTCAGTGTAATGAATTTATCATATTTTAATACATAATAAATAATATAAACACTATGTAACGTGTGCTGTGTGTACCTAATATCGTGAAAAACACAAAAAAAAAAATAATTTTTTTTTTTTTGGTAAAAATATATAGTTGCCCCTCATAGGCTTTTGAATCTATATTCATAAAAATAATCCATTACTGGATCATCTATTAAGCCATACCTATAAATTCATGAAAAAGGCATGAAGATATATGTAAACATTTCTAAAAATAAAAAACGTATTATAAGGCCAGAAAGTTCCCCCAAAGAATCCTCACAACCCTCTAGGGGGTAGGAACGCATAAAGGCATTATTTTTCTGTTGGATAAAACCCCATACTGGCATCTCACAGCAAGTCAACAAAAAGACATATGGACCACTAAAAAACTTTTTCCAAAGAGAAGCTCTTTTTCAAAGAAAATATATCAGGCATCATTAATAAAGGCGTTCACATCCGTCTCTATGTTGAGTCCATAGGGGGCATACGTTTTGAGTCTATGAATCCAACCCATCTCCATTTTGGAGATTTCCCTAACCATAAGGCTCCCCCTCCAATGAGGTTTGTACTTGTCAATTCCCAAATACAGGGTTTTTGAGGGATCCCTATTGTGTACCAGACGGTAGCGGTTGGACACCGAATGGTTCCTAAATCCTGTTAATATGTTAGTCACATGTTCGTTGAGATGGACTTTCAAGGGACGTTTGGTCCGTCCCACATATTGCAGGCCACACGGGCACTGCAACATGTACACGACACCCATAGTGTCACAAGTGACACATGGTTTAATCGTGAATCGTTTGTTAGTAACAGTAGATTGAAAGTCAGTGACACGTCTCGTCGAACAGGAATTTAGGGAACAAACCCTACATCTCCTACATTTATAGTATCCACTAAGATGGTAAAAAAAACCCTAGTTGTGACAGGGGGATTGAAAAAAATTAGGGGCCACATGATGGCGCAAAGAGGGCACCCCCTAAAGATCACCCTAGGCCTCTCAGGGAGAATGTCCCTCAAGACAGCATCATTCATGGCCAAATGCCAATGCTTATCAATCAATTTTTTGATACTTTTATGTTGTAAAGAGTATGCCGTAATGAAGGGGACACCCATATCACCATTGTTAACTTGGGGACCCTTCTCAATAAGAAGATCCTCTCTATTAGTAGACTTAACCGTTTCCAAGGTCTCATACAGAAAGTCCCTCTGGTAGCCCTTTTCTAAGAACCTCTGCGTCAAAACATCGGCCTGTTTCAAAAAAACATTCTGGTCCGTGCAGTTCCTCCGGAGCCTAAGATACTGGCTCTTTGGAACCCCACGGAGCCAGGGATCGTGATGGCAACTTCCTAGAGGAATAAAAGCATTCCTATCCGTTTCTTTAAAATGAGTCAATGTTACAAAGGCATTGTCCTTGATCTCAATCCTCAGGTCAAGGTAATGCACTGCCTCCTGACTCATTTCATATTTCAAATGGATCCCGCTTTGGTTACAGTTTATTGCATCCATAAAGTCCACCAAATCTTGATGCTGACCATCCCATAGGAGGAGGATGTCATCAATATACCTAGCCCAAAGGGCCACTTGTGGCATATTGGCAGCATAGATGACATCCTCCTCCCACTTGGCCATAAAAAGGTTGGCCAGGCTCGGGGTGTACTTAGCCCCCATAGCCACCCCAGTATTTTGTTTATAAAAATGGTTATCAAACCAAAAATAGTTTGAAGAAGTGGCAAACCGTAATAATGATAAAAGAAACAGCACTTGGCCCTCTGGGAGGCCCGAACCCCAATTCAAAAACCATTCCACAGCTCCAAAACCCAAGTCATGTGGAATAATGGTATACAATGATGTAACATCTATTGCAACCATCCAAACATCACTACTGGGGGTAAGGCCTGATAATAGGTTAATGATGTGCCTTGAGTCTTTGACAAAAGAGGGCATCAGCTTAACCAGGGGTTGTAAGTAAAAATCAATATATCTGCCCACCCGGGACGTAATGGAATCAATTCCACTAACGATAGGACGTCCCGGGGGGCAGACAGGATCCTTGTGCAATTTAGGGAGATAGTAAATGGTGGGGGTACGTGGGGCTTTTGGTACTAAATATAGCCTTTCCTTTTGATTAAGGATCCCTTCCAAAAAAAACTTATTTACCAAAAATTCAAGATCCCTAGTATATTGCACCTTGGGGTCCGAAGACAGCCGAGTGTAAGTGTTGGCATCACCAATGATATTATACATCTCGGCCATGTATGCTACTCTATCAAGAATCACTATCCCCCCACCCTTATCTGCAGGTCTGATGACCAGGTTCTTGTTATTGCACAAGAAATCAAGGCCATCTTGCAAGATCTTATTCGTCTTAGCCTTCTTTATTCCCATATTGTCCAAATCCCTGAGTAACACATCCCGAAACACCCTTAATGATGGTGCCAGGGCACCTGGGGGATTAAATAGGGATGCGTTAGACAACCCTGAGTGTACAAAATCGGTGGGCCTTGCTTGGGTCACCAGAGGAATTCCCACCATATATCTTTTTATATTCAACCTCTTAACAAATTAATGGATGTCCATATAAGTATGGAACTTATCCAGACCCTTTGGTAAAGCAAACTTAAGACCCTTATCCAAAAGACAAATCTCAGGTTCAGACAATGCCTTACTACTCAAATTAAAAATTCCCTGACCCTTTATGTTTTGGGTCAATTTGATTGCTCGTGCCCGCCTCCCCCCTCTAGTTCCCCTCCTCTTTCTCCCATTCTTTTTATCCCTTGGGTGGGCCTGTGAAAACCCCAACTTCCCTGGTTATTAGCCATAGGTGGTCCTCTGGAAAGTGGAGCTCTATCAGGAATCTGGTAGGGTAGGTTGGAATTACCCCTACCCCCCTGCTGGTAGGGTTGTGAACTACCCACCCAAGGATCAACCTCTGGACCATCCCTATCCCTGAGGGGGAAAAAGGAATTATGGGTCGGAACAGAGTAATCGCAACCCTCATTAGTATTGTAAGAGGGGGAGCATGGATCCCAATCGTTACTGGGACCATGTCTCCACCCCTCCGCACTTTTGGCAAGGGAACCTCGCCCACGATGACCAGGGGGACCCCACCCTCTTCCCCGAGAAGGTGGACCTCTTAAACTAGATGGTTGGCCTGGGTGGTAATAGCTTGAATCATAGCTTGGTCCATAATCAGCTCTAGGGGGACCATAAGATCTCATAGGTCCATACTGAGAAGAACCCCTAGTCCCACTATTACCCCTCCTAGGAGAGTGGAAAGAGGGATGCCCACCACCTCTAGCTGGTTTGGCAATATTAGGACCACGTTTTGGAACAGAGTTTTGAGTGGGTTGCTGACCCTTAAGGGCTGTTGGTCCTGCCACAGGGGCCGTAATCTCCATTTCATTAACGGTCACCTTGGATTGCTCCTCCAACAATTTATTTTGCCACTCAAACACAATGTTCCCATGGTAATCTGCCAAATCCCTGTTATACTTTTTTTTTCCTTTTTGGACCTCTGATCCCTATCTTCTTTCTCAAGTATTTTTAAAAGGCTTTGGGATTTCTCCACATACTCCTCACCCTCTTTTATAGGGTTAAGTTTATCCTTAATAAGTCTAATTTCTTCATCTAATTTAAGGGTCAGCAACCCACTCAAAACTCTGTTCCAAAACATGGTCCTAATATTGCCAAACCAGCTAGAGGTGGTGGGCATCCCTCTTTCCACTCTCCTAGGAGGGGTAATAGTGGGACTAGGGGTTCTTCTCAGTATGGACCTATGAGATCTTATGGTCCCCCTAGAGCTGATTATGGACCAAGCTATGATTCAAGCTATTACCACCCAGGCCAACCATCTAGTTTAAGAGGTCCACCTTCTCGGGGAAGAGGGTGGGGTCCCCCTGGTCATCGTGGGCGAGGTTCCCTTGCCGAAAGTGTGGAGGGGTGGAGACATGGTCCCAGTAACGATTGGGATCCATGCTCCCCCCCTTACAATACTAATGAGGGTTGGGATTACTCTGTTCCGAACCATAATTCCTTTTTCCCCCTTAGGGATAGGGATGGTCCAGAGGTTGATCCTTGGGTGGGTAGTTCACAACCCTACCAGCAGGGGGGTAGGGGTAATTCCAACCTACCCTACCAGATTCCTGATAGAGCTCCACTTTCCAGAGGACCACCTATGGCTAATAACCAGGGAAGTTGGGGTTTTCACAGGCCCACCCAAGGGCTAAAAAGAATGGGAGAAAGAGGAGGGGAACTAGAGGGGGGAGGCGGGCATGAGCAATCAAAGCGACCCAAAACATAAAGGGTCAGGGATTTTTTAATTTGAGTAGTAAGGCATTGTCTGAACCTGAGATTTGCCTTTTGGATAAGGGTCTTAAGTTTGCTTTACCAAAGGGTCTGGATAAGTTCCATACTTATATGGTCATCCATAAATTTGTTAGGAGGTTGAATATAAAAAGATATATGGTGGGAATTCCTCTGGTGACCCAAGCAAGGCCCACCAATTTTGTACACTCAGGCCTCGTACACACGGCCGATTTTCTCGGCAAGAACCAGCAAGAAACTTGCTGGCAGAGAGGTCTCGCCGAGTAAATCGGTCGTGTGTACGCGGCTATCGGGTTTCTCGTCGAGAAAACCGACAAGAAACTTTGACGAGAAAATAGAGAACCTGCTCTCTATTTTCTCGTTGAGATTCTCGTCGGCATGTTTCTCGACGAGAAAAGTGAGTGTGTGTACACTTACCTGTCCTCCCGGAAGCCCGAGCATGTTCAAAATGAATTTGACGCATGCGCGGTAGCTTCCTAGGCATACGTAGGGTATACCAAGATGGCGGCGACGGCATCGAATGTGACGAGCGCATGCTCGTCGTAGTCGATGACGTCACCGCGTACGCTCCATTCAAAGAACCGCGGGTTCTTTGAAACGAGCGTGTGTACACTCGGCCGGGACAAGTTTCTTGTCCAAGAATCTCGTCGAAAAAAACGACATGTTTTTTTCAACGAGAATCTCGGCCGTATGTACGAGGGCTAAGGGTTGTCTAACGCATCCCTATTTAATCCACCAGGTGCCCTGGCACCATCATTAAGGGTGTTTCGGGATGTGTTACTCAGGGATTTGGACAATATAGAAATAAAGAAGGCTAAGACGAATAAGATCTTGCAAGATGGCCTTGATTCCTTGTGCAATAACAAGGACCTGGTCATCAGACCTGCAGATAAGGGTGGGGGATAGTGATTCTTGATAGAGCAGTATACATGGCCGAGATGTATAATATCATTGGTGATGCCAACACTTACACTCGGCTGTCTTCGGACCCCAAGGTGCAATATACTAGGGATCTTGAATTTTTGGTAAATAAGTTTTTTTTGGAAGGGATCCTTAATCAAAAGGAAAGGCTATATTTAGTACCAAAAGCCCCACGTACCCCCACCATTTACTATCTCCCTAAATTGCACAAGGATCCTGTCTGCCCCCCGGGACGTCCTATCGTTAGTGGAATTGATTCCATTACATCCCGGGTGGGCAGATATATTGATTTTTACTTACAACCCCTGGTTAAGCTGATGCCCTCTTTTGTCAAAGACTCAAGGCACATAATTAACCTATTATCAGGCCTTACCCCCAGTAGTGATGTTTGGATGGTTGCAATAGATGTTACATCATTGTATACCATTATTCCACATGACTTGGGTTTTGGAGCTGTGGAATGTTTTTTGAATCGGGGTTTGGGCCTCCCAGAGGGCCAAGTGCTGTTTCTTTTATCATTATTACGGTTTGCCACTTCTTCAAACTATTTTTGGTTTGATAACCATTTTTATAAACAAAATACTGGGGTGGCTATGGAGGCTAAGTACGCCCCGAGCCTGGCCAACCTTTTTATGGCCAAGTGGGAGGAGGATGTCATCTATGCTGCCAATATGCCACAAGTGGCCCTTTGGGCTAGGTATATTGATGACATCCTCCTCCTATGGGATGGTCAGCATCAAGATTTGGTGGACTTTATGGATGCAATAAACTGTAACCAAAGCGGGATCCATTTGAAATATGAAATGAGTCAGGAGGCAGTGCATTACCTTGACCTGAGGATTGAGATCAAGGACAATGCCTTTGTAACATCGACTCATTTTAAAGAAACGGATAGGAATGCTTTTATTCCTCTAGGAAGTTGCCATCACGATCCCTGGCTCCGTGGGGTTCCAAAGAGCCAGTATCTTAGGCTCCGGAGGAACTGCACGGACCAGAATGTTTTTTTGAAACAGGCCGATGTTTTGACGCAGAGGTTCTTAGAAAAGGGCTACCAGAGGGACTTTCTGTATGAGACCTTGGAAACGGTTAAGTCTACTAATAGAGAGGATCTTCTTATTGAGAAGGGTCCCCAAGTTAACAATGGTGATATGGGTGTCCCCTTCATTACGGCATACTCTTTACAACATAAAAGTATCAAAAAATTGATTGATAAGCAATGGCATTTGGCCACGAATGATGCTGTCTTGAGGGACATTCTCCCTGAGAGGCCTAGGGTGATCTTTAGGGGGGTGCCCTCTTTGCGCCATCATGTGGCCCCTAATGTTTTCAATCCCACTGTCACAACTAGGGTTTTGTTTGACCATCTTAGTGGATACTATAAATGTAGGAGATGTAGGGTTTGTTCCCTAAATTCCTGTTCGACGAGATGTGTCACTGACTTTCAATCTATTGTTACTAACAAATGATTCACGATTAAACCATGTGTCACTTGTGACACTATGGGTGTCGTGTACATGTTGCAGTACCCGTGTGGCCTGCAATATGTGGGACGGACCAAACGTCCCTTGAAAGTCCGTCTCAACGAACATGTGACTAACATATTAACAGGATTTAGGAACCATTCGGTGTCCAACCACTACCGTCTGGTACACAATAGGGATCCCTCAAAAACCCTGTATTTGGGGATTTACAAGTACAAACCTCATTGGAGGGGGAGCCTTATGGTTAGGGAAATCTCCAAAATGGAGATGGGTTGGATTCATAGACTCAAAACTTATGCCCCCTATGGACTCAACATAGAGACGGATGTGAACGCCTTTATTAATAATGCCTGATATATTTTCTTTGAAAAAGATCTTCTCTTTGGAAAAAGTTTTTTAGTGGTCCATATGTCTTTTTGTTGACTTGCTATGAGATGCCAGTATGGGGTTTTATCCAACAGAAAAATAATGCCTTTATGCGTTCCTACCCCCTAGAGGGTTGTGAGGATTCTTTGGGGGAACTTTCTGGCCTTATAATATGTTTTTTATTTTTAGAAATGTTTACATATATCTTCATGCCTTTTTCATGAATTTATAGGTATGGCTTAATAGATGATCCAGTAATGGATTATTTTTATGAATATAGATTCAAAAGTCTATGAGGGGCAACTATATATTTTTACAAAAAAAAAAACATTTTGAATTTTTTTTGTGTGTTTTTCACGATATTAGGTACACACAGCACACGTTACAAAGTGTTTATATTATTTATTATGTAATAAAATATGATAAATTCATTACACTGAGTTGATAAATAATAGAGGGAAATATACTAACCCTTTATATTAAGGTCACAATATTAATTAATACACAGCACATGTCACATAGTATATATATATATATATTTTTTATATATTATTATTACTATTATTTAAAATATATTTTTGAAAAGCATAGGAGTATTTGTATTAATTTATGATATATTATCATTCGGATATGATACACTTCTATGGTTAGAATATAAGTAGCGGCTGTTTGTCTTTTGACCACAGGCAGCGCTATCAAGCTCTAGTTCATGGTCTAATTCACATTATATGTGGGCTGTCAATCACGGCTTCGTGCCGGTGACTTAGTCCCGGTTTTGTGTTTTCTTCCTTTTTTTAATAAGATTGCTCTGCCCAATATATTAGATTTTTGCCTATTTAGTTTTAGCCTTTAAAGATTTAATTCCCCATGCTCGCGCTATGTGTAGACCTGCCGCTGCATGTTGTTGCGAACTGTACTGGCAGGTTGCCCATAGTTAAGATAGCGCCTATAACTCTAATGCTGGCACCTCGGAGCGAGGCATGGTCTATATAAAGAGGTGAGTCATTGCGTGCCCTATCCCATTGAAAACGTCATATATGACAAAACGCGTCTGGGGGACACGCAGTGACATCACCACGCAGCTCTACGGAAGGGCACTTGTGTATGCCGGCCGGCATGCTTTTTATTGCTTTCTTAATACTTCGTTTTTGTAAGTGTAACCTTAATTTTAATAAAGTCGCTGTTATAAGGATATCACTCTATGGTCTCCCCCCTTCTTTTTGTTACCCCATACGGAGCGCAAACAGTGCCTGGTAACAGTAAAGAACTCCTAAGGATCCAGTGTGTGGGTTTATGAAAGGATCGTGGCTGATACAAACTAATGCCTGCTTTTTCCTGTATCTGGTAAGGAGCCAATTTCTACATAGGTGGTGGTCACTACACTTTACTGTGCACTGTGGTGGTTTAACCCTATGTCTGCAGTATCACCCTATGGTCTTTATATTTTTGTCTTTTTGTAACTGAGCCGTTAAGTTGGCTTATTTGGACGATTGTCTGGGGACCTGGATCTTCCTTCAGGGATAGAGGCCTTGGCTGGGCTAAAGCCACCTGCACAACAACATCAGTCCTGTGGTAAGGAGCCATTTTATATGGTGTTACCTACTATTAGTGTATGGTATATGAACTTTGATACACTACAAATTTGATTCCGTGAGGGATTGGATCTCTTCGCCTCACTGTGGATTAGAATTTGGAACTTTTTATCTCTGTTTCTCTTTGGGAGCATCTTATTACCAGTATTGGTGCAGTTTTCTCTTTTTATCCAGTTTATGTATGTTTATCACATTATTGCTGCTGCCTTATTCATCTATTTTTTGTCTTAGCGCAGTTTTTCCTTTATACATAGCACCAAGGGGCTCTGCCCAAAGATATCAAAAACTGTGCACATTTCATCTGCACCCATAATTTGATATCCCTGTGCCTGTTCCAATCAAATACCCTACTTAAATGGGTTGCTTGATAATATTTCCATATGTCCAGCACTGCCAATCCTCCATATTCTTTAGGACACGTTAATACTTTACGTTGTATCCTAGGATGCTTGTACGCCCAGATAAAATCAAATAATAGCTTTTGACTCTGCTTAAAATAACTAGGCGGAATACGTATTGGCAGTGTCTGAAATAAGTAAAGAAACTTGGGGAGTATATTAATTTTGATAATACTACATCGCCCTAACCAGGAATAAAAGCCTGTATTTCAACTCAGTAGTAATGTCTTGATTTTTAACAATAAAGGGGGAAAGTTTAGCTCAAAAACTTTTTCTATTTTCGGGGGAATCAAAGTACCCAAGTATGTTAGCGCTTTCTCGGTCCATTTAAATTTGAAATTTTGTTTAAGTTGCCTAATTAATTTTCGAGACAGATTCACCCCCATTGCTTCCGACTTAGAGAAATTAATACTGAGATTGGAGAGCGAGCCATACTTCTCAAATTCTTTCATCAAGTTTGGAAGTGTGATCACAGGATTCCTTAATGAAAACAACATATCGTTGGCATATGCCGAAATTTTATACTGAGTCTCTCCCATCTGAATCCCTATGATATCTTGATTTAAGTGAATAGTGCAGAGAAATGGTTCCAGTGACAGGGCAAAAAGAAGGTGTGAGAGGGGACAACCTTGTCTCATTCCATTTGTAATTCTAAGAGTATCTGACAGTATCCCATTTACCCGTACTCGAGCTGTTGGGCGGGAGTAGATAGAAGTAATCCACTGTAGCATGGACTGTAGTAAGGACTGTCAGCATAAAATTCCAGTTCACCCTGTCAAAGGCCTTCTCTGCATCTGTATTCAAGAATATACATTGAGTCTGGGATGCTTTAAAAGTCTGTAATAAATTCTAAACTTTTGTAGTGTTATCCCTCGCCTCTCTTGTGGGCACAAATCCCACTTGGTCTAGATGAATCAACTTTGGGATGTAATGTTGGATCCTATTGGATAATATCTTGGTAAAAATTTTGAGGTCAAAGTTAAGCGAAGAGATCGGCCTATAATTTCCACAGATCTTTCCCCTCCTTAGAAATCACCAAAATATAGGCCAACAGGGTTTCTGTTGTAAAAGTTGCAGAGGAGCCCAATGAACCCAATTGAGGAGCCCAATGCATTAAACAATTTGATCATGTACTGGCCAAGAGAGGGGAGCAGAATCTTATAATATTGGGCTGTAAAACCATCCGGGCCAGACGCTTTATCAAATTTAGTTGCTCCCACTGCCTCTTGAAGTTCTTGTATTGTTATAGAGTCTTCCATTTTATCTCTATCTATATCTGATAACCGGGGCATTGAAGATAAAGCAAGATATGAATATATTTGTTCTTGAGTAGGAGGTTTAACCTTCAGATTATAGAGTGATTCGTAAAATTCGTAAAATTCCTGTGCTATATCATATGGTTTTGTAATCTTTGGTCTGTTAGATGGTATCAAATGAGGGATTCAGGTCTTTAATTTTCATCCTTGTAACGTTCTAGCTAATACCTTCCCACATTTATTCCCCGCTTCATACAATAAACTTTTACATATCTGTAGTGCCGCCTTAGCCTTATATTGCAGAAGATCTACAATTTGTGTCCTTTTAGCCAAAAGTTCTCTCTCTACCGATTCAGTTTGAACTCTTTTATGTCGAGTCTCTAATATAGATAATTCTTCCACTAATAACTTTAAAGCCCTGTACACACGATCGGTTTTACCGATGAAAACTGTCCGATGGACTTTTTCCATCGGACAAACCTATCGTGTATGGGCCCCATAGGTCTTTTTTCCATCGGTGTTAAAGAATAGAACATGTTTTAAATTTATCCGATGGAAAAAAAAATGATTGCAAATTACTATCGTCTGTGGGGAACTCCATCAGATAAAAAACCCACGCATGCTCAGAATCAAGTCGACGCATGCTCAGAAGCATAGAACTTAATTTTTCTTGGCTCGTCGGAGTGTTTTACGTCACAGCGTTTGGGACGATCGTTTTTCTGACTGATGGTGTGTAGGCAAGACTGATGGAAGTCAGCTTCATCGGATTTCCGATGGAAAAATCCATCGGTTTAAAATCCATAGGAAATCCGATCGTGTTTACAGGGCTTAATTGTTGAGTTTGTTTACGCTTTATCCTGGCTCCATGCTTAATCAGCACGCCCCTAATAACCGCGTTATGTGCCTCCCAAATAGTCCCAGGGTCACAGTCCGGAGTGTCATTAGTGCTAAAAAAAAGCCATTTCCTTGACTACATCTTCCCATACCTCTTTATCTTGTAAGAGACTTTCGTTCAATCGCCAATGGTTGGACCTAGTCAAGGAAGAGTCTTGTAAGGCATATATCAGAGATATCGGTACGTGATCTGACCAGGTAATAGAGCCAATGGTAACAGCTTGAACTTCATGAAGTTGGGCGTGTGGAATAAGAAAGTAATCAATGCAAGAATATGTTTTATGAGGTGGGTAATAAAAAGTATAATCCCTTTCTGTGGGGTGAAGTAGTCGCCATACATCGATCAATTGACATTTATAGAGAGATTGAGCTATATTTTTATGTGCCCTAAAATAAATAGTTGACCCCCCAGTAGATGTATCCTCTGCTGGTATTAGAGGGATATTTAAATCTCCACCTATAATCAATTGTCCTACTTTAAACTCCATCAATTTCCTTAGCGTTTTACTTATAAAAGTCTCTTGATGTTCATTGGGGGAATATAATGCTGCTAATGTAATTTCCACTTCCCCTATTGTACCTTTCATGAACAAAAAGCATCCTCCTGGATCCTTAATTGAGTCTGTATACACCCATGGTACTCTACTTGAGATGTGAATCGAAACCCCCTTTGATTTTGCTACTTGATTGGTTGAGTGATATGTCATCGGAAATAACTTACTTTGTAAGCTAGGTACTCTATCTTCTCCTGTTTGAAGACAATATCAGTTTTAGATCCTTGCATATCACGTAGGAGCATCCGTCTCTTCTCTGGCATGTTTAGCCCCTTAACCTTAAGCGAGGTCACCTTAATGGCCTCCATATCAAAATCTCAAAAAAAAAAGAAAAGAAAACCCCCCTAAAATACTTTAGCACAATAACTACGCTCCTCGGTTCTAAACCGGTATTAAGCAGCCACCTATTTGGGGGTTGTGTCAGCAATGGACGGGTGCAGAGTTCCATATTCCCTCCCCCCTCCCTCCAGCTATAAAACAAGACAAAATTGAGTGCAAACCACAAAAAAAATAAAAAATTAAGACAACTTTCATATTTCCTGAGAAAACATACATTACCACTATGTCTCGTCATATTACCATCATATTAGCAAAAAAAAAAAAAAAAAAAAGACCATATCCTTGGCATTGTAATAGACAAAATCAACACTAAAAAAAAGAGGAAATGCAAGAAAAGCAACCATACGGAAACAGGCAAAAAACATTTTTAAGGTTCTCCGTCTAATCCGCGGAACCCCCCACGGTTCTCCCCTTTCCACCTCTCTCAAAGTAGGACCTGAATTCTAGTCCTTAAAAATTAGGGACTAGATTAGGGGAAATCCGTGGGGAACTCCACTATCAACTGTTCCATCTCTCCACCTTTTGAAGCAGTATGAACAGTATAACTTCACAAAATATCTCTCAAATATGTCCCCCCTCCAGCCCCCCCAAAAAAGGGGGAGGGATCCTCCCATCCACAAACCCTCTAGCCACCCCCCTCCCATCCCCCTCCCCTTCATCTCTCTCCACCTCTGAACTTAATACCTCAATGGGCTTGGGCCACTTCATCCAACTTAGCCCGACTCCATTAACCAATCCCCCCTCCTCGACCTCTCCTTATCTTCCCTTTATCTCCTCAATCTCAGACTATCTCCCCTCTTTATTTACGGTTCCCCATAAGGGGGTATTATATATGTTTATGCATTTATATTTTATACCTTTATGCATTTTATATTTTATACATATATATATATATATATATATATATATATATATATATATATATATACACATCTCTATGCCTTCTAGATTCCAAGTACATCCTTTAGCAACCACAAAAAAAAACAGAACTTATGTTTTAGGTCTTGTACTTGGACCATTAACATTCAGCTATTTTAGAATTATTATTTTTCTTTCGGTACACTTAGCACATAGGAATTGGTTTATACAATATATATATATATATATATATATATATATATATATATATTTAGGTGTATGATTTGATTCTCGGGGTGGAATCTCTTCATAATCCCCCCAGAATACCATGTTCACTGGCCATGAAGTACAAGAGCCTGAATTAAGGAAGAACAACAGAATCTCTGTGGTTTCAGAAGTGCAGTTGTCTGCAGGGATGGGAGGGACTGGTGTTGTGGCAGAACCTAATAAGTGGGACGTCCAGATAGGTCAGTTAAGGTGGCAGGCAAAGACATGGTCAGTAGACAGACAAAGGATCAGCCCAGACAGCAAACAGAAATATGGTCAATAAAAAGGTCAGGGTCAGCACAGGCAGCAGGCAGAGGTAGCATTGCACTGGCATGGCGGTGATCAGGAACACTGTTGCTGGCTGTACTGGCTCTGGTGACACAGATCAGGAGCACTGTTCATGGCTTACATTAGACTAGCAACACTAAGATTGGTGTGGTAGTGATCAGCAATAATGTTGATGGCCTCACTGGTCTGGTAACAATGGCAATGGTGTGGCAGTGATCAAGAACACTGTTGCTGGATGACACTGGTCTGGTAACACTGGGACAGGTGTGGCTAGCAATCATAAACATCATTGCTGACTTAGACTGATCTGGTAACACTGGGTGTGGCAGTGATCAGTGACACTGTTGCTGGCTGCACTGGTCGGGTCACACTTGGTCTGGTTTGACAGTGATCCTTTGTGTTTAGTTGTTTACCTCTTTATCAACTTTCAGAAAATAAAATGGATTATGGAATGCAATTTCCCACTAGCTATAATGAAAAAAGGAAGCACCTCTACTGGGAAAGAAATAGGACTATTATCATACAGGTGGCAAGGAATATCCACTACTCCTTTGAAAGGTAAATAAAAGTAAAATTTCCACTTTATTTGACTCGCACAGCTGACTGGTGGTCAGCCCCAATCAATAATAGAGCACAGTTTTCCCAAAGGATTTATATCCCTTTACTAGATTGTTAATCATGAGATACAGTAGATTGTTAATACAGTATCTGATAAAATGCACAGAATATGGTCCCAGTTAGTTATGAATATGTATTTTAATGGGAGTTCTGTGCTGGCTGTAGCTTTAAACAAGCTTCTACAATGCTTCTGTAGGCATTTAGCACAATTATTATATTCAGCATTCCTAACCCAAAAATGTTTCCATATGTTCAAATAAGGTGCTTGAAGCTTTTTAATTTCTTTATAAATGCTTTTTAAAGAGGATGTTCATCAAATGGAGCCTACAAGCTAAAGTTAAAAGTTTTTTTGTTTGTTTTTTGCTAATCCAATGAACTCAATACAATCTGAGTCAACAAACAAGAACAAGTATGAAAATCAGGAGTGCTGGGCGCATGCGCGGAGGCTAGCGGGACGGTCATGCCTGACTAGAGCTCCGCTCCGTGAGGGGGAAAAAAACACTGGATAACTACAGCCTGCCATCAAGAAAATTAAAGAAAATTAAAGAAAAGCTGTAGCAACTATCAGAGAGGTGAGGGGGACAGACTGAGAACATAATGGTATTAAGAGGAGCCCGCAGCAAACCGAAAATTAACCCTAATGGCGTCTCACAAGTGCGGAATACCTCAAAGAAAAAAGCGCCAGTCTCCTCAGACACACTCACCACAAAACTGAAAAGCAAGCCTAAAAAAACACAAACTATGTCCTCAGGAGACTCTGACTCAGAAGCTGAGGCTTTTCCACCACAACTAATGCCACAAGAAACATCTACTCCCTCAAATATTTTAAAACAATTTGAAAAAATGCTTCACAAAGCGATCAAGCGCTGAAACATACCTCAGAGCAAATCACCACAAATTTAACAAAGGAAATCAGAGAACTGGGACACCGCACATCTGCACTAGAAATTAAAGTAGAGGAAAAAGAAAATACCACTCAAGAGCACCTGTCAGAAATGGAAAATATGAAAGAAGAAAATATAATACTCCAACAGACTCGAGGAATTTGAGAATCGTGCAAGACGAGCTAAATGCGCTTCAGATGTATACCAGAATCTATAATAGACCTGCAAGCAACAATAATAGCACTATGCCAAGAACTAGCACCAAGTATACCGATAGAAAGAATGGAGATGGACAGAGTGCACAGGGCTCTAATGCCCAAAAGAACAGAAGGACTATGTTGCGATATCATAGCAAAGTTCCACTTCTATCAGACAAAAGAACAACTTTTAAATGCAGCAAGAGAACAAAACAACCAAATTTTTCAAGGGTATAACTATCAAATCTTTGCAGATTTATCCCAATCAACAATCTCCAAAAGAAGGGCGATCAAACCGCAATTAATGGAACTCCAACGGCATCATATCAAATACCAATGGGGTTTCCCTTTCGCCCTACGTTTCACCTACCAGGGTGCCAAAATTTCATGCAGAACGTCAGAAGAACTACAACAAGCCCTCCAGGATCTCAGTTTGACAGAAGGGAGCTCTGCACCAAGCACTTCACGAAGAAGATCAGCCTCAGACTCTTTTAAACAAAAAGCAGCCCATTCTGAGAACAGGAATGGAAATACCCAGGCACATAAAAGAGGACGATTCACACCCTCACCCCAAAGCCAAGAAGATTCTATGGACTGAAGAAATGATAGACATTATATGGGACGAATTTACTAATGAATATACTAAAGCAGAAGCACCTTGGAAATTATTACCCCTGCTTCAATTCATACTTAATGACTAATAACATAGGAGACATTTAAAAAACCCACACAAAACAAAATGTAGTGGTTTCTTCTCCTATCCCTATCCAAAAAATGTCTCTATATTTTTTATTTTAATATTTTGGTTTTATGGTTCTTACTATTATTATTTTTTAACATTTTCATATTTCTTATTTTTATTTTTATTTTTTATTTCTCAACAGAAGCATATTATTTTGTCTCTAATATTTCACATAGAAACACAGTGACTTAACTGTCTTGATACCAACATTTTTCTTCTTTTTATTTATTTATTTTTATTTATTCATTTATTTTTTACTTTTTTTTTTCTTCTTTTTTTCTTTTTAGTACCTTTCAGAAATAGGTGATCCTATCACCTAAAGAGGACAAGGTATAGCATCTTGGACTTTAACATCCCTGTTTCAAGTCACACTAAGCAATTTGCAACATAAGAGAATTTTGAAAACCCCCCACAAAGCATAATATAGTGGTTTCTCTCCTACCCCAATTCGAAATCTCATGTTTTCATTTTTATTTCTACATTTTTATATATATATATTTTTTCAGCAGACACATATTAATATTAGACCACTAAAATGTACACTGAAACACAGGGATGTAACAGTTTTGTTACCAAAGTTTGCTTTCTTTTACCTTTTTATTTGTTAGTTAATGGTTAATTTTTCCACCGCAGACCCTTTCACCTACAAAAGGACAAGTTATTTAAATTTTACCTTAGAGACTCTGCGGCACATTAAATAGTATTGTAACTTACTTCTAACATTATTAGATGACTTTAGGATGAGTAATATATATGCAGTTTTTAAGCAGTTTGGTTCTCATGACTTAGCTTCTCATTTTTATCCCATTGTATCTTTTTAAGTTGATAAGCTTTAATACATTTAAGTTAATCCCCTAGGCTCACCGCCTAGTGACTATTCTTTCCCCACTCTCTCTGAATGATTAATTACTAAATTCTAAGTAACATTTACATGCACAGATAGGGCTAATAAACATACATCCCCGGGATGTACATCTCATTTTTAGAGCGGCACCCCATTGTGCGGAAACCCCATGCGCCCCACCAGACTTTCCTCTGACTCCCATAGTAATAAATGGGGATTCAATGAAAGTCCTCTGTCCCCTGATGGGGGGTTTTGCCCCCCATCACGGGTAAACCTCAAATATCATTATATCTTTACAATAATTGCGTGTTGTATATTCTCATTTGTTTTTTACTTCTTCCTTAAGGCTGATCGTACTGGATCCTTTTCTTCCTTACCTTCTTTCTCGTCCGCGTTGAAGGGCCCAGGAGTTCACCGCACTAAGGCAACTGGTAAGAATAGCTTTTTGTATCATCTACCATGGCCCCTTTAAACATAATCTCATTAAATGTCCAAGGTATTAATGTGCCACAAAAACGCACAAAAGCCTTCCGGTCATTCCATGCTAAGAAAGCACATATTGTGTGCTTACAAGAAACACATTTTACACCAAGTCAAACCCCCAAATTCTTCAGTAAATCCTACCCTCAAGTATATACGGCTTCTGCCGCCACAAAAAAGCGAGGTACACTTATCGCATTTCACTGCACAACTCCATTCACATTGCATTCAGAAATAAAAGATCCAGAAGGCCGCTACTTAATTCTAACGGGATACATCATGGACACAGCCATAACGGTAGTCTCATATTATGCACCAAACACTCAACCCCTACCTTTCTTATCCCATCTCTTTCAAGTAATAAACTCACATAAGAAAGGAACTCTTCTTGTATGCGGCGACTCCAATCAGGTCCTCCTCCCATTTTTGGACAGATCCCCTCATACTCCAGCGAAACATCAATCCAAATGGACTCTCTCTCAGCTGCTTTCCAAACAGAATATGGTTGACTCTTGGAGAGAATCCAATCCTACCAAAAGAAACTATACATATTTCTCTAACCCTCATCAAACATTTAGCTGAATAGATCACATATTTACAACAATAGGTATGGTCCCAGAAATGATGTCTTTAACCATTATCCCCATCCCCTGGTCAGACCATGATGCGGTATGTACCACTATCGCCTCCATTCTGCCCAAAGCACATGATCCGACCTGGTACCTACCAGACATATTACTCAAGCACCCATCCTACCGCATATTAATAGAACAAGAATTTAAAAACTATCTAAAGAGTAATATTAGCCCTGAAATCTCCTCACTCACACTATGGGAAGCACATAAACCAGTACTAAGGGGGGTTTTTCAACAGCAAATAGGGATTCTGAAACAAGAGCGTAAAACACTCTCACAAAAATTAGAAAAAAGAATTTAACACAGCATTTATGAATTTTCAGAATAAACCTACCTCCTCAACAAAATCTTGTCTAGAGAAAGCACGTATAGAATACAATCTTTTCCTCACAGATTCGGCAGATGAAGTACTTCACAGAACCAATCACGCATTCTACATGAAATCTAATAAACCCGGCACATATCTAGCAAAAGCATTAAAATCGTTCAACAAATCCTTCAAACCAATCAAACTTAAATTGGCTAGCAATATCTACACCAGCAATCCACAAAAAATTGTACAAAAATTCAGTACCTATTTGAAATCTCAATACAAGGAGACAAATATATTTAACACCTCTGAAGCTGATGCATTTTTCTCACGAATCAACCTTCCCCAAATGACGGACTCCCAAAAAACAATACTAGAAAAATCTGTTACAAGTACTGAGGTAGACACAGCTATTAAAGAATTAAAAATAAATAAAAGGCCTGGTCCAGATGGCTACTCAGTAGACTTGTGCACAACGGAAAAATTAGTTCCGTTTCGGTTCGTTTCTTTCCGGTCCTGTTGATTCGTAATCATTCGTAATTTTGCTAGACGGGATTTTTCGTGTTCGGACTCATTCGTATTTTTGCAAGCGACATTTTTCGTTGAATTTTTTGTTGCTTTATAATTCGTACTTTCGGTAGAGTACGTTGTTTTTCGTTGATTCTGGACACAACTCCTACTTTCGTAACTTTTTTTGGGTTCGTACTTTCGGTAGAGTACGTTGTTTTTTTCGTTGATTCTGGACACAACTCCTACTTTCGTAACTTTTTTTGGGTTCGTTGATTCGTAATTTTCCGTGTCTCTCTCACAACGACGCTGCCTATTATGCCTAATGTGCTTCGAATGGATTTGTACTTTTCTAAATACATAGCGGTTATTTGTAACGATTCGAAATCTCGTATTTTACTTTCGTTTTTTACATGCGGCTATAGCCTCCGCCCCTGTACACCATTTTGAGAGGGTTCAGCACGGTGAGGGAGAAGCAGAGAGCAGAGCAGAGTGAGTGTTATTGTGCTTCGAATGGATTCGAAATCTCGTATTTTACTTTCGTTTTTTCATGCGGCTATAGCCTCCGCCCCCTGTACACCATTTTGAGAGGGAGTTCAGCACGGTTAGGGAGAAGCAGAGAGCAGAGCAGAGTGAGTGTTATTGTGCTTCGTATGGATTCGTACATTCGTAACTTTTTCATAACGAATTATGCCGAAGACATTCGGGCATTCGCTATTTGCGGTATAATTTATTTCGGATTCGGTCTTATTCGTAATTGCTTTGTTCGGAAATTCGAATGCTTCCGAATGTCCGAAAGTTGCTAAATTCGGACGAATTTCAATTCGTTACGAAACGAATTGCACAAGCCTACTACTCAGCACTGTATTACCGTACATATAGGGACACTCTCTCTCCCGTACTTGCAGAAGCATTCAATGATCTATTAAACAACAAAACATTTAGGCAAGAATCTCTGATGGCAATCATATGTATGATCCCAAAACCACAAACAGACGATACGCTTAGTAGTAACCACCGTCCCATTTCTATGTTAAATATGGATATAAAATTATTGGCAAAAATCTTAGCAACCCGTTTAAACACAGTCATAGGCACACTTGTGCATCATGACCAAGTAGGATTCATGCCCTCACGTCAAGCAGGAGACAATGTTCACAGAGCAGTCCTCTTGGCACAAATTGCGAAAAAGCGAGGCATTCCAGACTGTTTTCTCCCTCTCGATGTTAGAAGGGCCTTTGAAGCTGCCGAATGCGATACAATTTCAGTCTCAAATTTACTTTGGATCTTCCCAAAATATCGTAAAAACATACAAAACCCAATTACTAAACATTTTATCTCTTTATGGGATATATATAAAATTAAAAACAAACTACAATCCATACACAACCCACTACTCTCATTCTACAAAAACCCTGCATTCTACCCAGCATGGGTCCTTCCTAATTCTTTTAGAGAATGGACTTCTAGGGATATCCTATATATGTACAAATTTATTAACTCAACATCATTTATCCCCTTCCCGACCCTTTGCGAAACTTATGGTTTGCCACAATCAGAACTATTTAGATACCTCCAAATAAAACATTTTTTCACTCCAATGCTAAACACTTCAACCCTAATAACTCAACTGACAAGTTTTGAAACAATTTGCAAGAAAGATCCGCACATTAAGGGAGCAATATCCACTCTATACTCTCAGCTACTGACTCAAGCAGACGCAGGCAAACCACATTATGTTCGAAAATGGGAGGAAGATATACAAAGAAACTTAGATGACTCAGAATGGAACCAGATATGGTTAACTGCAAAATCTGCCTCCCCTAACATATTGGCGGTTGAGGCCAATTATAAAGTACTAACACGCTCGTACCTTGTACCAGCTAGGATAGCAAAATATGTCACAAATTATTCAGCACATTGTTTTAGAGGATGCTCAGAGTTAGGAACACAGTTTCATATTTGGTGGTCGTGTCCAGTTGCTCAAAAATTTTGAAATAAAATCTTTAAAATTGCCTCTGAAATAATGGGTAAGACAATTCCTCTAGACCCGGCAACAGCAATACTCAATTTGAAACCGGAAAATGTGACGCACATACAATTTAAACTATTGGTACAATTCTTTACAGCAGCAAAACAAGCATTAGCAAAGGCCTGGGAATCCCCTAAACTAAGTATAACCGAAATATTAGCAAGGATGAATAGCGCTATGACTCATGCTAAGATGACAGCTATAGAAACAGACATGATCCCCAAATTTGAAAAATTATGGCAGCCCTGGATTAAATATACTTTACCATGCCATCAACCTTTGACAACACAGTTCTTTTACCATGGTAGATGAAATGGAGAACCTTAAATACTACTTTTCCAGTTACAGCGGTGGATCCGGGCCTGATCACGCAGACTTCTTTTCTCTTTTCTCTTCTTCTTCCCTCTTTTCTCTCTCTTTTTCATTTCCTATTTTCTCTATTTTTTCAATAACAAAATTTCATATTGCTTTAAACATTCCTCTCTTTTGTTTCAATTGCTTTGCATAAATATACTACCTGAGTTTGATATTTATATATTTTTTTTATTTTAACATTATTCTAACAGGTTGTATAAAAACATAAACAAGCTGATTGTTTATATGGAACATATAAAGCTCTAGCATACTTTAAAAGCAGTAATATCATTAATATAACACATATTTAGATATTGAGTAATAACTTACTGATTAACAACAATATGTTCTTGAATAAGCATAACTATACAGTGTCACTTGTTAAAACTATAAGTATTTAAGACTATTTGTATACTGCACCTTGTATAATTTAATAAAATATTTTGACAAGGAAAATGTACTGACATGGAAAAAGTATGTGTCTAGATAAGCCAGAAAAAAGTCAGCACTCCTGATTTTCATACTTGACTCAGTAAGTATTACTCATACTTGACTCAGTAAGTATTAAAGCAAAAAAAGTCAACTAGCATTTTCAGAAGGAAGTCAGCAACAGAGGATTCTGTATTTCTGTAGCAACAATATCCCTTTAATGAAGACACTTGTAAGCAGGTCATTTTAGGATCTTCTGCACAGGAACTGGGCACTGATATTTTCAAGAGGAGAAAAAGGGAAGTTTATTTATACACTGGTTTAAAAAGAGTAAATATTAACTCTGTGTAAAATAGTAAATGTATATGCTCTCTTTCGATTTATCAGATATATAGTTGTCACTCTGTCAGTGTGAATGACATACAGACCTAAATGCTAAGATGATTAAAAAATAAGTTACATTTGTGAGCTTTCAAAAGTTCACATTTTAAAGAACTGCATATATTACATCTTTAAATTGCAATAAATAAATATACAAAAAATAAAATCCCTGCTGACAGCTGAAACAAGTAAAATCAGCATGAATTGCAATAAATAATTCAGTAAAAAATAATAAGTGTCTTGTTTTTGTAGCACACCCTGTAATACTTTGCTCATATTTTGTAATGTACGGCAGATGTATTTTCTGGTACATAAATTGTTTTGTATTTCGAGTAGAATAAAAATGATTCTGCAAATAGGCTGGTAAGCCCAGGGAAATTTCAAATGCTATTAAAGAAATTGGTTTTCCTGCAGGGTTCTATTGAGTTTAATGAGCCTAGTGGGCTTGGCAAAGGCTCCTGCTGGCACATGCAGCCGGTGGCAGGCAGGGCCTGTCCTAAACTCATCCATCTAATGCATCACAATTTAAAGATGCTGCTTCACCAGATGTGCTGAAGGAAAATCCCTGCCAACAAGCTTTACTTAGTAATGGTAGTTTATTACTACATTATAAATGATCCACAACTTCAAATTTTTACTACCTTGATTCCAGTGTAATTCTTTTAAAAGGAAAAAAAATGGGACATTTATGTTACTTATATTGAAAGTAGAGACGTGCAGCTTTTAGAAATAAATAAAATTTTCAATATAGTTAGCATTACAGCTGATATACTACAGGTGTAGAACATGTTCACTTAGAAAGTGAATGTTTAGCTTATTGAAAAGTTAAGCCCAATCATGTTCATGGGAATTAACCACTTAAGCCCCGGACCATTTGGTAGCTAAAGGACCAGAGGTGAATTCAGAATTTTGCACTGCGCTGCTTTAACTGAAAATTGTGCAGACATGCAATGTTGTACCCAAACGAAATTTGTGTCCTTTTCTTCCCACAAATAGAGCTTTCTTTTAATGGTATTTGATTGCCTCTGCGATTTTTATTTTTTGCGATATAAACGGAAAAAGACCGAAAATTTGGAAAAAAATAAGATATTTTCTAATTTTTGTTATAAGAAAAATCGAATAAACTCAATTTTTGTCATACATTTAGGCCAAAATGTATTCAGCCACATGTTTTTAGTAAAAAAAATGTCAACAAGCGTATATTTATTGGTTTGCGCAAAAGTTATAGAGTTTACAAACTAGGGTACATTTTCTGAAATTTACACAGCTTTAAAATTATGACTGCCTATCTCATTTCTTGAGGTGCTAAAATGACAGGGCAGTACAAACCCCCCCCCAAATGACCCCATTTTGGAAAGTAGACACCCCAAGGAAATTGCTGAGAGGCATGTTGAGCCCATTGAATTATTTTTTTTTTTGTCTTAAGTGATTGAATAATGACAAAAAAAAAAATTACAAAAAGTTGTCACTAAATGATATATTGCTCACACATGCCATGCTTATATGTGCAATTGCGCCCCAAAATACATTTTGCTGCTTCTTCTGAGTACGGGGATACCACATGTGTGGGACTTTTTGGGAGCCTAGCCGCGTACGGGACCCCAGAAACCATGCACCGCCTTCAGGATTTCTAAGGGCGCAAATTTTTGATTTCACTCCTCACTACCTATCACAGTTTCGAAGGCCATAAAATGCCAAAATAGCACAAAACCCCCCAAATGACCCCATTTTAGAAAGTAGACACCCCAAGGAAATTGCTGAGAGGCCTGTTGAGCCCATTGAATATATTTTTTTTGTCCCAAGTGATTGAATAATGACAAAGAAAAAAAAATTACAAAAAGTTGTCACTAAATGATATATTGCTCACACATGCCATGGTTATATGTGGATTTACACCCCAAAATAAATTTTTCTGCTTCTCCTGAGTACGGGGATACCACATGTGTGGGACTTTTTAGGAGCCTAGCCGCGTACGGGACCCCGAAAACCAAGCACCGCCTTCAGGATTTCTAGGCACAAATTTTTGATTTCACTCCTCACTACCTATCACAGTTTCGAAGGCCATAAAATGCCAAAATAGCACAAAACCCCCCCAAATGACCCCATTTTGGAATATAGACACCCCAAGCTATTTGCTGAGAGGCATGGCGAGTATTTTACAGCTCTCATTTGTTTTTGAAAATGAAGAAAGAAAAAATATATATATATATATTTTTTTCAATTTTCAAAACTTTGTGACAAAAAGCGAGATCTGCAAAATACTCACAATACCTCTCAGCAAATAGCTTGGGGTGTCTACTTTCCAAAATGGGGTCATTTGGGGGGGTTTTGTGCCATCTGGGCATTCCATGGCCTCCGAAACTGTGATAGGCAGTGAGAAGTGAAATCAAAAATTTACACCCTTAGAAAGCCTGAAGGTGGTGCTTGGTTTTTGGGGTCCCGTACGCGGCTAGGCTCCCAAAAAGTCTCGCACATGTGGTATCCCCGTACTCAGGAGAAGCAACAGAATGTATTTTGGGGTGTAATTCCACATATGCCCATGGCATGTTTGAGCAATATATCATTTAGTGACAACTTTGTGCAAAAAAAATTAAAAAAATTAGTTTTTCCGCAACTTGTGTCAACATATAAAATATTCCATGGACTCGAAATGCCTCTCAGTATATAGCTTGGGGTGTCTACTTTCCAAAATGGGGTCATTTGGGGGGGTTTTGAACTGTTCTGGCATTTTATACACAACATTAGGAAGCTTACATCCACTCTTCTAACCACTTGAAGACAAAGCCCTTTTTGACACTTTTTGTTTACATGAAAACATTTTTTTTTTGCAAGAAAATTATGTTGAACCCCCAAACATTATATATATTTTTAAAGCAAAGGCCCTACAGATTAAAATGGTGGGTGTTGCATTTTTTTTTCTACACAGTATTTGCGCAGCGATTTTTCAAACAAATTTTTTGGGTTAAAAAATACACTTTTTTTTATTTTAATGCACTAAAACACACTATATTGCCCAAATGTTTGATGAAATAAAAATGATGATCTTAGGCCGAGTACATAGATACCAAACACGACATGCTTTAAAATTTCGCACAAACGCGCATTGGCGACAAACTACATACATTTTTAAAAGCCTTTAAAAGCCTTTACAGGTTACCCCAGTAGATTTACAGAGGAGGTCTACTGCTAAAATGACTGCCCTCGATCTGACCTTCGCGGTGATACCTCACATGCATGGTGCAATTGCTGTTTACATATGACGCCAGACCGACGCTTGCGTTCGCCATTGGGCAAGAGCAGGGCAGGACGGGGGTGCTTTTTTTTTATTATTAATTTTGCTTTTTTATTTTATTTTTAAATTGTTCCTTCCAAGTATTTTTTTTTTATCATTTTTATTGTTATCTCAGGGAATGTAAATATCCCCTATGATAGCAATAGGTAGTGACAGGTACTCTTTTTTTGAAAAAACTGGGGTCTTCTAGACCCTAGATTTTTCCTCTGCCCTCAAAGCATCTGACCACACCAAGATCGGTGTGATAAAATGCTTTCCCAATTTCCCAATGGCGCTTTTTATATCCGGGGGGGGCATTCCCTCCCACTGCTTGTAAAAGCAGTCCAGAGGCTAATTAGCCACTAGGATTGTTTTTACATGAAAGCCGGCCGCAGGCTGAAAAGAATGATACCAAGATGATACCTAAACCCGCAGGCATCATTCTGGTATAAACATTCAAAGTCCAGCAACATACCAGTACGTTGCTGGTCCTTGTTGGACATGTATTGTAATCTTTTTTTTTCATGCAGCCAGTTGGCTGAACGAAAAAAGAGATTGATCGGTGGGTATGCCCACCATTAGAATACCGCCCTTCATCCACCCACTTCCAATGATGGGCATACACGCACCATTTATATATGCCGAAGCATGGGGGCATCCTCCCGCAAAAAAGTTATGCCGCACACACATGGTCGGACTTTTCCACGGGCAAGCCTCCGTCGGAATTTCGACCGTATGTACGCGGCATTAGGAGCAAAATCGCTCCTCCGCTCCTGCTGCCCCAATGCTTCGGCATATATGCTTTTTTTATTTAACTGTGGTGGTGAAATCACCTCCTACAGCACTGGAGTCGCAGGGATCAGGCCTGTCTCTGCGAACGCTGCAGTTATGTGTGTTTTTGTTTTGTAAGTGACAGTGATCGATCGATACTGCACTTGGGTGGCCTGGGCTGGACGGAGGGGCAAAACGCAGGTGCCAGCAGGTATCTGGGCTGATCCCGCTAACACTGCGTTTTTGGGAACCCTAAACTGCTGGGGACGCTAGTATAGATCTGATCAGATCAGATATTGATCTGTTCAGATACTATACCACTAAGGGGGTGTATGCTTCACGCGTGGGTGTTAGCGTTACTGGCACTAACCTGACGCTGCCTGGGGTGTGACGCAGACCCTCTCTGACGCTAAAACCTAATTGATATCACCCGCCGGGCGATCAGGGGGTTAAACCTTTATTGGGTTATATACGGCGGGTGCCCTGACACTATAAAAAGCAAACTGACTAACCAGCGTCACCCGTAACACTTATATGGTGATCACTGGTGAAAGGGTTAACTAGGGGCAATCAGGGGGTTAAAACCTTTATTAGATAATATATGGGGGTACCTGACGCTATAAAAACCTGCGGCGAACCTAAAAAACATTACTGGCTACCGATCTGCATCACCGACACTAAGACAGCGATCAGAAAAACGATCGCTTAGCGACAGTGGTGATAGGGGGTGAAAGGGTTACCTGGGGGGCGATCAAGGGGGTTAAACCTTTATTAGATAATATATTGGGGTACCTGACGCTATAAAAACCTGCGGCGAACCTAAAAAAAATTACTGGCTACCGATCTGCATCACCGACACTAAGACAGCGTTTAGAAAAACGATCGCTTAGCGACAGTGGTGATAGGGGGTGAAAGGGTTACCTGGGGGGCGATCAAGGGGGTTAAACCTTTATTAGATAATATATTGGGGTACCTGACGCTATAAAAACCTGCGGCGAACCTAAAAAAAATTACCAGCTACTGATCTGCATCACCGACACTAAGACAGCGTTTAGAAAAACGATCGCTTAGCGACAGTGGTGATAGGGGGTGAAAGGGTTACCTGGGGGGCGATCAAGGGGGTTAAACCTTTATTAGATAATATATTGGGGTACCTGACGCTATAAAAACATGCGGCGAACCTAAAAAAAATTACTGGCTACCGATCTGCATCACTGACACTAAGACAGCGTTTAGAAAAACGATCGCTTAGCGACAGTGGTGATAGGGGTGAAAGGGTTACCTGGGGGGCAATCAAGGGGGTTAAACCTTTATTAGATAATATATTGGGGTACCTGACGCTATAAAAACCTGCGGCGAACCTAAAAAAAATTACCGGCTACCGATCTGCATCACCGACACTAAGACAGCGTTTAGAAAAACGATCGCTTAGCGACAGTGGTGATAGGGGGTGAAAGGGTTACCTGGGGGGTGATCAAGGGGGTTAAACCTTTATTAGATAATATATTGGGGTACCTGACGCTATAAAAACATGCGGCAAACCTAAAAAAATTACTGGCTGCCGATCGGCATCACTGACGCTAAGACAGCGATCAGAAAAATGATCGCTTAGCGACAGTGGTGATAGGGGGTGAAAGGGTTATCTGGGGGGTGATCAGGGGGTTAAACCTTTATTAGGGGGGGTTAGGGGGCTACACTGGACCTAAAACTGAATGTACTGACACTTTTACAGTCACAAATGTCACTGATTGCAGTGATCACTAAATAAATGGTCACTGCAATCAGTGACACTGTGACTGGGGGCTGGGGGGGTGATCTGGGGGTGTCTGGGGGGGCCTGGGGGGGGGCGATTTATGTCCCTATGTGTCCTGGTGTCAGTGTAGTGTAGTGTTGTGTGCACTGATCTGATCTGATGTCTTCTCTTGTACGTCGGTATATGTGAGCGCCGCACCAGAGATGACATCACTTCCTCCTGCTTCCTATGCCTGACACAGACAGAGGGGGCATTTCCATTCGCCGGGAGCGATCGCGAGGGGGTGGCCGGAAATGAATGGCTGCCCCCTGCCCCCTCATCCCGGAACGCTCCCGGACACTTAGCCACCGCTCACTGTATAGGAGGGGGGTCCGATTGGACCCCCCAACTATACAAAGGCAATCACGTACACTCTACGTGATTGTGCCTGTCGGTGCCATTCTGCCGACGTATATATACAGTGAGCGGTCGTTAAGTGGTTAAGAAAAAAACGCTTTTTGACTTGCACATGATTGGAATGAAATTACCGTATATACTCGAGTATAAGCCGAGATTTTCAGCCCTTTTTTTGGGCTGAAAGTCCCCCCTCGGCTTATACTCGAGTCAGCGAAATTGAACATTGTAAAATGTACCTGAAAAAAAATTGAGAGGCTGCGGCGTCCATCGTTTAAATCTCGCGGTCTCTTCCTGGTCCCTTCCGTGATAGGCGGAACTGTGTCTGCTGAGAATCGTTCTCTCATCCTCACCCATCCCAGCAGACACTGTGTTCAGTGTTCCGCCAATCACGGACGTCTGCTGGGAAACTGAGGATGAGAGAACGTTCGTGATAGGCGGAACTGTGTCTGCTTAGAAAACGCCTATCACGGAAGGGAAGAGGAAGAGACCGTGAGTTTTAAGCAATGGACACCGCAGCCTCTCTATTTTGTTTCAGGTACAATTTACAATGTTCAATTTAAATTTTAGGGGAACAGTGAGGATGGGAACAGTGAGGATGGGAACAGTGAGGAACAGTGAGGATGGGAACAGTGAGGAACAGTGAGGATGGGAACAGTGAGGAACAGTGAGGATGGGAACAGTGGCTTAGTGAAGTTGCAATGGGCACAGTGAGGCGTGCAAATGGGCATTGTTGACCCTCGGCTTATACTCGAGTCAGTAACATTTCCCATTTTTTTGTGGTAACATTAGGTACCTCGGCTTATACTCGGGTCGGCTTATACTCGAGTATATACGGTAACACAGCTTTGTTATTTATAGGGATAGGATAAAATGCATATAAGCCCAATAACTAAAATGTTTTATACTACAGCTCACTAGTCATGGGCTGTTGGCACTAGTTTTCTTTTAAAAGAGAAAAATTGTGAAAAAGAAACTGCGCTAAGATAATAAGTAAATACAACCTAGGAAAGCAGCAACTAACCTGAAAACAGTCATCAGTGGAATTGTAAGGAAAATATGTATAGTTGCGCTACTTATGAAACCAATCATAAACACCAGTGATTATATATCTAAACAAATAAAATAATGGTGGATCAACAGTGATGAATTAAATTGTACATTAATCGATATTAAAAACAAAAACAAAAATTATTATTAATAAACAATATGATATTGTTTAAAAAAACAATTAAATAGTCCACTGATCATAGGAATCAAAGTTCTTGTATTGTAACAGAAAAAAACACCCGTGATGATATCCAAACGAAAAACAGGAAAAGAAAATAAAAAGAAAATAACTCCAATCTTCTTTGTAGAAATGATCAATCGTGACAATACACCACCAATAGTGAGTGATCCTGCTTACCGGATAACGTTGGTCCCCTATCACAGAGGACCTTAACCAGCATGTATTAGCTCTTGATCAAATCCACCAGACTTCACGCCACATAGTATGGATTTCAATAAGTGATCCCAGACAGCCCATATAGCCTCATCCAGTTGCCAGTATTCCAAACCAAGAGATGCACATAAAAGGAAGGAGGACACTAATAGTGTAAAATCTTTGGGGTGGTTTATTTAAAGGAACATAAAAACATACTTACAAAAAATAAATATTTAGACAGCCTTAAGGCATGGCAGCGCCGGCCGGTCAGGCGCTGGCACACAGACACGTCCGTGAATCGAGCAGGTGGAGGGTGACAGCGGCACAACGCTCGTATCCGCCCTACGCGTTTCGTGAGAGAATCTTTTTCTTTTCCTTTTTTTCGGTTTGGATATCATCACGGGTGTTTTTTTCTGTTACAATACAAGAACTTTGATTCCTATGATCAGTGGACTATTTAATTGTTTTTTTAAACAATATCATATTGTTTATTAATAATAATTTTTGTTTTTGTTTTTGTTTTTAATATTGATTAATGTACAATTTAATTCATCACTGTTGATCCACCATTATTTTATTTGTTTAGATTTATAATCACTGGTGTTTATGATTGGTTTCATAAGTAGCGCAACTATACATATTTTCCTTACTAGTTTTCTTTTATTTATTTTTTGCTTCATTTTCCCTTGATAATCCGTATAGTTCCTCTCATATTTTTCCATAATATAGAAGGAAGGTGTTCTGTAGTCCTCCAGTAACATGACCACAAACAAACAAAGAATCAATATCACTCTCTAGATTGATACAAGTGTTCATTGGACCACCAAGTATATAGCAGATGTGAAGACAAAAATGTTTATAGTTTATTGTTCTTGTTTAAAAATAAAAGCCATTAAGAACTGTACGAAACCTTGCTGGTGATAGTAGGTATGGGTGTGCTAAACTCCAATGCGTCTGGTAGCCAGGGGATGGAAGGGGTGCCTCATAACGTGGTGCAATGTTCCACTGTAATTGGGACACAACCACTAGGGAGCTGATCCGGGATCCATCAGCACTCCCGGATGACGTCACTGCAACCACCTTTGGTGGTATACCTATGACAGTGGAACATCGCACCATGCCACCAGGCACTCCTTCCATCCCCTGGCTACCGGACCCTGTGGAGATTAGTCCTCCCACACCTAATATCACCAGCATGGTATCGTTCAGTTTTTAATGGCTTTCATTTTTAAACAAGAACAATAAACAACATTTTAGTCTTCACATCTGGCTCATCGTCCTGATGGTCCTATGAACACGTACCAATCTAAAGAGTGCTGTTGATTCTGTGTTTGTTTTTGGTCATTTTACTGGTGTACATTCCCTGATGACTGCATCTGGTTCTTGAGCAATGCACAGGGTGTGTTTCTACATAGATAGCTGGAAACAGTGACTCCTTTCACACCATTGCATATTTCATGCTTTTTGCAGAAATGCAGGACATTTTTTTTAACAAGGGTTGCTATGGAACACGTTCACATTTTTGTATCTATGCGTTTTTCAAAAGGGTCAGGGACTTTTTTTCCCGCCGCATGCAGTATTTTGTATGTAATAGACTTCAATGGACCCGCATCCAAAATGCAAGTACTGTGTTTTTACAGAGATTTTACCCCGATTTGCATTTTATTTTTTGCTTTACATTCACTGTATATAGCCAGTTGCTAAGGAGCTGCTGCCACATCCTTTGTAACTGATAAGTTATCAGCTGAATGTAAAAAAAAAAATTTGCCAGCTAAAATAATTCAAGAAAAACACAGAGTGGGGTCCTAACCCCAAAAACCATACCACATCCTTTAGTCTGGTATGAATTTGAGGGAAAACCCCACGCCAAAAAAAAAAAAAAACGTCATGAGAACCCCAAAATCCATACCACACCCTTAACTGAGCATGAGCGAGTGGCCCACTCCCCCCAGGCCACATGCGCTAAACATAGGGGGGTGGTCCCCATGTTAATGGGGACAATGGATTCTACCCCAAAACCATGGGCTGCAGGCAGGAGGCTTATCGGAACCTGGAAGCCCACTATGTGACTGAGTATGGGGTACATTGTACCCCTACCCATTCTCCTAAAAAAAAGTAGTGTACAGTGCCTTGAAAAAGTATTCACACCCCTTGAAATCTTTCACATTTTGTCATGTTACAACCAAAAAACTAAATGTATTTTATTGGGATTTTATGTGATAGACCAACACAAAGTGGCACATAATTGTGAAGTGGAAGGAAAATGATAAACAGTATTTAAACATTTATTTACCAATAAATATCTGAAAACTGTGGTGTGCATTTGTATTCAGCCCCCTTTACTCAGTGGAACCATTTGCCTTCAGAAATCACCTAAGTAGTAAATAGAGTCCACCTAGGGTATGATTTATTCTCAGTATAAATACAGCTGTTCTGGGAAACTCTCAGAGGTTTGTTAGAGAACCTTAGTGAACAAACAGCATCATGAAGGCCAATGAACACACCAGACAGGTCAGGAATAAAGTTGGGGAAAAGTTTAAAGCAGGATTATTTTATAAAAAAAATATCCCAAGCTTTGAACATCTCCCTGAGCACTGTTCAATCCATCATCTGAAAATATAAAGAGTATGGCAAACCTACCAAAACATGGCTGTCCACCTAAACTGACAGGCTGGGCAAGGAGAGCATTAATCAGGGAAGCAGCCAAGAGGCCCATGGTAAATCTGGAGGAGCTGTAGAGATCCACAGCTCAGGTGGGAGAATCTGTCCACAGGACAACTATTAGTTGTGCACTCCACATATCTGGCCTTTATGGAAGAGTGGCAAGAAGAAAGCCATTGTTGAAAGAAAGCCATAAGAAGTCCTGTTTGCAGTTTGCGAGAAGCCATGTGGGGGACACAGCAAACATGTTGAAGAAGGTGCTCTGGTCAGATGAGACCAAAATTGAACTTTTTGGCCTAAAAGTAAAATGCTATGTGTGGAGGAAAACTTACACTGAACATCACCCTGAACACACCTTTTCTTCAGCAGGGACAGGGAAGCTGATCAGAGTTAATGGGAAGATGGATGGAGCCAAATACAGGGCAATCTTAGAAGAAAACCCCTAATGCCGTGTACACACGATCGGTTTTACCGATGAAAACAGTCCGATGGACTTTTCTCATCGGACAAACCGATCATGTATGGGCCCCATCGGTCTTTTTTCCATCGGTGAGAAAAAATAGAACATGTTTTAAATTTATCCGATGGGGAAAAAAACTATAGCAAATTCCGATCGTCTGTGTGGAACTCCATCGGACAAAAAACCCACGCATGCTCAGAATCAAGTCGACATATGCTCAGAAGCATTGAACTTAATTTTTCTCGGCTTGTCTGAGTGTTTTACGTCACGGCGTTTGGAACGGTTGGATTTTTGACTGATGGTGTGTAGGCAAGACTGATGGAAGCCAGCTTCATCGGATTTCCGATGGAAAAATCCATCAGATTAGAATCCATAGGAAATCTGATCGTGTGTACAGGGCTTTAGAGCCTGCAAAAGACTTGAGACTGGGGCGGATGTTTACCTCCCAGCAGGACAACGACCCTAAATATACAGCCAGAGCTAAAATGGAATTGAATAGATCAAAGCATATTCATGTGTTCGAATGGCCCAGTCAAAGTTCAAACTCAAATCCAATGGAGATTCTGTGGTAAGACTTGAAAATTGCTGTTCACAGATGCTCTCCATCCAGTATGACAGAGCTTGAGCTAATTTGAAAAGAAGAATTGCCCAAAATGTCACTCTCTAGATGTGCAAAGCTGGTAGAGACATACCCAAAAAGACAGCTGCAATTGTAGCGAAAGGTGGTTCTACAAAGTATTGACTCTGGGGGGCTGAATGCAAATGCACGCCACACTTTTCAGATATTTATTTGTAAAACAATTTGAAGACCATTTATAATTTTCCTTCCACTTCACAATTACGGTATGTGCCACTTTGTGTTGAGCTATTACACAAAATCCCAACAAAATAGATTTACGTTTTTTGGTTGTAACATGACAAAATGTGGAAAATTTCAAGGGGTATGAGTACTTTTTCAATATTTGACACATCCTTTATTAAAAAATGTTTTCTTCCTCCGCTTTTTTCTCCAGTCTTATTCTTTCTCCTGTTTTATTCTTTTTTCTCTGCGGTTGCCGGGACCCGCTGAATATAAAAAAAGCCACCTTTCTGCCTCCTGACTTTCTGTCCACTCCGATATCTAAGAGATAAAGAAGAAAACTGGAGGAGAAAGCGGATGAAGAAGACATTTTTAACTGCTTGCCTACCGCCGGCGATCATATGACGGCTGGACGGTGCAGCTCTCGTTCTGGGCGGGCTCCTGCCACGTCACTGGGGACCCAATGCGAGTGCCCGGTGGCCGCGATGTCCGCCGGGCACCCGTGATTGCCCGTGAACACAGCAGGACCGTGGATCTGTGTGTGTAAACACACAGATCCACGTCCTGTCAGAGGAGAGGAGACCGATGGTGTGTTCCTTGTACAGAGGAACACAGATCGGTCTACTCCCCTTGTGAGTCCCCCCCTACAGTTAGAATCACTCCCTAGGGAACATATTTAACCCCTTGATCGCCCCCTAGTGTTAACCCCTTCCCTGCCGGTCACATTTATACAGTAATCAATGCATTTTTATAGCACGGATCGCTGTATAAATGTGAATGGTCCTAAAATAGTGTCAATAGTGTCCGATATGTCCGCCGCAATAACGCAGTCACGATAAAAATCGCAGATCACTGCCATTACTAGTAAAATAATAATAATAAAAATGCTATAAATCTATCCCCTATTTTGTAGACGCTATAACTTTTGCGCAAACCAATCAATAAGCCCTGTATTGAGATGGTTAATAAAGGACATGTCAAAAACTGTCTCTGGCTTTTTGTCACACTACACTACTATTTTTTGGGAGAATGAGTAGGGATACAATGTACCCCATACTCTTTCACATAGAGGGCTTCCAGATTCTGATAAGCCCCCTGCCTGCAGCTCAGAAGAATACCGGAGGAAGAAGAAGTCTGGAGAAAGAAGAAGACTGCAAAAAGAAGACTGGAGAAAGTAGAAGACCGGGGAAAGAAAAAGACCAGAGAAAGAAGACATTTTAAAAAAAGGCCTTGTCAAAACCTCTCTTGTTTATTGTCACACTACACAACTTTTTTGGTGGTGAATGGGTAGGGGTACAATCTACCCAATTCGCATGCACATGGGGGGCCGGGATCTAGGGGTCCCTTGTTCAAGGGGGCTTCTAGATTCCAAAAAGCCCCCTGCCGGCAAACCCCCACAACCACAGCCCAAGGTTGTGGGGAAGAGGCTCTTGTCCCCATAAACATTGGGACCACCCCCCATGTTGAGGGCATGTGACCTGGTATAGTTCAGAAACTCACTCGTCCGCCCCTTTCCTGGCCTGCTAGGCTATGTGCTCCGATAAGGGTCTGGTATGAATTTTGGGGGAACCGCATGCCGTTTTTTTTACATTTTGACGTGGGGCTTCCCCTCAAAATCCATACCAGACCGAAAGGCCGTTTTTTTCCTTTAATTTATTTAGCCGGATTTTTTTTTTTACATTCAGCTGTCAATGGGGAATCCCGCTGAGAGCTGATGACTCGACCATTTTTAAGGACGTGGCGGCCGGATTCATGGTCTGCTCCTTAGCAACTGGCTATATAGAGTGAATGTAAAGCAAAAAAAAACAGTAATCACAGAAAAAATTGTGGTAAAATTGCACTAAAAAAGCGGAAAGCACAGCAAAAAGTACTGCAAAAACGCTCAAAAGTAACATGCATAGATGTGAATCAAGCCTAACTGAAGACAATGCAGAACAGAAAGAGATAGCAGGGAGTGAACATCTCACAGGATCATTTTTTACACTCATCGACAAATATAACAAAATTATTCCTTTTTTTAACAAATCAAAGGAACCATATAAGAGAGTTTTATTGCTAGGAAAAAAAAAAAACACTGTAACTAAAGGAACAGAGGAACTAAAGGAATCGGCCATGTTTAGTTAGAAAAGTGGTCTCTTGAACTATTCCACAACAACTATTCCACAACAAACAACCCTTGTATTAGAGGGCAGTTGCAGCAAATAACCACGATAAAGTCATTTGGATAACACACATAGGCTGCATTGTAAACGCTCTGATGTGCCTTGCACTAAGGAGAGGAGCAAAAAGGGAAATCTCTGATCACACTGAGATTTATATACTAAAAGAATAAAGGATTTTCACTTTGTAAAAAAAAAATTTTTACATTGCAAAGAGTATGTTAACTTAGCTTAGTAAATAAGGTGAAACTGTGTATTATACAATCAATGCAAAAGACAATGTAAAATTTGGATTTTTGTTTGCAAGATTGAGAAATTTAGGTGAACACAGCTTTACCTCATTCACTAAGCAAAGTGAACAATTACTTTGAAAAAATGAGAAAAACTATTTTCAAGTAAACATGCACTATTACTTTAGTAAATTATTTCCACTGAATAGTGGTGCTGAACAGAAAGTACAGTCACTTTATAAAGAAATTAATTATTCATATATTTATGTAGCGCTTACCACCCTCTCCTCCTGGTCTTTCGGCTCCTCGCAGGAGGAAAGGGCACACCCAGCTCTATCTGCCCGTACCCTCCTGTGTGAGGAGGTTGAGCGCAGCCAGATACTCTGTCCAAATGGTTCTTATCTTTATAGCCAATAAAGACAAGTCTCTATTTCCCCCAATGACTTCAATGTCCACACCAGCTGTAACTCCAACGTAGAGTTTATTTCTCTTAAAACGACAGTCTCTGATAGGAAAGGTTGGAGAGAGAGAACAGGACAGCATAAGGTGTGGGAGAGGTCCAGGCACAAACGTAATACACTTCACTGCTTGGCTTCTCAAGCAGACTTAGCCCATTTGGATAGTCTCCCTAGATAGGGACTAGCAGCCAAAATGGTACTCAAACTAACCGCACAATCACTACACAGACTGGTACGCCTGGTCTCTGCCACAGACCTGGCGAACTTGGTGTTCAAAGCTTGGCCTCTTTGTAAGGAGAAGACATCCCTCCAGAGAGTTACCGGGCCCCTTCCTTCACTGTGACTTCTCACCAGTCCCTCGGAATGGTCTTTCCCCAGCCTCTTCGTCTAAGATGCGGGTCCCCTCGCAAGGCGGCACCCTGAGATTCCTCGATCCTTCCCTGGGAATAGGACTCCTGACGATGAACGAACCCTGAACAGGCAGCGTCTGCCCCTTTTATATCCTCTCCCAGCATACACAGCAGGATGACCACTCCCACTGTATGGTTGCCGAGAGGGGACACACAAGGCATAGCACTGTATCAGCAGTTCAACCCTGGCCCACTATGGCAGCGCCACCTGCAGGCCACAGGGAACAGTACACTGATACTCTTCCTGCAAACAAAATTGTTGATAATGTCCTAACAATTTAGGTGTTTGAGCATAACTACCACTCAAACACTACCCTTAAATTGAGGACCCCGCTACACACTCCCCCCACTTAAATAGACACTGTCCTCAGTGTCTGGAGCAAACCTATGCCTCTCAAGCCTGAGTCAACATAGACCTATTCCAGAAACTATGTACAAAAAAAAACGAATTTAGAAAAATGTTTGTTTGTGCCGGAACCTGAACATGGGGAAAGGGAGTTAAATGAAGAGATGAAGAAAGAGTAGTAGAAAACAAATGTGTACATCCCATTCTCAAATGTCACATATTTAAAAGCAAACACATTTTTATCATTCACATTTCCCTCCCCTCCTGCAATAGCTAAACCCACCCATTCTCAGTGGCCGCTTGGTATCCACCTGCAGAGGAAGAAAAACACACACATAACCAACAAGACAAACATCCTAACCTTCTATGTACATTAGAAGAGAAAAGACTCTCCCCGAGGGCAAAATCCTTTCCTTCAAAAAAGTAAAACACTTTTTAATGCAGTTAAAACTTAAGCAACACCGCCACCTAGTGGGAGTGCCACCGTCAAGACACTTGTCCCAAAAAAAAACTTTTCTTGCGTTGAAGGCAAATCTTCCTCTTCTTCTTGAATTTGGCTGTGTCCCTAAACTATTTCTACCCCAAAGTCTCTGTCTTTGTTATGCTGTGAGCGGAGAGAAAAAAAATCAACAGCTCCCCTGCACTCCAGCTGAGTAGACTACCCCAATTGGCAAGGGCAAAGTTCCTGAAACTCCAGGAGAGTACACTCCGGAACAAAAGCACACAAAAAAAAAAAAACAGAGTTCAGTCTCTCACAAATAAAATTTTGGTTCAGGCAAAATGAGGAGCTTCCATTTATTATCAAAGGTCTCTATTGAGTAGACGGCATCTTCAAGCTCCTTCCGACACACTACTACACGATCTGCATGAATGTGCCGGCCCAACATCCATTCCTTCTTGCACCCCCGATATCTCTCGGCAACAGCCGCGGAACAAGAGAGATACCTGCAGGCGTGTTGTACTTTTAAATGAGTCCACAGAAAGTCTGCATACCATCTCTCTCTGTAGGCCTCCACCTCTAACAGTAGGTCTCTGGTGACATACGGGTACTCCCATCCGTAATCAGCAGCCACCTTTTGGTTGAACAGCTGCTGCAGCCTGGAGAGTGGTGGAAGTGTGGCACAGTCTCCTGCACCTGGCAAAACAATGATGGGTGAGTCCCTTCTACTTCTGGCGGAGGATAGGGGTATTCGGTCCCAGCCCTTTTTTATGAATAGTTCATCAATTTCAGCGTCTTCTCCCAATGTCCTAACAATTTAGGTGTTTGAGCATAACTACCACTCGAACACTACCCCTAAATTGAAGACCCCGCTATATTTATAATTTATAGTTTGGTATGTAGTTATTTTAATTTCATATACTTTTTTCAAAGGCTGATTATAATAAATAATCTGATTGAAAATACTTTAATATAATAATAGAAAATAAATACTGTATTTATTGGTGTATAACACTCACTTTTTTACCCTGAAAATAGAGGGTAAACTGTGCCTGCGTGTTATACGCAGGGGGCTGTGGAAAGTTTTTTTCCTGAAACTTCCCTCTTAAAGTTTGGGTGCGTGCTATACGCCTGTGCGTGTTATACGCCAATAAATACGGTACATTGTTTAACTTTTAACGTTTTTTTAACCAAACCATTTTGTTGGATAGAGTAGGGAAGGGCTATAACCCCTGTTTTTGCTGTCTGTGTTCCTGTTGATTTTATTTGTTCCCACTATTTGTGTTGGTGACCATAATCTCTGGATCAGAAAGGGAATTTTTTTTTTTTTAAAGATGTTGCCATAACAGTAGGTGAGAGGAGATCTTCCAGTAGGGAAAACTGTTCTTGTAACAACTGTCAAAATGCAGTCACAAAAGCCTCCATCCCCTCTAGTATTCCTCTGCTGAGCTATCAGCAAAGCTAATTCATATACACTCTTATTGTAATTGAAGCATCAGAAAGATAATGATATACTGTAACATGGCTACACTAATGGAGATTACAGACTTTGATAAAATGGCTATTTTTATTGACAAGTGGCAAATAAATTACCACCAAAGCAATTGTGGTCTAATAAAATGAAAGTGTCATATATGTTTTTACAAAAATGGGAAAAAATGGATTGGCTGTTGTGGCAGAAAGTCTTTTTTTCATTTAGAGTCATTTGATCACAAATCTTATAAGTTGTATTATTTTATTCCAACAAGGAGGGGAAAATTATATACTACAAATAAAAAAATGGATAACGTTGGTTATGTCACAGAAACAGGAGGATACAATTATTTATTACATTGCAGTCAGTCTGGCCACCTTCTAGCATTTTCATATGTCTGCAGTTCCAGACTGAAATGTTTGATGATATAAATTAATAATTCCTACATGGTAATAATAATTTTCAGGGCCAATGAAGGCTAACGACACAGTGAAAAAAAAAGCATATATCATCATATTTTTCATTGTGTCTTGTAAGCCTTATCTAACTTTTTAAACATTTTCACATACAGTTCTCTGTACTTCTCAATTTATCTCTCCTCTCCCCAGCTAGTTGGCAAAGCACCAGTAATTACCTATTAAAATGTACATTCATTTGACAATAATAACTCTAAACTTGTTTTCTATCAAATGGTTGCTTTATGACATTAAATAGCATTGTATGTAAATCTTGGGAGCCTGTCTGAACTAAATATGTACAATATAAAATTCTGAGGGATTTTTTCATATGTGGTTCAAAAAGTTGATAACTTATTTTATTTCGCAATTACATAGAAACAAAGAAAGATCATATTGTATTATTTAACATAAAACCAAATTTTAGTAAAATTTTTGTAAAGCCCTGGATGTTTTTGTCATCCAACCAAGACATTCAACCAAGAATATTAATATTAGCCAGTCAATTATTTTTGGACTTTGACAGCTTGCTTTCTGTAGGCTGAGTATTTGAAGATTTATGGAATTATAATATAGTTAAAGTGATACTAAAAAGCTAAAAACATTTTTTTGCCTTAATTAGTGTATTGTATTAAAAAGTAATATTTTTTTCTAATTATCTGCCCCTCCCTGTGTGCACAGAGCAGATGAGTATAACATGTTTGTTATTTGAATATTTTTATTTTTTTATTACTTTAGTAACACTTTAAAGATTTATTGTATAATAGTTAATAGCATCAATGTAATGTAGCATCATTGTCCCTTGTGTCCTCCCAGAGACTGTTCTATAGCCCCTGCTGAACACTGCCATGTCTATGTGAGCAACATCGTTTTCAGATTTATGAATCTATTGTATTATTATTTCAATAAGATGTATATATCTAAAAAAAAAATGTGTTTATTTGTTTTATGCAACTAGTGTCACACCTTCTAAATGACTATGGTCCTGAGGAAGCTACTGTACAAGCGAAATGCATTGACCATACAAAAGTGACAAGAATATTTTATTAAAATTATGTTTGTCATGTAAATCTCACTGCATTCTCACGCTCTATAGGAGGTGGTGAGTAGGGATGGGCTATCTGTTGGAGTCGAACATGCAAACAATTTGGGGCGTTCGCGGCAAATTCAAAAAGCCGCGGAACAACCTATAAAAGTCTATGGGAGAAATCTAAAGTGCTAATTTTAAAGGTTAATATGCAAGTTATTGTCATAAAAAGTGTTTGGGGACCCGGGTCCTGCCCCAGGGGACATGTATCAATGCAAAAAAAGTTTTAAAAATGGCAGTTTTTTCAGGAGCAGTGATTTTAATAATGCTTAAAGTGAAACAATAAAAGTGAAATATTCCTTTAAATTTTGTACCTGGGGGGTGTCTATAGTATGCCTGTAAAATAGCACATGTTTCCCATGTTTATAACAGTCTCTGCACAAAATGACATTTCTAAATGAAAAAAAGTCATTTCCCATCCGGGCCAATTCTGACACTTCGCTCCTACATGTAAAAATCCTAATTTTTTTGCTAGAAAATTACATAGGACCCCCAAACACTATATATATATATATATATATATATATATATTTTTTTTTTAGCAAAGACCCTAGAGAATACAATGGCGGTCATTGCTTTTTATCTTGCACGGTATTTGCGCAATAATTTTTAAACGCATTTTTTGGGGAAAAAAAAAACGGTTTCATGAATTAAAAAATATTAAAACATTAAAGTTAGCCCAATTTTTTGGCATAATGTGAAAGGTGAAGTTACGCCGAGTAAATAGATACCTAACATGTCACTCTTCAAAATTGCACACGCTCGTGGAATGGCGCCAACCTTCGGTACTTAAAAATCCTCATGGACGACGCTTTAAAAAATTTGACTGGTTACATGTTTTGAGTTACAGAGGAGGTCTAGGGCTAGAATTATTGCTCTCGCTCTAACGTTCGCTGCAATACCTCACATGTGTGTTCTAAACACTGTTTTCATATGTGGGCGGGACTTTCGTATGTGTTCGCTTCTGCGTATGAGCTACTGGGGACAGGGGCACTTTAAAATGTTTTTTTTTTGTTGTTGTTAATTTTACTTTAAACTTTTTACTTTGACACTTTAAAAAAAAAAATTTGATCAGTTTTATTCCTATTACAAGGATGTAAACATCCCTTGTAATAGGAATAAGCATGACAGGTCCTCTTTACAGTGAGATATGGGGTCAATAAGACCCCACATCTTACCTCTAGGCTGGGAAGCCTGAAATAAAATAAAATAAAAGGATCACTGCTTCCTAGCCGAGGCGGCGCCGTTTTTTTGAATGAAGAGGCCGGGCGTGACGTCATAACATCCTGACAGCTCTTATTTAGCTGAGGGCGATGCCACCCGTCATGTGACCCCGTCCCCCTCTGGCAAGGGGAAATTCCGGGGTTTCCCAGTGACGTGTATTACATCGCTGGTGATCGACCATGGATTTATTGGATTACATCGCTGAAATCTCTTTTTTATTTTTTATCTTTATTTTTTTATTAAAGGACTTGTCCCAAGCCGTCTCCTGTAGTTTTAATTTTTTTGACACTTTCTTTTTGTGAAATGGTAGGGGTACAATGTACCCCTTACCAATTCACATGGGGGGGCTGGGATCTGGGGGTCCCCTTTGTTAAAGGGGGCTTCCAGATTCCGATAAGCCCCCGCCCGCAGACCCCCAAAACCACCGGGCAAGGGTTATGGGGTTGAGGCCCTTGTCCCCATCAACAGCAGTGGTTTTCGTTGCGGGAGTGATCCGGGATGAGGGGGCGGCCATTGGTTTCTGGCCACCCCGTCGCGATCGCTCCCAGCAAATGACATTCTTCCTCTGCCTGTGTAATGTAAACACAGGCAGAGGAAGTGATGTCATCTCTCCATGCAGCGGTCTTTTCGTCCAGAGCGCCAAGGAGAGAAGACATCAGGTTAGTGCACCAACATTACACTAACACGTAGGTACACATAGGCACACATTTTACCCCCCAGTCACCCCCAGATCACCCCCCAGATCACCCCCTGCACTCCCAGTCACAGTGTCACTGATTGCAGTGATCAGTTATTTACTGATCACTGCATTTAGTGTCATTTGTGACTGTAAAAAGTGTCAGGGCAGTTAGGTTTAGGCCCCTTTAGGTCCAGGGTAGCCCCCTAACCCCCCCTAATAAAGGTTTACCCCTTGATCGCCCCCCAGGTAACCCTTTCACCCCATATTGCCAGCGTCACTAAGCGATCGTTTTTTCGATCGCTGTATTAGTGTCGGTGGTGCCCTTAGGTAGCCAGTCATTTTTTTTAGGTTTGCCGCAGGTTTTTATAGCATCAGGTACCCCCATTTATTATTTTAACCCCCTGATTGCCCCTAGAGTTAACCCCTCCCACCAGTGATCACCATATAAGTGTCACTGGTGACACTGGTTAGCCAGTTAGTTATTTCGTTATTTAGATTACCCGTCGGGTTTTTATATATCGTCAGGTACCCCCATATATTACCTAATAAAGGTTTTAACCCCCTGATTGCCCCTACTAAACCCTTTCACCAGTGATCACCGTATAAGTGTTACGAGTGACACTGGTTGGTTAGTTTGCCCTTTATAGCATCAGGGCACCCGCCGTATATAACCCAAAAAAGGTTCAACCCCCTGATCGTCCGGTGGGTGATATCAATTAGGTTTTAGACTCAGAGAGGGTCTGCGTCGCCCCAGGCAGCGTCAGGTTAGTGCCAGTAACACTAACACCCACGCGCAAAGCATACACCTCCCTTAGTGGTATAATATCTGATCAGATCTATACTAGCGTCCCCAGCGGTTTAGGGTTCCCAAAAATGCAGTGTTAGCGGGATCAGCCCAGATACCTGCTAGCACCTGCGTTTAGCCCCTCCGCCCAGCCCAGCCCAGCCCACCCCACCCAAGTGCAGTCACTTACCAAACACAACACACATAACTGCAGCATTCACAGAGACAGGCCTGATCCCTGCGATCGCTAACAGTGTTTTTTGTAGCATTTGATACATTTGCTGACAGTCAGGTGCTTTTTTACCTGTGAATCTTACTAGTGTACCATTAAATTTAGAGCCCGAAATGGCAAATCAAAGGTACACTAGTAAAGAGGCCTACGAGATTCTGAGCATGACAGATAGTGAAGAGGAGGTCATGTATCTGTCAGATTCAGGCTCAGAATACATTCCCGTAGAAGACAGCGAAGACAGCGGCTCCATGTCAGATAGCACTGACGACGAAAATGAGGTCCCTGCTAAGGTCAGGCGTACCCGATCCCGATCTTCTGATGTTGTTGAGGAGCAAGAACCGCAGGGCTCTCATATTATGGAGCAGAGTAGTACTAGCGCCACTATTCCTTCTGGTGAACTGGCAAGCACCAGTGGCCTAGTACAGCCTGGGCGTACATCCAGCACTGCAGTAACACTTGGTGACGTGGCGAGTCCCATAAGTGCAGTTCAAGCTGGCGAGGTGGCAAGTACAAGTAGTGTCCCGCTGCCACCAAGAAGAAGACAAAGGCAGGCCCGTCGTGCCCATAGTGCCCTTCCTGCAGAATTTGCCTATCCTGATTGGGTGCCCAACACTTCTGCAGAACCCGTACTTCCCCCATTCACTGGCCAACCCAGTATTCAGGTGCAAACGGCTGATTTCACGCCACTTTATTTTTATTCACAGTTTTTCATGGAAGATCTCTATAGATCTATTGTGGACCAGAGTAATTTATATGCTGGTCAATTCATTGCCGCTAGTCCCCAGTTGCCTTCCATTGCCAGAGATTGGAAACCAATTGCGGTTTCCAAATTTAAAACCTTTCTGGGCCTTTCCCTCAACATGGGCACACATAAATTCTCGTCATTGCGCGCCTATTGGTCCACGCGCCCAATTGACCATATTCCCGTGTTCTCTGCCTCCATGCCCAGGAAACTATATGAGCAGATCTTCCGGTTCATGCATTTCAACGACAATGAACTTTGTCGTCCACGTGGAGACCGTGAATACGATCGGCTCTACAAAATTCGGCCCCTCATAAACCACTTCAACGAATGTTTTGTGGCCTTGTTTATTCCCGATCAAGTTGTCTGCGTTGATGAGTCCCTAATAAATTTTTCTGGCTGCTTGTCTTTCAAGCAGTACCTTCCCAGCAAACGTGCCAGATACGGGGTCAAGCTCTATAAGTTCTGTGACAGGGCAACAGGCTATGTATGGAGCTTTACGGTTTATGAAGGAAAAGATAGTCAGGTAGAGCCAGAGAACTGACAAGATTACATAGGGAGCGCTGGCAAGATAGTGTGGAACTTGGTGTCACCCTTATTCGGAAAGGGGTACCACTTGTATGTGGACAATTATTACACGAGCGTGCCACTGTTTAGTCACTTGTTTGATCATCAGATTGGAGCATGTGGCACCGTGCGACCTAATCACCGGGGCTTTCCCCAGGGGCTTGTAGATTCCTGTCTTAGGCTGGGGGAGAGAGCCTGCTTAAGGTGTAATAATTTGCTCGCTGTGAAGTGGAGGGATAATAAGAATGTTTTCCTTCTTACCTCCCTTCACGCAGACACGACAGTCCAAATTCGTACGGCGACTGGTGTTGTGGAGAAACCCCTCTGTGTCCACGAATATAACCAAAATATGGGAGGGGTGGACCTCAATGACCAGTTGTTGGCACCGTATCACATTGCCCGTAAGGCGAGACGCTGGTACAAAAAAGTGTCTCCATCCTTATTTCAATTGGCTTTGCTGAACGCTCATGTGCTACACAGAGCCAGAGACCTCACCATCCCCAACCAAATGCAGTAAGCCGGCTGCATGAGAGGCATTTTCCGTATGTCCTCGAGAGTACCCCCACCCAACGAGCCCCCCAAAAAAGATGTCGTGTCTGTAGCAAGCGCGGATTTAGGCATGACACCCCGTTATTTTTGTCCACTCTGTCCTGACAATCCTGGTCTTTGCATTGGTAAATGTTTTGAATGCTACCACACAAAAGTGAAGTTTTAGCGTAGGGTACAGCATTTCACAGACTAGGGCACACTTACACAGGGTCTCCCAAGATGTCATCGCATTTTGAGAGACCCAAACCATTACAGTTGTTAAAGTTCCAAAAAAAAGCGTAAAAAAGAAAAAAAAAGACAAAAAAAAGAAATAATAATTGTCATTTTATTGTTCTCTCTCTCTCTCTATTTTCTCTCTATTGTTATGCTATTTTTTACTGTATTCTATTCTGCAATGTTTCATCATGCTTGCTTTTCAGGTATGTAATTTTTTGTTTTCAGGTGCGCCATTCAGCTGCAGCGCGGATTTATTTATCTTGACAGCAACAGCATTTGCTCCCACGATATATAAAGCTGTGACTCCAACGCTATAGGAGGTGATTTCACCACCACAGTTAAAAAAAAGAGCATATATGCCGAAGCATGGGGGCAGCAGGGGCGGAGGTGCGATTTTGCTCCTAATGCTGCGTACATACGGTCGAAATTCTGACGGAGGCTTGCCCGTGGAAAAGTCTGACCGTGTGTATGCGGCATAACCTTTTATGCCGAAAACATACGGTTGAAATTTGGACGGAGGCTTGCCCGTGGAAAAGTTGGACCGTGTGTATGCGGCATAACTTTTTTGCGGGAGGATGCCCCCATGCTTCGGGATATATAAATGGTGCATGTATGCCCATCATTAGAAGTGGGTGGATGAAGGGAGGTATTCTAATGGTGGGCATACCCACCGATCAATCTCTTTTTTTTCGTTCAGCCAACAGGCTGCATGAAAAAAAAGATTACAATACATGTCCAACAAGGACCAGCAACGTACTGGTATCTTGCTGGACTTTGAATGGTTATACCAGAATGATGCCTGCGGGTTTAGGTATCATCTTGGTATCATTATTTTCAGCCAGCGGTCGGCTTTCATGTAAAAGCAATCCTAGCAGATAATTAGCCTGTAGACTGCTTTTACAAGCAGTGGGAGGGAATGTCCCCCCCCCGGATAAAAAAAGTACCTGTCACTACCTATTGCTATCATAGGGGATATTTACATTCCCTGACATAACAATAAAAATGGTAAAAAAAAAAAAAAAAAATGGAAGGAACAGTTTAAAAATAAAATAAAAAAGCAAAGTAAATAATAAAAAAAAAAAAAGCACCCCGGTCCCCCCCTGCTCTTGCGCAAAGGCGAACGCAAGCGTCTGTCTAGCGTCATATGTAAACAGCAATTGCACCATGCATGTGAGGTATCACCGCAAAGGTCAGATCGAGAGCAATAATTTTAGCCATAGAACTCCTCTGTAAATCTAATATGGTAACCTGTAAAGGCTTTTAAATGCTTTTAAAAATGTATGTAGTTTGTCGCCGATGCGCGTTTGTGCGCAATTTTAAAGCATGTCGTGTTTGGTATCCATGTACTCGGCCTAAGATCATCTTTTTTATTTCATCAAACATTTGGGCAATATAGTGTGTTTTAGTGCATACAAAAAATAGGATTTTTGTAACAGCTTACCTGTAAAATACTTTTCTTGGAGTACATCACGGGACACAGAGCGGCATAGTCATTACTATGTGGGTTATATAGATACCTCCAGGTGCTGGCACTGGCAACTTCCAAAACCGGAAGTACCCTCCCCTATATAAGCCCCTCCCATCCGGGAGCACCTCAGTTTTGTAGCAAAGCAATAAGTGTCCCCAAAGAGGGGTGGGAGCTCTGTGTCCCGTGATGTACTCCAAGGAAAGGATTTTACAGGTAAGCTGTTATAAAAATCCTATTTTCTTTCTCGTACATCACGGGACACAGAGCGGCATAGTCATTACTATGTGGGATGTCCTAAAGCAATGCCCAATGAGGGGGGGGATACACCATACATAAGCTGAGCGCTATCAGACATGAGGATCTTTTGCGGCCTGCAACACACTGCGCCCAAAGGCGACATCCTCCTGACTTCTAACGTCCACCTGGTAGAACCTAGTAAACGTGTATACTGAAGACCATGTTGCGGCCTTACAGATTTGAGCCAGGGAGGCCTGGTGATGCACTGCCCATGAAGTTCCAACTGCTCTCGTGGAGTGCGCCCTAACTTTGAACGGAGGCCGTCTCCTTCTCAAGCCATAGGCTTGCATTATGACCTGTCGAATCCACTTGGCTAAAGTAGATTTTGACGCTGCCTGACCCTTTCTGGGGCCTTCCGGCAGAATAAACAAAGTATCCGTTCTGCGAATCTGAGCAGTGGCTTTTAGATAAGCTTTAACTGCTCTTACTACATCCAAAGAATGCAATAACTTTTCCTCTACCGAACTAGGTTTGGGGAAAAAAGAAGGAAGAACCACATCTTGGTTCAAATGAAACCTCGATACCACCTTAGGAAGAAAGGCTGGATGAGGACGTAACACTACTCTGTCCTTATGGATAACCAGATATGGCTCTTTACAGGACATAGCTGCTAATTCCGACACTCTTTTAGCCGAACAAATGGCTACTAGAAAAATCAATTTCCTGGTGAGAAGAACCAGGGAAATATGCTGTAATGGTTCAAATGGTTGCTTCTGTAGAAACGACAGAACCAGGTTTAAGTCCCATGGACATATGGGAATATTAACCGGAGGGCTAATACGCATCACTCCTTGTATAAAGGCTTTGACTAGTGAATGCGAAGCCAAGGGCCTTTGAAAAAATATTGACAAGGCCGAAATCTGACCCTTGATAGTACTCAAGGCAAGCTTCCTATCTACAGCCCACTGTAGGAAGTCCAGAATCCTACCTATTACGTACTTACGTGGATGCCATTTCTTGGCCTCACACCAGGCGATGTACGCCTTCCAGATTCTATAGTAGATCTGCCTGGATACCGGCTTCCTGGCATTGATCATGGTAGATACCACAGGATTAGAGAGCCCTCTCTTTTTTAGAATGTGGGCTTCAATAGCCAGGCCGTCAAACCTAGGGCTGGTAAGGAAGGGTGGTATATCGGTCCTTGCGAAAGCAGGTCCGGACGATGTGGGAGAGTCCAAGGACTCCCTACTGACATTTTTACAATCTCCGCGTACCATGCTCTTCGGGGCCACGCTGGAGCCACCAGAATCACTGGTTTCTTTTCTACCCTGATTCTGCGGAGCAATCGAGGTAACAATTGTGGCGGTGGGAACGCATATATCAGCTTGAACTGATCCCAAGGGAACATTAGGGCATCCGAGCCGCAAGCTAGGGGATCCCTTGTCCGAGAGACAAACCTGTCCACCTTTGCGTTGAATCTGGATGCTAGAAGATCTACATCCAGTGTTCCCCACCGCTGACATATTGTCCAGAAAACCTCGGGGTGAAGGGACCATTCCCCTGGGCATAATTGCTGGCGACTTAGAAAGTCCGCCTTCCAATTCTCCACTCCTGGAATGAATACCGCAGATATGGCTGGGACATATCTTTCTGCCCATTTCAGGATGTAATTTACTTCCCTCTGGGCTGCACGACTCCTGGTGCCACCCTGATGATTGATATATGCCACTGCTGTGGCATTGTCTGATTGAATTCTGACAGGGGACCCTTGGAGTTTGGATGTCCATGCTACTAGGGCATACCGGGCTGCTCGTATCTCTAAGAGATTGATGGGCAGGGCCTTTTCTGCATCCGACCATCTGCCCTGGAGAGACCATTGCTCCAGTGCTGCTCCCCAGCCTATAAGGCTGGCATCTGTAGTGACCACCTTCCAAGAAACCGGACTGAAGGATTTCCCTTTTTCCAGATTCTGGAGAACCAACCACCAACGGAGGCTCTTGCGAACGGAAGGGGACAAGGACATTGGCAAGTCTAGGGCCTGAACTTTCTTGTTCCAGGCTGACAGTATGGCCCTTTGCAAATTCCTTGAATGGAATTGACCGTAGGGTACTGCTTCGAATGATGCCACCATTTTTCCCAGCAGCCTCATGCACAGGCGTATGGACGGCTGTCTTTTTGTACCCACTAAGTGGATCAAATCTCTCAAAGACAACACCTTTTTTCGAGGCAAGAATATTTTTCTCTGGCCTGAATCCAGCCTTAGCCCCAAGTATTCCAGACTTTTGACTGGTTTTAGGGCTGACTTGTCTCGGTTGATAATCCAACCGTGAGATTCCAGATACTTGATTGTCTTGTGAACGGCCACTTCTAGTTTTTTCACTGAGTGGTCTATCAGCAACAAGTCGTCTAGATATGCCATTATCGTTACACCTTGCGTTCTTAGATTGGCCAATAATGGGGCCAGAATTTTTGTGAACACTCGTGGTGCTGTGGCCAGACCGAAGGGTAAGGCTCTGAACTGAAAATGGCGCCCTTCTACTGCAAAGCGTAGAAATTTTTGGTGGACTGGAAAGATGGGAATGTGCAAATAAGCATCTTTGATGTCGATCGAGGCTAACCATTCCTCCCCTTGTAGGGCAGTGGCCACTGATCGGATCGACTCCATCCGGAAAGTCCTGATATGCAGGAATTTGTTTAGCCCTTTTAGAATTAATATGGGCCTCACGTCCCCGTTTGCTTCGGGACTGTAAAGAGGTTTGAGTAAAAACCCGAACCCCCATTCTTCCAGGGGAACCTCCATAATTACTCCTTGGAGCAATAGTTGTTCTAGTGCCAACAGGAGGGACTCTCTCTTCCGGGGATCCCTTGGCACGTTTGACCTCAAAAAATGGGAAGGAGGAGAGTCTTTTAACTTCAATCTGTATCCCAAACATACTGCGGAGAGCACCTATCTGTTCTGATCGTGTCCCGCCAGGTCTCTGCGTACAACTGGAGTCTTCCCCCCACCCGACTGAGTGGGGGCAACCCTACAATGAATTTAACTTTGGGGGAGGTTTTGTACCTCTCCTGACCCAGGGTTTCTCATTACCCTGCGATTGTCCCTGATTTTTACCCCCGGGATTTGACCGAGGAGGCCGTCGGAACTGTTTCACAGCCGATGCCCCAGGGACTGGAGAAGCAGGCCTATTAAAAGAGGGACCTCTAACTCTGTTTTTAACCGGCAAGAGTGTATTTTTACCGCTGGAAATTTTCTGGATATATTTGTCCAGGTCTTCCCTGAATACGCGTTCACCATGAAAATGGGACGCTAACCAGCCATTTTTTACAGGGAGCTTCAGCAGACCAGTTTTTTAGCCATAGAAGCCTACGCATATGTACTACAGACAGCGTAAGGTGGGAGGCCTGATGGATTGAATCCTTTATGGCGTCAACCGCAAAGCTTAAGGCTCTAGGTAGATCAGCTAGGGCAAGGGCCTGCTGATCTGGCAAGTCCCTTAAGACCTGTTTCAACTGATCCTGCACTGCTTAGCAGACCCCACTGCTGGTTGTGTCACCAAGCTTGCTGTAGAAAGAAGCAGATTTTCATAAGGACTCCAATTTTTTATCTATTGGGTTCTTGAACATTTGGACATTATCCACTGGACATGTCAGTGATTTATACACACAAGAGATGGCTGCGTCCACTGTAGGGACCTTCCATTTTTTGATGAACTTATCCTCCATGGGATAGACCACCGGAAATCTCTTGGGGGGAATAAATATTTTCTCAGGATGTTCCCAATCCTGGTAAATGAGCCCTTCCAGTAAAGGGTGAAGCGGAAACGAACAGACAGTCTGGGGGCTTCTAGCGACCCCAACGAGGATACAGTAGTGGTTGATGGTTCCGCAAGGTGCATTTTAAATGCTGATCGGACCATGTTAGTCAGAGACTGAACCCACAATCTTTCAGCTTGAGATGCTGAGAAAGGTTCCTCCACTGTTGATTCCTCTATAACAGAATCAACCTCATCCTGATCCCCTTCAGGCAGGTCGATCCCTGTATGGGACTGTTGCTCTGCTAACAGGTACTCTGAAGGAGGAAACGGAGATCGGGCGTGCTTTCCCTGACAGGGAGGCCGCGATCAATGTTGACAATCTCTCTCTAATCCTCCCAGAGCTGAGGAAAAAACCTCCTCTATTACATACACAGGAGCAGGTGAACTGAGGACAGCCACAGTACCAAGTACCCCTGCGGGGTCTCTACGGTCACTTACCTCTGAATTTTCAGGGGAGACTGGTGCAGCAGAAGCATGCCCAAGATCCTCAGAGCCCGATGAGACCCCCTTCGCTTCCTGGAAGATTCAGTTCCGGAGCTTCTGGACGGCATATTCCTAAGCCTAAAGCTGAGGTATTCCAGCCGTAATACACCACTTTTACTGATAATAGTCTAGCACAATTGCTGCTATATAACAGTTGGTGTCTACTAAAGTGCCTTTCTAGGGGATGCATGCATCAACCGCCTCTGTGTGCCTTTTTACTGTTGCTAGCTCTGTCTGTGCACTTCAATAGCCAGCTGTGATTGTGCTTCAAAACACGCTGGATGCCCGCATATGCGCAGTAGCACCGAGCATCATCCACCCGCTCCGCCCCTTTTTCCAGATCGCCTCTATATATAGAGGCGCATGCTCGCGCATGTGCGCGGGCACGTGTGCCTTCGGCGCCTTTTTTGAAAAAAATAAGGAGCTAGATGGGAGCCAGGGTCCCTGCCGCAGGGCCCGGGGATGGATGAGCGCAGCAACAGGGCAGAGGAGACAGCTTCCCAGCAGAGAACTTACCAACTGCCTGGATTTGACTTCGGAAGAAAAAAATCCACATTACAAGAAAAAGAACCATAGCGGCCTCTAGTGTTTAACACAGGTACCGCGGTCTTACATTTTTTTTTTTTTCTTGCCTACTATTAAAATTTTTACATTTTCTCAGTAGTAACAGGCATGCACAGAATATTAGCGGGAATACCTTAGGTAACAGGCAGAAAGACAAAATAGGCTTGGGGGTCCCCCAATAGAACCAAGTTCCTGAGGGCCCCCACTTACCTTTTCCTCGCCGCAGGACTCTGTTTGGTCCACAGAAGCCCAAACTTCACCTATCACGGCAGGCATTGTAATTAAACCTTCAGGGACCGGGTTCCCAAGGATTCCACTCCCCTGGACCTGTATAGCACCCTGCACAGAAAACATCTTGGTCGTGGGTATGACCAGAGCTCTGGATCCCAGGGTCCAGCCCTCCTAAGAGAGGCATTACAGGCACAACCTTGCTCTTCTCTTGCAAGGCCCGGGTACCGACCGTTTAGCTATGAAGCTTTTTTGGTCGGATCCGGAATAGCTTACTGAGGCCCAAAAGAACCTGTACGCAAGCTCAGTGAAAAACACATGTTACTTCTTGGCCAACACCTTAGACACTGGCAAAAAACTGAGGTGCTCCCGGATGGGAGGGGCTTATATAGGGGAGGGTACTTCCGGTTTTGGAAGTTGCCAGTGCCAGCACCTGAAGGTATCTATATAACCCACATAGTAATGACTATGCCGCTCTGTGTCCCGTGATGTACGAGAAAGAAAAGTGTGTTTTTCCCCCAAAAAATGCATTTGAAAAATCGCTGCGCAAATACTGTGTGGAAAAAAAATGCAACACCCACTATTTTAATCTGTAGGGCCTTTGCTTTAAAAAAATGTAATGTTTGGGGGTTCAACTTAATTTTCTTGCAAAAAAAAAATGTTTTCATGTAAACAAAAAGTGTCAGAAAGGGCTTTGTCTTCAAGTGGTTAGAAGAGTGGATGATGTGTGACATAAGCTTCCTAATGTTGTGCATAAAATGCTAAGACAGTTCAAAACCCCCCCAAATAACCCCATTTTGGAAAGTAGACACCCCAAGCTATTTGCTGAGAGGCATGTTGAGCCCATTGAATATTTGTTTTTTGTCCCAAGTGATTGAATAATGACAAAAGAAAAAAAAATGTACAAAAAGTTGTCACTAAATGATATATAGCTCAAACATGCCATGGTTATATGTGGAATTGCACCCCAAAATACATTCTGTTGCTTCTCCTGAGTACGGGGATACCACATGTGTGAGACATTTTGGGAGCCTAGCCGCGTACAGGACCCCGAAAACCAAGCACCGCCTTCAGGCTTTCTAAGGGTGTACATTTTTGATTTCACTCCTCACTGCCTATCACAGTTTCGGAGGCCATGGAATGCCCAGATGGCCCAAAACTCCCCAAATGACCCCATTTTGGAAAGTAGACACCACAAGATATTTGCTGAGAGGTATGGTGAGTATTTTGCAGATCTCGCTTTTTGTCACAAAGTTTTGAAAATTGAAAAAAAAAAAAATGTCTTTCTTCATTTTCAAAAACAAATGAGAGCTGTAAAATACTTGCCATACCTCTCAGCAAATAGCTTGGGGTGTCTACTTTCCAAAATGGGGTCATTTGGGGGGGGGGTTTGTGCTATATTGGCATTTTATGGCCTTCAAAACTGTGATAGGTAGTGAGGAGTGAAATCAAAAATGTATGCCCTTAGAAATCTTGAAGGCGGTGCTTGGATTTTGGGGTCCCGTACGTGGCTAGGCTCCCAAAAAGTCCCACACATGTGGTATCCCCGTACTCAGGAAAAGTAGCAGAATGTATTTTGGGGTGTAATTTCACATATGCCCATGGCATGTGTGAGCAATATATCATTTAGTGACAGCTTTGTGCAAAAAAAAAAAGTTTGTCATATTTCCGCAATTTGTGGCAAAATATAAAATATTCCATGGACTCAACATGCCTCTCGGTAAATAGCTTGGGGTGTCTACTTTCCAAATGGTGTCATTTGGGGGGGTTTTGTGCTATTTTGGCATTTTATGGCCTTTGAAACTGATAGGTAGTGAGGAGTGAAATCAAAAATTTGCGCCCTTAGAAATCTTGAAGGCGGTGCTTGGTTTTTGGGGCCCGTACGCGGCTAGGCTCTCAAAAAGTCCCACACATGTGGTATCCCCGTACTCAGGAGAAGCAGCAAAATGTATTTTGGGGTGCAATTCCACATATAACCATGGCATGTTTGAGCAATATATCATTTAGTGACAACTTTTTGTAATTTTTTTTTCTTTTTGTCATTATTCAATCACTTGGGACAAAAAAAAATTATGGGCTCAACATGCCTCTCAGCAAATAGCTTGGGGTGTCTACTTTCCAAAATGGGGTCATTTGGGGGGGTTTTGTGCCATCTTGGCATTTTATGGGCTTAAAAACTGTGATAGGTAGTGAGGAGTGAAATCAAAAATTTGCGCCCTTAGAAATTCTGAAGGCGGTGATTGGTTTCCGGGGTCCCGTACGCAGCTAGGCTTCCAAAAAGTCCCACACATGTGGTATCCCCGTGCTCGGGAGAAGCAGCTAAATGTATTTTGGGGTGCAATTCCACATATAACCATGGCATGTGTCAGCAATATATCATTTAGTGACAACTTTTTGTAAAGTTTTTATTTTTTTGTGTCATTATTCAATCACTTGAGAAAAAAAATATTTAATGGGCTCAACATGCCTCTCAGCAATTTCCTTGGGGTGTCTACTTTCCAAAATGTGGTCATTTGGGGGGGGGGTTGTACTGCCCTGCCATTTTAGCACCTCAAGAATTTAGATAGGCAGTCATAAATTAAAAGCTGTGTAAATTCCAGAAAATGTACCCTAGTTTGTAAACGCTATAACTTTTGCGCAAACCAATAAATATACGCTTATTGACATTTTTTTTACTAAAGACATGTGGCTGAATACATTTTGGCCTAAATGTATGACTAAGATTGAGTTTATTAGATTTTTCTTATAACAAAATTTAGAAAATATCTTTTTTTTCAAAATTTTCGGTCTTTTTCCATTTATATTGCAAAAAATAAAAATCGCAGAGGCAATCAAATATCATTAACCTCCCTGGCGGTAATCCCGAACGTGACTCTGGGTTGTTTTTTCCTGCTAGGATCGGTAAGCCCGAGTCACGCTCGGGGTAACATTGCAGAGCCTGCAGCAGAGTTTCCTTACCTTCTCCTGGCGATCCAGAGATGATGTCCTCTGCTGTGATCGCCAGCGAGATGACCGGCGAGTGTCAGCGCTTCCTGGTTCCTTTCCCTGCAAGCCGCAGCGTCGCATGGGAGCGGAACTGGGCGGCAAATTCAAAAGTTCAAAAGTTCACACAACACAAACACAAAAATAAAAGAGGTTATATTGTATCTGATTACACTGTATTACACTGTATCATCTCTGATCACCATACAGTGCCCTGTACAGTGCCCCCTTGCCTGTCATCTGTGCCCATAAAAATATGGCATCAAAAAAGCGCCACTTTACCAAAAGGGCGTGTTTGGACCAGATGAGTGACAGCAGCAGCGACACGGAGTTGCTCGCAGAAGTGAGCGATAGTGAGTCGTGGGGAGATTTGTCGTCTGACACTGACACCGACATGAATCTGGCAAGTGACAACGGCGATGATCCTGCACCTGACCTCAGCGACCTCAGCGATGTGCGCACTTGGTGCCCTATAGACTCCGATACGGACCAGGTAGCGCCCCCAAGATTTCCCTTCACTGGATCACCTGGGATGAAGGTAGATGTGGAGCGTGACAACCCTCTGGCATACATGCAATTATTTCTCACTGAAGAGGTAATTGAAAAAATTGTCACAGAGACAAATCGTTACCATGATCAGCAATCCGCTACGCTGCATGCCACATTTTCCCGAAGCAGAAAGTGGGAACGGGTGACGAAAGAGGATATCTGGATCTGGCAGTTTCTGGGACTCATCATTCTTCAGGGGGTGGTGGGGAAACCACTCCAGAAATGGTACTGGACCACCAATAAGCGACTGGCCACTCCGTTTTTTAGCACCGTGATGTCTGAATACCGTTTTTCCCTCATCATTAAATATTTCCACTTCGCAAACAATGAGGAGTTTAATGAGGCCACGCATCCTGCGCCCAAGCTAAAGAAAATCTGGGAGGTATGCCAAATGATCGTGGTCAATTTCCAGCGGACCTACGTGCCAGTGAGGGACGTCAGCATGGATGAAAGTCTGATGGCCTACAAGGGACACCTAAGCTGGATACAGTACATTGCATCCAAAAGAGCGCGGTTTGGCATCAAATTCTTTATGCTCTGCGAGTCATCCACCGGATACATTTGGAATTTGGTCATTTACACTGGTAAAGGCACGAAGTTCAACCCCAGGTACAGCGGCTATAGGATGGCCACATCATCTGTCCTTACACTGCTGGAGCCATTGCTGAACCAAGGATATTGTGTGACCACGGACAACTTCTATACATCTCCGGAACTGTATGAGGTTTTGCTACAAAATAAAACTGATGGGTATGGTACCATTAGGCCTAACCGACGTGGCATGCCATCTATGTTTGGCAAGGAAAAACTAAAAACTGGAGAAATGGTTGCCTGGCAGAAGGGTAAGATGATGGCAATGCGATGGCGAGACAAGAAGGACGTGTGTCTCATGAGTACTGTGCACAATACCGCCACTGCCATGGTCCACACAAGAGGTGGGAAAGATCTGCTGAAGCCGCAAGTTGTGATGGATTATAATAATACAATGGGAGGTGTCGACAGAGCCGATCAGGCAATGACATTTTACCCGTCTATGCGCAAACAGCAGAAAAAATATTATAAAAAGATTTTCAGGCATCTTCTGGAACAATGCCTTTGGAATGCGTATATCCTATACAAAGCAAAGAGTGGCATGCCTCTTGTTCATTACGACTTTATCTGGAAGGTGGCTGAGCAGATTTTTGTCAACCACCAGATGCCATCAGTAGCTGTGAACAGACCCGGACGACGTGCTGTTGGCGTTGTCAACCCAGAACGCCTGACTGGACGTCATTTTTTGGACTATATACCGCCCACCGCAAAAAAGGAAGCACCTACCAGGATGTGCGTGGTCTGCTGTTCCAAGAGAGATGGCAATGGAAAAAAAGTCAGAAAAGAAACAAGATACCATTGTCCAGATTGTGACGTTGGACTTTGTCTAGTTCCATGCTTTAAAATGTATCAAGCCTCGTACACACGGCCGAGTTTCTCGTCGTTAAAAACACGTCGTTTTTTTAGACGAGATTCTTGTTAACCTTGACGAGTTTCTCGTCAAGCTTTCCATGCGTAGACACTGACAATTCCAAATTTCCTTGTTGTTCAGCGCGGTCACGTCCAGCACGTACAACGGCAGTATAAAGGGGAAGATCGATTTCCCTGGCGCCACCCCTTGGGCTGCTTTTGTTGATCTCGTGTTACCGCGTGTGAAGTAAAAGTTTGGGAAGAGACGATTCGCGCTTTTCAGTCTTCGTGCTTTTCAGTTCGTTTTCTGCGGTTCAGTTTGTGCTTGTGGGTTCGTATCTTGTCTTTCAGGGCGTGTAGGCAGGTTGTATATGTTTTACAGTGCGTTCTTGCCCGTTCGTTTCTGATTTTCAGTTCGTTCTTCATAGGCCTTGCTGTTCTAAAGTGCGTTTTGTTCTGTACGTTCTGATCAGACGACCGTTTCCTAGCCATGCCGTGGGTACGTTCTCGTCGTCGAGTTCGTGCTGTGCGGGCGCTTGGTGTTGGTCTGCTTGTTTTGGACCAAGACCAGTCCATGAACGGGGTGAGGAGGAGTTCATGGACCAAGAATTGGTTGCTCCAGCGGGACCAATTCTGCCATATGCCTCTGCTGCAGGAGATCGTCGAGAATAATCCTGAGGACTACAGGAATTTTCTGCGGATGTCTGACCCCGTTTTTCAGCATCTGTTGGCTTTGGTGTCCCCCTATATTACCAGGCAGGACACCGTTATGCGGGAAGCCATCAGTGCTGAGCAGAGGCTCATCGCCACGTTACGTTACCTGGCAACAGGGAGAAGTCTTCAGGACTTGAAGTTCACGACAGGCATCTCCCCCCAGGGTCTGGGCCTCATAATCCCTGACACCTGTTCTGCCATTATACAAGTCCTGCAGGAGGACTATATTAGGGTAACTTTTCTCCGTTAACATCACATTTTATGTATTTCATGTATGCTAATGTATTGTATTTCTTTCATCCTTCCCTAATTATCATGATTGTAATATGCTGAGAATGTCCCCTTTGTCCTCATGCATGCTGGAAGCTTTTAAATGCTCCTTTTTTCTCCTCCATGCATATTTCCCTTTACTAACCTCTCCAGCAGTGGCGACTGCTGCTCCAAATGTTTGGGGGCCACCCCCAAATTAGATATATAAACTTCCTCCTTTTTTGCGACTGTGCCTATTAAACGCCACCAGTTGCCCCCTCCAATGCAGCCATTTTGCCCCTTTCAATGCAGCCATTTTGCCCCTTCCAATGCAGCCATTTTGGCCCTTCCAATGCAGCCATTTTGCCCCTTCCAATGCAGCCATTTTGTCCCCTCCAATGCAGCCATTTTGCCCCTTCCAATGCAGCCATTTTGCCCCTTCCAATGCAGCCATTTTGTCCCCCAGCCCTGCACTTACCTTCTTCTGGTCCGCGCCATCCTTCTTCTGTCATTGATGTCTTTTCCTGCCCTCGATGTTGCATCAGCCAATCATGTTACCGTTAAACAGACTTAGTGAACATGATTGCCAGAGCAGCCTGTCAGTGTTTACCCAAGGAATGCCCCCCCCCCTGCGTCCCCTATTTAACTTTTAGCAAGCCAATTACATCCCTCAGGCTGTAATCGCCAAGCCTATTTGCCCACCTGCTTCTGATATGCAATTTTCACCCCATAAATGCCGCAGTTATTCATATGGACGTCGCTCAACAGGGGGCCATCCACCTGAATAGTGGGCGGCATTGGCAATACATAGGTTAATGCAAGGCATGAACCTATGTATTGTCCTGAGTGACGGGCGCAGGATAGAGGGGGCAGTGCTCCAGCGCCCACTCTGGACGCACTGCCACTGCAATGCTATCCTGTGGCCAAACACATCTCCCCCCCCCCAAATTTGTTTAGAATGGACCATCAGAGGGGGTGATGAATATGTAACTTGAGCCTTCCATTATACTTAGTCAAAACACCTTAAACTGAGATTTTGATTGATGTTGGCCTTGAATGTATTTTCTTATAATCTGCTTGCAATGTTATGTTTTAAATTTCTAATTTTTTTTCATCTTGTTTGACTCCCCAGCTTCCTTCCATGCCACAGGAATGGCAGACTGTGGCATCGGAGTTTGCCACGCGGTGGGACTTCCCCAACTGCGGTGGTGCCATTGACGGGAAGCACGTCCGCATCGTGCCGCCACCCCGTTCTGGGTCCTACTACTACAATTACAAGGGGTTTCATAGCATTGTGCTGATGGCGGTGGTGTCAGCACGGTATGAATTCCTCTATGTGGATGTAGGGAAGAATGGCCGGATGTCCGATGGGGGATCCTTCATCCAGACGGAGTTTGCCCTCCGTCTCCAGAGTGACAACCTTGCATTGCCACCGGATGCAGGGAATGTTGAAGGACTCCCCTTTGTTTTTTTGGCTGATGAAGCCTTCGGACTCGGACCGCACCTCATGAGGCCATTTCCACAGAGGACCCTGACCCCAGAGAAGAGGGTGTTCAATTACCGGCTGGCCAGGGGCCGAAGAGTCGTTGAAAATGCCTTCGGGATAATGGCCAGCCGGTTCCGCCTTTTTATGACTCCAATCCACTTGGCGGAGTACAAGATAAACTATGTCGTTTTATGCTGCTGTGTGCTCCATAATTTTCTGTGCCGAAAATCAAGTAATTATATGGCCTCAGTATTGCCTGAGGCAGGACTTTCATATGCCAATCCCCTGCCGGGCCTCGAATCTGCCCGTCCTGGCTTGCCCCCCCAAAATGCCCGTGAGGTTTGGGATAAATATATGGAATTTTTCACGGGTAGGGGGGCAATTCCTATGCCAGGCCATGAGTAAAGATTCGTGCATAAAGAAATCATTAAAAATAATTTTTTATCTTGTAACTTTGTTTGTTTCCTGTCTCCTAGTTTGTCTTAGTGCATTTGTAGTGACAAGTGTTTTTTTTTTCCTTTAGTAAATAACAACCATTTCACTATGAACCACAAAAATATACACAAATAAGGTTAGAGCGTATTTGAAAAAGAAGCTACACTTTGTTTGTGTTCAAAAATTTTACTCTGTGCACATTCACACACATGGTAAATACTTTTTTTTGGCTGGCTCACAAACCGGCAATTTTTTTTAAATGAAAATACAAAACCATCAGTTGCATTCCAAAAAGTACAACATTGGATACCTCTGGGCAATATGAGACATTCACTTACACAAAATATGTCTCTATCTGGCCGTCCTAATATGGGGTATTGGCACCCCTGGCCAAGCCAAAAATTGAATATGCACACAATTTGAAGTCATTTCCAATAGGGATTTGAGACTCCTGATCCCTATTGTCAACATGTGCTATCTGCCATCAGGGGTGATCAATGGACGTGTTTTGTGGGTGCAACCCCTTCTTCAGTTCACCTACTTGAGATACGAGGAAGGGGTTGCACCCCCAAAAGCCGTACATGGATATCCCCTGATGGCAGATGGCACATGTTGACACACTGTGTGCATATTCAATTTTTGGCTGGTTTGATTGTCTAAAAGAGAATAAAAGGGGGAAGAACAATCTGTAAACAAAAATGGGGGTTTTGATGCCTTATTCAATTCTCCCCAAAACATCTAGGATGTCTTTAAAGGTTTGATCCATCACATGAATTCTTTGTTTAATTCTGTCCAGTTCTGTGCTACATTCCATCACTTGCTGTATGATTCGTAGGGCACTGTCAGCAGAGAAACATGTACTTTCTTTCACCACAACATTTACATCCCCTAAAAACAAAATAAAAAGGTATTATAACTCTGCAGGCCTACATCTCTTACCTGAAGCTGTGGTGACAGATACTGACCTGTTGTGGTGACCAGTTCCACCACGTCATCCACTTCTCCTTTCTGCACTTCTCCTTCCTCCACCTCTTCAACTTCCTCAACATCCTTAGGTTGTGGGTCTTTGTGAGGTTGGGGTTGTTTCGAAGCTGTGGGGTTCCTGTGCTCCCCGGAGTGTTCTCCTCCCAGTCTTCTCTCCCCTATGAGAATCAAACAAAAGGTCTATTTATCACACTGAAATTGTCTATGAAAACTAAAACAGGCTAAATTGCTTGGAAGTGGGGTACAAGTGTCTGTTTGTGTGGAATTTTCACATGAAGACATTATTTCTTCCCAAAAATATGTTTAGTATTCACCTTTGGCTGTCAATTTTGAGACATGGAGGCACCACAAAAATTCACTGATGCACCTGTGTGGGACACCCAAAAAAGGCGGTTTTGGTGGGCCACACTATAGTGCTGAAAAGTACAGATGTGGAACCAGCTGCTGAGTGTCCTCTCCTTTACACTGGTTAAAGTTTGCATTTCATTCTCTTTACAAACACATCATCTATCCAACAATGTAAGAACAACAATTGAATCAAAACAGGCAGATGTCTAATTTAATTTAACCCTGTAAAATCTCCAAAAAACGAGGATAGTGGGCGAACGATGTGTCTGTAACGAACGATTACTGTGCCCAACCAAGTTCAAACTATGACATTTTGTAAGGTAGTACAATAGAAAAATGCAATAACATGGAGCAACATGTAAGTTGTGAAATACAATAATAGGAAAAATGTGGAAAAAGTACTTACTTTTTCCTAGCATTCTCTTAATGCTCCTTAACTGCTCCGGCTCCCTCAGTTTGAGGTCAGACCACCTCTTTCTGAGCTGCTAGTTTGATCTTTTCACCCCAAAATTCTTCTTCAGACTCTTCACGACTTTCTTCATGATTTTGGCCTTCCTTCTATTAGGTTTGCTATACGGCCCATGCTTTGCGTCATAATCCGACTTTAGCAATATGTCCACCATCTCCGCCATCTCCGCATAAGACATATTAGATGCCTTGAATCTCCTCCCTGGTCGTGACATTTCCTCAGTCTCCGGGCTTGTCTCCTCCTCGTTATTTTAGGAATTATCAGACACCTGCTGTGAATCCGCCATATCTGTCTGCGCGCCGAAAGAGAAGGGGCGGGGAAAAGATGTTAGTTAGAACATCATGGGCGGGCGACGTGTGCGGAGCGACGTGTGCGTAGTTTTACGCATGCGTGGTGTATATATAGCAAACACACATGTGACTATACTACGTTCGGTGTGCGGAGAGAGGAGTTCAAGTGACGGACGTGCGAACTAAGGTATGTGATTTTGTGACTTTGATAAATTGGTGGCCTATACTGTCTTGAGAATGTTGGAGGATATATATATGGTGAATAAGATTTTAAGGAGGTTAGACTGTGTGCCTCACATTATTTATTTTAATTTTTTTTTGACTTGCAGACCCAAAATGAATGTCTTTATAAGTGACAAGGAATTCCTTGCGGAATTTATAGACCAGGTAAGGGAGCTGCCCGCTCTGTGGGAAACAAAAAACCCCATCCATAAAAAAAGGGGTATGAAAAGCAGCGCTGGAGAGCCTGCTCCCATTTGTGCATACCAAGGTGCCCACAGCCACAGCAAAACAGGTGGACACTAAAATTGGGAGCTTGAGAGGCACATACAGGACTGAACGCTCTAAGGTCCTGGCTTCTCAGAGGTCAGGAGCAGCAGCAGATGATGTGTATGTCCCGAATTTGTGGTACTACAGCAGGATGTCCTTTCTGGATGACCACATTGAGGCAAGGCCGTCACTGTCCACTCTTCCCCCCAAACTTCCCTGCAGCCAACCTGAGCCTTCTCTGGAGCAAGAGGAGGCAGCCATCCTGGATGAACCTGATTTGGCCATCTGGAGCCATGTATAGTATTTAATGCAAATGTATTGGGATAAACTTAATGATGGAAAAAAAAGTCAAGATGAAAATCATAAACTATTTTGGGTTCCAAAAGTGAAATCAAGATCTCGAGACATTAGTCTGCCCTAAATTGGGTGCTAAATAGTCAATCTGATGTAGTCCTAAAAAATTTACTTTTTTTCTTGATTTACATTCAAATTGCTACATTCATGATCTGAAAGTTGTATGAAAATAATAAACCAAAATATTAAACTATGTCCCTTTTTCATACACAGGATGAAATCAGCCAAGAAAACTGTCAGGCAGGAGGAGGCAGGGCCCAGTGGCAGCCAGGAGGTGGCAGGGCCCAGTAGAAGCCAGGAGGTGGCAGGGCCCAGTGGCAGACAGGAGGTGGCCGGCCCGAGGAGAAGCACTAGATCTCAGGTGCCTCCCATCCGCCTTCCAAAAAGAAGCAGGAGGGACAGGACCACTAGTGAGGCAGCAATGGCCCTTATTAGAGAGGCACATGCCACCCTCCAGGAGCCCACATCCCCTGAAGAGGCCATTGCCGGCCTAGTTGAGGCAAAGTTCAAGGTGATGAGCATGGAGCAACGCCTCCTATGCGAGCCCCTGCTCATCACCTTGCTGAACAAGGGGGTGATGGAGAGAATTACCCCCAATACGGCCATATGTGAGGTGGCACAGCTATCACAACCTCAACCTCCTCCTCCACCTGCACCTTCTTCTTCTGCCCCACCCCCTTCTCCTCCACCTTCTTCTTCTGCCCCACCCCCTTCTCCTCCACCTCCTCCTTCACCTTCTTCTTCTGCGCCACCCCCTTCTCCTCCACCTCCTCCTCCTCCTGACAGGAGTACCCCTCCAGTGGCCCAGCCTCCAGCCACACGAAGAAGGAAGGCTGCAGAGAAGGCTAAAGGTAAGGTTGCAGGGAAGGTTGCCAAGAAGATGAGGAAGTGATGGCCTTGCTTCATTGTGGTCGGACAGAAGGCAGCCTGTTGTAGTACCACACACTTGGGACATATATATCACCTGCTGCTGTTCCTGACCTCTGGGAGGCCAGCATCAGATTGTGCTCAGAACTGTTGGCCTTCTCAAGCTCCCAATTTTAGTGTCCACACAGGGTTTATGTGTGCTCTGGGGTCCCTGGGATGCACAAATGGCAGCAGGTTCTCCAGCGCTGCCTTCTCTTTATTTTGGTAAAAACTTGAATAAATGTTTTTTTGGTTTAAGTTCATACTTGACTATGTTTATTTTTTCAAATTTTTAATTTAGCTTTGGAGTAAGCAGATACATTTGACACCAATAAAAAGGGACAGATAACAACGCCAAAAAAACAAAAACAACTTTCTTTAAAAAATATAGGGTGTAAACTTGACACAAAAAAAAATTCAAATATACAATGGGAGATCACTATCAAAACATTGACAAATTACAATTAACATCTGTTTCAAAAATATAAAACATTAAAATATTCCGAAGATCTTGCACGATATAATACACCTAAATCTAATTAAGAGCAGAATGAAAATGCTTAAAAAAAGATAGTCATAACTCTGTGTGAATATCAGCAGCAAAACAATTTCATTTGTTTAGATTAATGTAACATTCTAAAGAAGATTTCAATGCACAACATTTAAACAATGCAATAATTTACAGCGTGACGAATGTGCTATCTCCATTACGAAGGCTTGATTTAGCAGAAGATGCGCTCCCGTCTCATACTTGATTCTGAGCATGCGCGCTTTTGGAAGAGTCGTAAAAGCATACACACGAACCATTTTCTCGGCACAAAACAGGCCGACGAGAAACACGACGAGGAAATCTTGAATCCTGATGAGAAAATAGAGAGCAGGTTCTCTATTTTCTCGATCTAGATTCACGGCAGTTTTCTCGTCGTAAAACCATACACACGAACGGTTTTCTCGACAATAAAGCTCTCGCGGCACTTTTCTTGCCGGTTTTGGACGAGAAACTCGGCCGTGTGTACGAGGCTTCACACTCAGGATGTGTATTGAATTTTCTTTGTTTGACAAATGTCATTATTTTCTTCTACATTATTGAATAAAACCTTATTTGATTATAATTAATGATTTTGTGTTTCAAATTTATCACATCTGGGATGTCTACTAGACTCTTGTTTGGTCAGGTTTAAGAAAGTAATTACTAAGAATTACAGGCCTACAGTACATAACGCCAAATTTCCATGCAAAATAATTGTACCGCTTTTTGTACATAATTCCAGACAGAATCATACCGCCAGGGAGGTTAAAAGAAAGCTCTATTTGTGGGAAGAAAAGGACGCAAAATTTGTTTGGGTACAACATTGCATGTCCGCGCAATTACCAGTTAAAGCAGCGCAGTGCCAAATTGTGAAAACACCTCTGGTCTTTAAGCTGCGTATTGGTCCGGGGCTTAAGTGGTTAACCTTTAAAATTAGCACTTTTGATTTTTCATGGTCGTGTCCCATAGACTTTAATAGTGTTTGCGTGTTCGAACAAATTCTTTGCCTGTTCGCATGTTCTGGATGCGAACCGAACTGGGGGGTGTTCGGCCCATCCCTAGTGGTGAGAACTATAGTTGTTGTATGTTTGTTTGTTCATGCTTATTAGCATGTTTTTTTTCAAAGTTTTGTACTATGGAATAAAGGAAAAGTATTTGATTTGAATTATGATGTTGTATCTCATGCTGTACCAGTAAAATCCTTTCTTGACTGTACAAGTTTTAACAAAACATGGCACAGGGTACCTTGTTTTCAATGATTGCAACTGTTTAAAGTGTGTCTAAATAAAAAAGCATAATATATTACAGATTATCAGTCCCTAGATGTCGTTACTGTATTAATTTTCTAGTTACATTATTTTCACCTTATGATGCTGTTGTTAACACACTTCCTTCCTAGGGTGACAATGCTTACTCTGTAGCACTGTATCTATGGAGCAACAGCACTGGACTACGGACCCTTCCCTTCATCTCATCTGGTTAAAATTAAAATATTGCTAGATATTTAACTAATTGCACAGGATGTTACAAGGACACTAGATTTCTGACAGGATCAACAGGCTTGTAAAAAATATTTATCCTGCAATAACTGTCAATGATTGATTGTACTTTTAGTAGCCAGAAAAGCATCTCATTGAGCCCCCCTTTTATTTATTTATTTTTGTTACTGGGGCCTGCCTTTCAGAGGCATTGCCAACTGCTATCCTTCAAACCAATAATGCCCTGTACACACGATCGGAATTTCCGATGGGATAAAATTCGATGGAATTTTCCGTTGGAATTCCGTGCAAGCTGTCTTGCATACACACTGTCAGACCAAATTCTGACCGTCCAAAACGCGGTGACGTACAACACTACGACGAGCCGAGAAAAATTAAGTTCAATGCTTCTGAGCATGCATCGACTTGATTCTGAGCATGCGTGTTTTTTTCTCCGGAGTTCCACACAGACGATCGGAATATCCAATCTGATTTTTTTCCATCGGAAAAAAATAAAACATGTTCTATTTCTAAACTCAGATGGAAAAAAGTCTGATGGGGCCCACACAGGGTCAGAATATGCGATGAAAAAATTCCATCAGATTTTTTTTCATCGGAAATTCCGATCGTGTGTACAGGGCATTAGAGTACATTTACTGGCTTCCAGGACAGTCTCACTAGACCATTGGAAGAATGTAGCAATGAAGATTCCAGTAACAAATGAAATTAAAGAATAGTGTTGAAGAAGTATTTTTGACTAATGATATGCATCTTGTAATGTCTAATCTTAGCAAGACATTTACTATAAAACTAAGTACACATTTACTTTAAGTACCATGTTAAATATGCATTGAAATACATTTTTATTTCCTAGTAACATGCCTTTCCTTTGTGTTGTTTTAAACAGTTCTAAGAAAGTTAGAAAAAAGGAGGGTGTTTTTAACTATTGAGTAAAGACTCATGATAATGCATCAAAATGTGTTTATACAGTATACTGTACTACTTAAGATGCTTTTGTCTGTATTGTAACAAAAGATAGCGCAATAATTTTGTCCTCAATGTGCTGCAACATGTCAAAGTTTTCTGGACAGCCCACACATACAAAATATGTGACGTATATGCAATATTTAATATTCAACTAATAAAGCTTTCTTATTACATTCTTTTTGCTCATCTCGAAGCACAGGTAGTTTTTTTTTTTAAAGAACTATTGCTTTCTGCTTAACCGTAAAGACATTGTGCAGCATTAATGCCATATATGGACATTAAAATGTACATTATTTGTAATGGCTTAATACTCCCAACAGTTTTGCAATTATAAGCTAAGTACAACTTAGGACAACAGATACAAAGATTATTAGAATTTCTAAACATATTAGAGAGCAGGATGACAGATGTACAAATAAATAATAGCATTATTTCCAAATCCAGATTAATACATAAGTCTAAGTAAATTTGCATTGGGATTCTGGTCATTTTAGATTTTTTTGGACAATTAGTATGTCACAATCTGTTCTATTTTAGATTTTATATTCTGATAAAATGAAAAAGCACTACTTATGCAAATTTTCACCAACAGCCCAGTTTATGAATGTATTTGTATATTATAGAGCCAATAAATACTTATGAATTTGTCATCTTGCCAACAATTAAAAGAGAGAATAATAATGGTCTTACCCAAAAGAACTAAACTCAGTTGCTCAATATTGAATTAATTTGCTGAAAATCAATCTTCATGTCATACTATCTTCATTTTTATCCCATGTCTACCCCCCAAAAAAGGTATTTGCTGTTAAAGCAGATCTAAATCCTAATCAGATGACATTTGATTTGCTAAATTCCTGTGTATTATAAACAATTGTATTTTCGAAAATACTGTTTTCCCCTAATTATTATATATATATTTTTGCATTTGAGTACAATCTTGTTGCAGCGCAGCCACTTCCTGCCTACATGTATGTAGTCCAGTGACAGCTTCCAGGCATTACTCTGGGTAACAATGGAATAACATGCCTGTGCAATGAGTATCACTTTTAACCCTTTCATGACTAAGCCCATTTCTGACATTTGGTGTTTACAAGTTAAAATCCGTATTTTTTGCTAGAAAATTACTTAGAAACCTCAAACATTATATATATTTTGTTAGCAGAGAATCTAGAGAATAAAATGGCGATTGTTGCAATATTTTATGTCACACTATATTTGTGCAGTGTTGTTTTAAACGCAACTTTTTTGGAAAAATTAACTTTCATGAATAAAAAAAAAATGAAAAAGTAAAGTTAGCCCAATTTTTTTGTATAATGTGAAAGATGATGTTACACAGAGTAAATAGATACCAAACATGTCATGCTTTATAATTGCATGCATTCGTAGAATGGCGACAAACTACGGTACCTAAAAATCTCCATAGGCGACGCTTTAATTATTTTTTACGGTTACCAGGTTAGAGTTACAGAGGAGGTATATGGCTAGAATTATTGCTCTCGCTCTGGCGATTGCGGAAATACCTCACATGTGTGATTTGAACACTGTTTACATATGCGGGCGCGACTTCCGTATGCATTTTCTTTGCTGTGCAAGCTCGCGGGGACAGGGGCGCTTTACATTTTTTTTCTTATTTATTTTATTTATTTTTTATAATAAAAAATAGTGTTTTTAAAAATAAAACATTTGATCACTTTTATTGCTGTCACAAAGGAATGTAAACATCCCTTGTGACAGTAATAATTGGTGACAGATACTCTTTATAGAGGGATCAGGGGTCTATATATATATATATATATATATATATATATATATATATATATATATATATATATAAATGTTATATGATATTAGTATGGATAGTTCACAAGCCCATAACTTTCTTGCAGTATATACCTGCTCTTAGTTGGGAGTGGGGTCGAGCTCTGGGATTGGTTCAACCTATGTTTGGATCACATTTTAAATTTATAGAAGTTAGATTGAATGGCCAAACTAAATGTGTGTTCAGCTTAGCTAAACCTCTGGCTGCAGCAGGAAGTGGAACATTCAGCAGTGGTATATTGAAAAATATGTTTGGTGTGGATACAGCCTAGCCAGAAAAGGGGGTAGATGAGTGTGCAGCCCCCTTCCTGAACCATACCAAATTAAATACCCTCAATATACCCCCATAGAAAAGCACCTTATCCCAGTGTTGATGAGGACAAGGGAATCTTTCTCATGACCCTGGACTAGTGGGTGTAAGGCGTATCAGAATCTGGACGGCTCATTTAACAATGAGGCACAAAACACCAGCCCCCCAAAGTATCAAGTACATAATACTGCAACTCATTAACATTAAATAGTTAAGAGTAAATAAAGACACTTAAACAGTCTTGTTGTTTATTAAAAGTCAATCACGTTGTCCAGCAGTGCATCATGCCAACCATTATAAACAAAGCTTGCTGAAAAAAAAAAAAAAAAAAAGCCAGCTTACATGTGAACTCTCTTTCCTTAGGAAACATTTGTCACATTTAACAAACAGAAAGTATTGCTATTGTTAGGTCAAAAGATGAGGCTAAGTTGAAAAGCTGAGATGTAGCCAGGCTGCTAACAGTAACACGGATGTTAAAGTCGCCAAGAATAATAGTGGGTATTTCAGTGGGAGAACGTAGGGTGGTAAGTAGAAGTCATTAAGAAAGTGTGATACTGGTGTGTGTATATATATATATATATATATATATATATATATATATATATATATATATCAAAAGAGAGAGTAATGGCTCTCTGCTATGTTAATTTTATGCAAGAGGCAAATTCCTTATCTTGGACTGACCTGGTTGGTTATCCAATTAAACTTTTGTAAGGGGTTGTAAAATGCAAATTAGATATGAAAAGGGTCTTAAAGATCCAGGGTTGAGTTAAATAATTTTGTTCTTGTGTATGGTAAATTAACATTTCAAAGGGTACATTGTTTACATATTTAAGGATGATAAAGAATATGATTTTACCATACAAAAAGTGTTTAATGATAATTAGATATGTAATTAGACTTGAGGGGGTAACTTGTTTACCTGGTAAACACTTGTAGTGCCCCCCCCCAATATTTGGGGGCACTATGTGTCTATTTAGAGGTAGTCTGGGCCAGTAGTTGGGCTCAGACCAATTGATATTTCGTTGTTGCTTCTGCTCTGGGTGTGATACTGCCTGGTAGTAGTTTTCCCTGTTGCCTGTAGGTGGCACTGTCACCACCGGCATAGGTTGAACCACAGGGGTATCACAGCACCTTGGGTGTACTCTCTTGGCAGCCGTGCAGTGGGAGTGGTGAACCTGCGGTGCATGCTGGGAGGGGGTACATAAGGGGCAGACGCCATTGGGGTTGGGTTGTCGTTCCTGGGGACCCATTGGTCCTGTACGTGCGCCTCATGGTTCTGGCCCCGGACACCTTCAGCCTGAGGCTGCATCGCTGCTTCGTAGGCCCAGCTCTGCTGGCTGGGGCCTATGTTTCAAGAAGGGATCCCAAAGCTACCCACCTGTGGGGAGCCACGGCTTAGGAAAGGAGTCCAGGGGAGGATCAGTCCAGGAGGAGACTAGCGACGGTACTGCTGTCTCGGGAAGAGGTCTGGAAACTCGCCTAAGGAGGGATCCATAATTACAAGCCCTGCAATACGCCAATCTGGCATAAAAGGTTCTCTTTATTATTGCTTGGCTGGGAGGTTCGGGACTTTTAATACTGTGGCAGAGGGTTCCCGATCGTATCCTTAATACAATTCAAAGGAAAAATTGATTTGTGCTGCATTCCGGCTGCTAGGACCACTAAACGGGACTATCCGGGTGAGCAATACCCACTCAGGCTTGAGTGGCGACGAGTGCTGTTTAAGTGTTGTGTGCCTGAAGCTTCCCCTGTGTATTTCTCTCTCGTGTCCTACTCTTCCTCTAAGTTCACTCAGCAAAGATAAAAATAAAGCCTTATGCCGCGTACACACGCCCGTTTTTCTCGTCGAGAAAAACGTAATTTTTCCCATTCGACGAGAAAAACGATAGTCTGTGGGCTTTCTGTCGTTTTTTTCGACGAGAAAAACGGCATTAAAAACGACGAGAAAAATTAGAACATGTTCTAATTTTTCTCGTCGTTTTTTTCGACATGTTTTCCGCGGCAGTGTTTCCCATAGGGAAACACTGCCGCGGAGCCCACAGACGGTCGTTTTTCTCGACAAGAGAAAAAACAGCGTGAAAAACGACCGTGTGTGGGGAACAAGCCGTTCCCTCGTTTTTAATGACATTATTCACTGCGTTTTTTTAACCGCCGTGAATAATGATCGTGTGTACGCGACATAACTGTTTTGGGTTTTACATGGTGTGGACATTGACTTTTCTGAAGACCTTTCTTACACCCCTGACAACGGAAGCCATGAGGTAATTTGCAGACCCAACAAAATCCAGCAGCTGCCTTAATCTGGGTGTTAGTGCTACACACTATAGTGATCTTAATTGTTATTTGCATTAATTACAAGTAGGGCCTTTTCATCTTGATTAACAACAAGATAAAAAGTGTTTGGTCAACCAATCAGAAACCCCTCCAGTTTCAGACACTGGTATATCAGTGGAAGTTTTTAGCTAATAAATTTCATTCATCATTATTATGGACATACTGGATTGAACATACTGCATATGCTGTATGGTGTAGTGTCTCTATGCTTGCTATGACATAAAAGGCCTAAGCATTTTAAATGGGACTCTGAAGGCTGTTGTTCATTGTATTATTTACAAATACTCTGCTGGAACTGACATACTTTTTGTCACCAATCATTAAAAAGAAATGTTCTCTGCACAGCTCCCCAGCCCCCTCCCCTTAAACTTACCTGAGCCCAATCTTGATCCAGCACTGTGCACAAGAGCAGCAGCTCTTTTTGCTCTCTCTTTCCTCATTAGACAGAGAGGCAGCAGTGTAGACCACTTGCAATGGACACACAGAGTGCAGCTCGTGAGCAAGCCTGCACCAGTGCCCCCATAACAAGTGGTTTGCTATGGGGACACTCAGCAGGGGGGAGACCCCAGAAGAGGAGGATCGGGGCTGTTCTGTGCAAAACTATTGCTCATAGCAGGTATAACTTTTTTTTAATGTATCCTTTAGAATTATTTTTGTTTAATTGTTTATTTATGTAAATTTTTCATGAGGCATTACAAGTATATATCACAATCAGCAAATATGAACATTGTACAATTTGCATGTGCAGACATAAAGTTATATAACAAGGGGAGAAAACAAGTTGTTCGAGTGAACCGTTAGACAGTGTAAGGGTCACGTAAAGGGGAGGTAGTGTGTTATTAATAGCATATCAAGGTATCATGTTAACACGAAGGTAATCAGTGATGGGAACTGGAGCTAAAATTTCCTGAACATACAGTGAGATACCCAGAAAGACCATTTCCTTATCTCGGTGTGAGGGTCTAGTATTCCGAATTATTATATTCCGATGTATCCCATTTTTCCCAAATGACCTCAAATTTTGGTAGTGCATCCTCTATGATTGCCGTGATATGTTCCATTTTACGAATATCAGTGACCGCAGAAAGGAATTGCGTAAAGGTAGGTGGAACAGTGGAACGCCAATGTTGCGGGATTACTCGTTTAGCTGCTAGTAAGATGAATGTCAGTAGTTTGTTAATAGTTTTGGTGGTATTCCGAAGAGGTAAGCCTAATAGCAGGTGTATGGGTTGGAAAGGGATCTGGATCTCCAATATCTTTTCCAGCAAGGCATGAACATTGGTCCAAAAGGGGACCAAAATAGGGCATTCCCAAAATATGTGAAAGTGCAAGCCCACAGAGGAGCCACACCTCCAACAGTGACTAAATGGGGCTAGTTTATGAGTTGCTAGAAATTCAGGGGTCCTGTACCAAAACATTACGATTTTGTACGCCGTTTCCCTCTGGGCCACGCATCTGGAGACTTTAGAGGTAGCATCCCATATCGCCCCCCACTGAGCTATAGAGATAGGACTATGAAGGACCTGGGCCCATTTCCTCATATATGAGTGGGTCTGTTCAGAGATGGGATCAGTGCTCTGGAGGATCTTGTAGATGCAAGAAATTTGTTGAGGTTCATGTGGGCCATATGAGCATAGCTTTTCAAATTCTGTAGGAACAACCAGGGTCAATTGGGGTGATCTAGAAACAAAATAATGTTTTACCTGTAAGTAAGAAAAGAGTAGTGTGTTCGGTAAGTTATGTTTGGTTTGCAGGTCCGAAAAAGGGAGTAAAGTGCGTGTTACTGGATGCACCAGATGTCGCAGTTGAAATATGCCTGCCTGGGTCCATGGCATCATGGAGTCATAGGATAAGCTGTCGGGAATTTCTGGGTTAAATAAAATGTTTATCAGTGGGGGGCATTGGGAAGATAGAGCATATTTACTTGAGCAGCGTTTCCAGATTGAGAGTGTGAATATCATAGGGTTCAGGCAGATCTTCCGTATTTGAGATGTAAATTTATCTAAAGAGGGCCAAAGTAGACTACATGGATGTGCAGGGGAAGTAATATTTATCTCGATTTCTGACCATCTGTTTGATGCATAGCGAGATGTCCACGAGGAAATGACTCTAAGGTGAGTACAATAATAATATTTGATTACATCCGGTGCCCCCAGACCCCCACGTGAGCGGGGGGCCAGGAGAACCGAACTGGCAATCCTGTGGGACTTGTTATTCCATATAAAATTCAGAAAGTTCCTATGAAGTAATTTAAGTTGGGTCAATAGGATTGCTACAGGGAGTGTTTTGAAAATATACAGCAGCTTGGGGAGAATAGACATCTTCAAAACGTTGATTCTACCAATGAGAGAGACAGGGAGTGTTGTCCATTTTTTAAGTAGCTTGTTGATGTCTGAGAAAAGGGGGGGGGGATTTTCTTGGTAGAGAGTGGAGTATGATCGGGATAGGCGTACACCGAGATACTGAAGGGACTGCATGCACCATCTATACTTGAAGTTGGTTTGCAGGGTTAGAAGAAGGTCAGCCGGAATATTAATGGGTAAAGCTTCAGTTTTAGTCGGGTTAATTTTGAATCCGGAGATATGGCCAAAAGTTTGTAAGGTTGAATGGAGAGAGGGGAGAGAAATGTGTGGGTGGGTAATTGTCAGCAGCACATCATCTGCAAAAAGAGATAATTTGTATTCCAGACGCCTCAACGTCACTCCCCTAATGTCCGGATGGACGCGTATGGCTGCTGCCAAGGGCTCAAGGCTTAAAATAAAGAGCAGGGGCGATAGTGGGCAACCTTGCCTAGTACCGTTGCTAAGGGGGAATGACGCCGAGGCGTGGGAGGCCAGCTGTACCTGAGACGTAGGAGTAGAGTATAGTGCCTTTAATGCTTGTATAAATGGACCCGAGAAACCAAGTCTTGAAAGTGTAGCGAACAAAAATGACCAATTCAGGCGGTCAAACGCTTTTTGTGCGTCTAAACTGAGAATTATAGCCGGTCGCTTGGTTTTGGTCAGGAGGTCTATTAAATCTATGGTTCGTCTAGTATTGTCCCCAGCATGTCTGGATGGCACAAAACCGACCTGGTCTCTGTGGATTAGTTTGGGGAGGAGCAGGGACAGTCTGTTGGCAAGTATTTTTGTAAAAATTTTATAGTCAGAATTTAGGAGAGCTATGGGGCGGTAGTTGTCAGGTAGGGATGGGTCTTTCCCTGGTTTGGGGATCACCGTGACGAACGCATGTAGGAATTGAGCGTGGGGGATTTTTCCGTTCATTAAAGAGGCATAAAGTTTTTCCATGTAGGGTAAAATGGTGGGGAGGAATTTTTTATAGTAGGAGTAGGGAAGACCATCCGGCCCTGGGGTTTTATTAGTCGGTAGCTGTTTAATAACTGCAGTGATCTCTTCAACTGACACGTGTGCGTTTAGTCTTGAGCGATCGTCTGGGGACAGAGTGGGAAGCTTAAAAGAGTCCATAAAATTGTTAAACTTGTCTTGTGTGAATTGAGTGGTCGGGTCTGTGGATAGGCAGTTATATTGTTTCTTATAGAAGTCTCCGAATACATTAGCCATAATTCTAGGGCAATATGTGGGCTTACCGTCTTGTTGTGTTAAGAAGTCGGGTAAAGATGAATGGGGGCGTGGTTTCAGAATTTGGACAAGCATCCTATGGGGTCTATTGGCGAATTCATAAAATTTTTGCTTTGCCCAGAGCATGGATTTAGTGATTCTTGCCGAATCTAGTGTTTTGATACGATTTCTTAGTGCTGTTACGGCTCTGAGACCCTCCATCGTGGGGCGTCTGAGAAGTTTTTGTTCAGCTTCTAATAACTGAGTCAGTAAAGTCGATCTCTGCAAAACACGGTCTTTTTTAAGGCGAGATCCAGTTGCGATGCATTCACCTCTGAAGAACGCCTTATGTGCCTCCCACAGAACGGAGATCTCCGACACCGAGTCTTTATTTATCTGAAAATATTCATTCAGTTTGTCTTGTAGTGGTAGATGGGTCTTAGGTGAGTTTAGGAGTGACTCGTTAAGGCGCCAATGACATTTCCTAGGCGTGGGTGAAGACAATAGGAGGTCAATAGTGATGGGGGCATGGTCAGACCATGTAATTGGGAGAATGTTGGCGTCAACCAGGTATGGCAATAGGGGTGCAGAGATGAAAAAATAGTCAATTCTCGTGTACAGCTTGTGGGGTGGAGAGAAGAAGGTGAACTGTTTGGTTGTTGGGTGTTTTACCCTCCAAGAATCAAACAGTCTATTTGTTCTAATTGTTTTGCGGAACGAGGAGGAAGATTTATGTGCCTGTATTGGAGGTTTGTCTTGAAAAAGGGCGGCCCTATCCCTAATTGGAGACATGCACAAGTTAAAATCTCCCCCAATAATCTGAAAGGGTTGGGCATATTTGTGTAGTTTGTCAAAGAAAGTGTCAAGAAAACCAATTTGGCCTGTGTTGGGAACATATACATTCGCTAAAGTAAAAGAAGTATTTTGGTGACCACAGTCCAGGAGGATAAAGCGACCTTGGGGGTCCAAATATGAGGATTTCACCTTTATGGTGGATGAGCGTTTAAGGAGAATCGCCACTCCAGCTTTTCCAGAGGGAGAAGACGCCACAAAAGTTGTGGGGTAGTGCCTAGAAGCAAATTTGAAAGAGCCCCCCGCCCTAAAATGTGTCTCCTGGACCATGATCACCTCAGCATTAGATGCTTTGAACTCTTTAAGGGCAAGCCATCTCTTCCGAATGGAATTTAGACCTTTAACGTTACATGAGAAGACACTAACTGCCATAGGTGCAGAATGGGGAAAAATCTGACATTACATTCGTGTAAAATGCATTAAGCGTATACCATATTGTACACAAAAGACTTCGTACAATTGTATGTTTAAACCCATATAGGAAGAACATGGGAATAAAAACATAGAAACATTTTCTGAGTAGTTCAAAAAATAGACCTCCGTGCAACCCTAATGATATGAAAACATGTAATATAACATACATTCGTGAATAGAAGATTCTAACGTAGGTAAATATGGGATCAAAAAGGATCCCTAAAAAACATGGGAGAACAAAAAGAAAAAGAAAAAGTAAAACAAAAACGACATACCGTGTAGGTAGAGTGCCCGAGGAGAAACTCATCTCCAAGGGATTATGGTCAAAAAACACGACCATAGCGGGGGAAACACAGCAGCTCGCATGGCCGAGCTAACCGGTCTCAACCTGATCCGAAAAAGCAAATGTAGAAAAAGTTAAAGTTAAGGTTAAGTGGGAACCATAGAACTGTAGTTGTCCCTGAGGGCAGTCGCCCATGGATGAACAAGTAGAAGGGGGGAGAACACCGGTCTCTGAGCCCAGAGACTTTTCAAAGGGATTGCATAGGCCCAACATCAGGGCCTCTTCGACCTAAGTAGATCGGGGGAAAGGAGAAAAAGGATTACATACCAAACGTGAGGGTCCGTGGATATTTCAGGTGGGGCCTTTAGAAGATGTGTTCCTTTGTGGGGTGAACGTGTTTTTTCTGGATCTGTGATGAACCGGGGTCCACATCTTCCCAGGTGTTGACAGAGGTCTAGAGGGTGGGAATTGGGCTTGCAGATCCTCCTCAGGAACAGGGGGGAGTCCCAGGCTCCTGACAAAGGACTCACCTTCCTGGAGGTCCCTCATGGTGTGTTGCACGCCATCCTTGGTCACCGTCAGACGAAAGGGGAAGCCCCATCTATAGGGTACGTGGTGGTGTTGTAAGTGGGCAGTAATAGGGCGAAGGTTGCGTCTTTTATTTAGCGTTATGGGCGATAGGTCGCTGAAGATTTGTGTCTTTGCCCCCTTAAAGTCCACTCTAGGTTTGTTTCTTGTGGCGATTGTCAGGGCCTCTTTGCTTTCGTAAAAATGAAAGCGGACTATGATGTCCCTGGGATTAGCACCCTGAGGGGGTTTAGGGGCCAGTGATCTGTGTGCTCTGTCAAAGCGCAGATCAATGTCCGGGATATCGGGAGCCAGGGAGTTAAACAGGGCTAGCAAGTATGGCCTAATGTCCTTGTCAGCAACAGACTCAGGGACTCCTCGTATGCGGAGGTTTTGCCTACGTTCTCTGTTCTCGAGGTCTTCTTGCTGCACCTGCAGTTGCAGTACTGCATTCTTTAGGTTAGCATTCTCCTCTTCTAAGGCTTGCACATAATTCACCACCTCATCTAGTTTTGTTTCAAGGGTGTCTGTTCTTTCCCCCAGCTGGTCAATCTCCCCTCTCAGTTCGTGAGCTAGTTTATTAACCTCCTTTGCAACGTTGTGAGTGATACTCTGGAGCAATGTCTGCAGTTTCAGGTCCAGGACATCTACTGTTACCAGGGACGTCATTGGAGGTTGCTGCGAGGAGCTGTTGTGTGAGAAGGCAGGGGGGTTATCTATAAACAATGAGGGATCGACCAGCGGGAGTGTGTCTGGCTGATCTGCGGCTTCTGCCGTAGAAATTGAGGCCGGGGACTGCGGCCTAAGCAGGTATTTTTCCATGTGGCACGCGGGTTGCGATGCGGCCTGTGAGGATCGTGTCTGGTATATGCGCCTCTGGTCACTGATCTTACCCATACAACGTTCAGCAGGTAGCTGAGGGGTTCCCGGTTCAGTGGAGGTGGCTCCCGGAGCAAAAGTCTCTAGTGTAGCGGAGCGGGAGCTTCGGATGCAGGAGGTGAGGCCGGAGCTCTAGTCAAGTTCGTTCGCCATCCTACGAGCTGCATATGCGCCCCCTTTACTATGTCTTTTAGTACATCCTGTCTCGTGTATCGCAGGTTAAAGACTCATTACAGGACTGCAATAATGATATGTACTTCCTGATGAGGGGGGTGCGGGACCATCAGAGTAAGAGTAAACCAATTAGGAACCCGGGAGAACAGGTTAATGGGGTGTAGAAAGATGGCCGCTCCTAGGAGTATAGTGATGCAGAATGCGGCGTCTTTTGAAGTAATAAGTAATGGGATCTAATGAAGGGGATTGAGCTTGGTAGACCAATCTGCTGGGAAGTTCAGGAGCCTCTGAAGCGTGACTTAAAAGAATACGTGGAGCCCCAGTTGCACTGCTGTTGGGTGTAGCAAGATGGCCGATTTAGGTGTCTATGGGGACAGGGACTTGGTGATCACTGGGGTTAGGCAAGTTCTCCCACCCCGCAGCCTGGGTCTCCCCCCTTGTGGTCCGGATGTTAATTTGGGGCTTGGTTGTAGATTATGGGGGATGGAGAGGCTACTAGTGTGCCCAGGGTGTAGCAAGATGGCCGCCGCTCACCTCTATGCTCAGCGCGCCGTCTACCACAGGATGCCTCTGCCGGCCTTCGGACCTCCCCAGGTCTGTCCCGCTAGTCCAGGGAGGCTTACTCGGGTGTATCCTGGGGTGTTCACCGCTCGCCTCGCGGTCGCGGTACTCGAGCGCCGGGGATTCGGAGTCCCCACAGGCCTCAAGATGGCGGCGGAGCCCTCGTGGATGGGAGCAGTCCAGAAGGTTCCTATAGGCTCCCTCAGCTGAAGACAGGGCCCAGGATGGGGGTCCGGGCAGGTGCCGAGTGGAGATCCCGGCCCTCAGAGTCGGATCGGGCTGGCCGCACTACGCGCTCGCGGGGGTACAGCCGTAGGAGAGACTGGGGATTCAAGGCCTCACTAGGTCGCGTGGAGTAACGGCCACCACAGATGGTTCCGGGATTCGGCTCTGCCTCCAGGTAGTTTAAGGTAAGAGGATGGGTGGCGGGTGGGGACGGATGGTGGTCCCTTACCTCCAAGACTGCTGGGGTCTGGATCTTCCGGGAGGCTTTAGGCCGAGAAGATGGTGGCGACTGCAGACGCTGAAGGCGTCGGATCTCGGGCGTCCCCCGACTGATTCGCACCGGAACAACGGTCCAGGACACTGCAGTGGGGCAAGGTGAGCAGGCCGGTGAGAATTTAGGACCCGAATAGGGGTTTTAGCGGTCCGGATGGCGATGGATGAATTTCTGGAGACCTGGAGCTCCTCCAAAGCACGTCCGTCCCTCCCTTTAGAATTATTTTAATGTTTTAAATGTCGCTTGCAAACCATAAGTTTATATTTAATCTCTGTGGTGAAGATAATATCATGTTCATGACATCATTCTAAAAGTTTGCAATTCATAATGCTACATTTGTATTCTTTGAAGGATAGTAAAAAGCAAACATCATTATCATTTAATGGTTGTGGAAAAAGGTATTATTTTTCCACCATACTTCCCCATATGAGTATATGTTAATCTATATCTGCCATCTTGGTTAATCTATGGTTCTGTGTCCACTTTACTGTTCCCGCAGACGATCACGGTTTGTTTTCCCTTCTGGGAGTTGCGATGCACAAATGGGGTGATCCCCCCTGCTGTCCCCTCCCCTCTAGTTCATGGATGGGCAGGGCCACCTGTGCATCGGCACCATGCTTCTGCACCCATCGTGGGACTTCTGCGGCGTCTCCACGCCTGGCGTGCAGTGCGTCATCTCACCGGATGGAGGAGGTTGCGTGTGTGCAATCCCGCGTGACAGCGGGCGCAGCGCGGGCTCCCACCGCAGCCATGTTACGCATGGCGTTAGGGGCCGGTCCCGGCGATTCCGCTCGGGGATTTAGCTTGGGGGGTCGACCTGGCGAACGCTCCTTCTTTCATTTTGATTGTCCTCCCACATCCAAGAGGTCCTATAAGCACATTACTGACACTCATGATCACTTTCACTTTGTGGCATTTGCACATACAATCTGTGGCTGACACATTGGTATTCCCTAACACTGTAATAAACCAGCAATACATCCTTGCTAACACACTCTCTATTTACTTGCCTCTCTATTTCAATTTTTTTCTAATTTTCACCCTTTTTTTATGTACCCTTGTCTATGCTCTTGTCCCAATTCAGCTTATGACATGGATACCAAGAAAATATCTATATATTATACTGTTAGACCACCATTATGGTGACTATCTACAGACTGAGCTACATATCTCATCTCTGGCATGGCTATTATACTGTATGCGGTCTACAAGACATACCGAGAGATATATTTTTATTTTCTCTCTTTTCTCTGCTTCCTCCTCTTGATCTCCTTTCCCTCTTTTTTACATGTTTCAAACTTTCTATCTGTTCTTTTCACCCTTCTTTCTCCCTTGTCTGCATCCATGTCCATAATTTCATTGACTTCAATATACAAAAGTGATACCTTACCCATATTTGTAGGTTCCTATCAAGTTTATCATCAATTGATTTAGATATATATATATATCATTATTACAGTTGTCATGATATATGTGGCCAATGGGGCAATTAAGAACACACATTTGTTCCACCTTTCCTTTTTGCCATGGTCACCCTCCACTGGGCCCTTGACTGGTTGCTGCAGGTCATGCCCCTTCAGCTCCCGGTTGGAGCAGTTTCCATTGTTGTCGGTGGGGTTCAGTCCTTTGGACCAATCAACCATTATGTGAGTATGCAGTGCCTCATAGAGGTCACATGCTAACTCTTTAACCCCAATCATCATTGAATGTCATATCTTACTGATATTTACCACTATTTTTTAGATATCTTGTACATACATCAACTCCTAAAGGAAGCAAGCAGAGCTTGCGAAACGTGTCGGTTACAAAAGATGTATATGTATACCATGTATCTCCAATATTATATTGAACATATTTATGGTTATTAGCTATATGCTTCATGATGTTTTTATGCTCATTTATTATTATGTTTTTTGAAATTCAATAAATTCTAATTAATTTATTACACTCACTCATTATGACCTCTATGATCAACTCATCTTAAAATCCCATGGGCTAACCTTATCTTTGTATTATATGTATTCCGGGATGAAGTTGTGTCATATCAAGAGGCAGTAATCAGACCGCTCTCTTTTTTGTGTAAAAATATATGAACAAATAAAGGCACAAAAACTGGAAGTTCTACTGTAACCCTACATGTACATAAAAAGGCCATAGGAAGTCCATGAAACAAGTATAAATAAGTTTAGAACCATTTACAGAAAACTGCTGCAATGGAGGAACTTATACACTAAGTGAGAGACACCCCCTCCAAATTTGGGGAAAATTTGGACCTGCTGGTTACATATCGTTATGACAGATGAATATACACAATACATGTCTTGAAATACCCTAAAAAAGACACACCCCCTGGACTCTGACAGGAAAGGTCATGCACTGTTAGAGCTCCGTTCTGTGTGAGGAGAAAAGCTACAGAATAACTGGAGCCCGCCGGTTCCAGTCACACAGAAACACACCGGACACCTCCTGGAATACAGAGGTACAGTTTTGGGCAAAACTATGGTGCTGGGAGGCACCCACTCCAAAAACAAAAACCCCTCCAATAAGGAACCCAAAGCACGGGCCACAGCTAAAATGGTGCTGGTGCCTTCCTCCTCAAAAGCCTCAGCGCTCTCACAGATACACCAACCTATACATACAGACTCCCCGGGCGAGTTGGACTCAGAAACAAATGACATACAGTTTACCTCACAAGATTCCCCAGCCTCTCCAGCTTTATTAATTAACCACTTAACGACCGCCCACTGTAAATATACATCGGCAGTATGGCACCGACAGGCAGAATCACGTACATATACGTGATTGCCTTTGTATAGTTGGGGGGTCCGATCGGACCCCCCTTCTTTACAGTGAGCGGCCGTTTTACCTTCGGGAGCGATCCGGCATGAGGGGACGGCTGTTCGATTCCGGCCCCCCCTCTTGATCGCTCCCGGCGAATGAGAGCTTCCCCTGCCTGTGTACTGTTTACACAGGCAGGAGGAAGTGATGTCATCTCTCCTGCGGCGCTCACATATACCGAGCGCCGTACAGGAGAAGATGCAGGTTAGTGCACAAAACAGCACACTGACACCAGGACACATAGGCACATAAATCGCCCCCCCAGGCCCCCCCAGACACCCCCAGATCACCCCCCAGATCACCCCCCAGCCCCCAGTCACAGTGTCACTGATTGCAGTGACCATTTATTTAGTGATCACTGCAATCAGTGACATTTGTGACTGTAAAAGTGTCACTACATTTAGTTTTAGGTCCAGTGTAGCCCCCTAACCCCCCCTAATAAAGGTTTAACCCCCTGATCACCCCCCAGATAACCCTTTCACCCCCTAGCACCGCCGTCGCTAAGCGATCATTTTTCTGATCGATGTCTTAGCGTCGGTGATGCTGATCGGTAGCCAGTAATTTTTTTTAGGTTCGCCGCAGGTTTTTATAGCGTCGGGTACCCCCATATATTACCTAATAAAGGTTTAACCCCCTTGATCGCCCCCCAGGTAACCCTTTCACCCCCTATCACCACTGTCACTAAGCGATAATTTTTCTGATCGATGTCTTAGCGTCGGCGATGCTGATCGGTAGCCAGTAATTTTTTTTAGGTTCGCCGCAGGTTTTTATAGCGTCGGGTACCCCCATATATTACCTAATAAAGGTTTAACCCCCTTGATCACCCCCCAGGTAACCCTTTCACCCCCTAGCACCGCCGTCGCTAAGCAATCATTTTTCTGATCAATGTCTTAGCGTCGGTGATGCTGATCGGTAGCCAGTAATTTTTTTTAGGTTCGCCGCAGGTTTTTATAGCGTCGGGTACCCCCATATATTACCTAATAAAGGTTTAACCCCCTTGATCGCCCCCCAGGTAACCCTTTCACCCCCTATCACCACTGTCACTAAGCGATAATTTTTCTGATCGCTGTCTTAGCGTCGGTGATGCAGATCGGTAGCCAGTAATTTTTTTTAGGTTCGCCGCAGGTTTTTATAGCATCAGGTACCCCAATATATTATCTAATAAAGGTTTAACCCCCTGATCGCCCCCCAGGTAACCCTTTCACCCCCTATCACAACTGTCGCTAAGCGATCGTTTTTATGATCGTTGTCTTAGTGTCGGTGATGCCGATAGGTAGCCAGTAATTTTTTTTTAGGTTCGCCGTCAGGTTTTTATATAGCGTCAGGTACCCCCATATATTACCTAATAAAGGTTTTAACCCCCTAATTGCCCCTAGTTAACCCTTTCACCAGTGATCATCATATAAGTGTTACGGGTGACGCTGGTTAGTTAGTTTGCTTTTTATAGTGTCAGGGCACCCGCCGTATATAACCCAATAAAGGTTTAACCCCCTGATCGCCCGGCGGGTGATATCAATTAGGTTTTCGCATCAGAGAGGGTCTGCGTCACACCCCAGGCAGCGTCAGGTTAGTGTCAGTAGCGCTAACACCCACGCGTTAAGCATACACCCCCCTTAGTGGTATAGTATCTGAACAGATCAATATCTGATCTGATCAGATCTATACTAGCGTCCCCAGCAGTTTAGGGTTCCCAAAAACTCAGTGTTAGCGGGATCAGCCCAGATACCTGCTAGCACCTGCGTTTTGCCCCTCCGTCCAGCCCAGGCCACCCAAGTGCAGTATCGATCGATCACTGTCACTTGCAAAACACAACACACATAACTGCAGCGTTCGCAGAGACAGGCCTGATCCCTGCGACTCCAGTGCTGTAGGAGGTGATTTCACCACCACAGTTTAAAAAAAAAAGCATATATGCTGAAGCATTGGGGCAGCAGGGGCGGAGGAGCGATTTTGCTCCTAATGCCGCGTACATACGGTCGAAATTCCGACGGAGGCTTGCCCGTGGAAAAGTCTGACCATGTGTACGCGGCATAACTTTTGCGGGAAGATGCCCCCATGCTTCGGCATATATAAATGGTGCATGTATGCCCATCATTAGAAGTGGGTGGATAAAGGGCGGTATTCTAATGGTGGGCATACCCACCGATCAATCTTTTTTTTTCATTCAGCCAACAGGCTGCATGAAAAAAAAGATTACAATACATGTCCAACAAGGACCAGCAACGTACTGGTATGTTGCTGGACTTTGAATGTTTATACCAGAATGATGCCTGTGGGTTTAGGTATCATCTTGGTATCATTCTTTTCAGCCAGCGGCCGGCTTTCATGTAAAAGCTATCCTAGTGGCTAATTAGCCTCTGGACTGCTTTTACAAGCAGTGGGAGGGAATGACCCCCCCGGATATAAAAAGCGCCATTGGGAAATTGGGAAAGCATTTTATCACACCGATCTTGGTGTGGTCAGATACTTTGAGGCCAGAGGAAAGATCTAGGGTCCAATAAACCCCAGTTTTTTCAAAAAAGAGTACCTGTCATTACCTATTGCTATCATAGGGGATATTTACATTCCCTGAGATAACAATAAAAATGATAAAAAAAAAAATATGGAAGCAACAGTTTAAAAATAAAATAAAAAAGCAAAATTAATAATAAAAAAAAAAAAAAAAAAAGCACCCCTGTCCTGCACTGCTCTTGCCCAATGGCGAACGCAAGCGTCGGTCTGGCGTCATATGTAAACAGCAATTGCACCATGCATGTGAGGTATCACCGCGAAGGTCAGATTGAGAGCAGTAATTTTAGCAGTAGACCTCCTCTGTAAATCTAACGAGGTAACCTGTAAAGGCTTTTAAAGGCTTTTAAAAATGTATGTAGTTTGTCGCCAATGCGCGTTTGTGCAAAATTTTAAAGCATGTCGTGTTTGGTATCTATGTACTCGGCCTGAGGCCTCGTACACACGACCGATTTTCTCGGCAAGAACCAGCAAGAAACTTGCTGGCAGAGAGGTCTTGCCGAGTAAATCGGTCGTGTGTACGCTGCTAGCGTGTTTCTCGTCGAGAAAACCGACAAGAAACCTCGACGAGAAAATAGAGAACCTGCTCTCTATTTTCTCGTCGAGATTCTCCTCGGCGTGTTTCTCGACGAGAAAAGTGAGTGTGTGTACACTTACCTGTCCGCCCGGAAGCCCGCGCATGTTCGAAATGAATTTGACGCATGCGCGGTAGCTTCCTAGGCATACGTAGGGTATACCAAGATGGCGGCGACGGCATCGAATGTGACGAGCGCATGCTCGACGTAGTCGATGACGTCACCGCGTACACTCCTTTCAAAGAACCGCGGGTTCTTTGAAACGAGCGTGTGTACACTCGGCCGGGACAAGTTTCTTGTCCAAGAATCTCGTCGAAAAAAACGACATGTTTTTCTCAATGAGAATCTCGGCCGTGTGTACGAGGCCTAAGATCATCTTTTTTATTTCATCAAACATTTGGGCAATATAGTGTGTTTTAGTGCATTAAAATTAAAAAAGTATATTTTTAACCCAAAAAATTTGTTTGAAAAATCGCTGCGCAAATACTGTGTAGAAAAAAAAATGCAACACCCACCATTTTATTCTGTAGGGCCTTTGCTTTAAAAATATATATAATGTTTGGGGGTTCAACATAATTTTCTTGCAAAAAAAAATATGTTTTCATGTAAACAAAAAGTGTCAAAAAGGGCTTTGTCTTCAAGTGGTTAGAAGAGTGGATGTAAGCTTCCTAATGTTGTGTATAAAATGCCAGAACAGTTCAAAACCCCCCCAAATGACCCCATTTTGGAAAGTAGACACCCCAAGCTATATACTGAGAGGCATTTCGAGTCCATGGAATATTTTATATGTTGACACAAGTTGCGGAAAAAATAAATTTTTTTTTTTTTTTTTTGCACAAAGTTGTCACTAAATGATATATTGCTCAAACATGCCATGGGCATATGTGGAATTACACCCCAAAATACATTCTGTTGCTTCTCCTGAGTACGGGGATACCACATGTGTGAGACTTTTTGGGAGCCTAGCCACGTACGGGATCCCAAAAACCAATCACCGCCTTCAGGCTTTCTAAGGGTGTACATTTTTGATTTCACTTCTCACTGCCTATCACAGTTTCGGAGGCCATGGAATGCCCAGATGGCACAAAACCCCCCCAAATGACCCCATTTTGGAAAGTAGACACCCCAAGCTATTTGCTGAGAGGTATTGTGAGTATTTTGCAGATCTCGCTTTTTGTCACAAAGTTTTGAAAATTAAAAAAAAAAAAAGAAAAAAAAAATGTTCTTTCTTCATTTTCAAAAACAAATGAGAGCTGTAAAATACTCACCATGCCTCTCAGCAAACAGCTTGGGGTGTCTACTTTCCAAAATGGGGTCATTTGGGGGGGTTTTGTGCTATTTTGGCATTTTATGGCCTTCGAAACCGTGATAGGTAGTGAGGAGTCAAATCAAAAATTTGTGCCTAGAAATCCTGAAGGCGGTGATTGGTTTTCGGGGTCCCGTACGCGGCTAGGCTCCTAAAAAGTCCCACACATGTGGTATCCCCGTACTCAGGAGAAGCAGCAAAATTTATTTTGGGGTGCAATTCCACATATAACCATGGCATGTGTGAGCAATATATCATTTAGTGACAACTTTTTGTAATTGTATTATTTTTTTTGTCATTATTCAATCACTTGGGACAAAAAAAAATATTCAATGGGCTCAACAGGCCTCTCAGCAATTTCCTTGGGGTGTCTACTTTCTAAAATGGGGTCATTTGGGGGGGTTTTGTGCTGTTTTGGGATTTTATGGCCTTCAAAACTGTGATAGGTAGTGAGGAGTGAAATCAAAAATTTGCGCCCTTAGAAATCCTGAAGGCGGTGCTTGGTTTACGGGGTCCCGTACGTGGCTAGGCTCCTAAAAAGTCCCACACATGTGGTATCCCCGTACTCAGGAGAAGCAGCAGAATGTATTTTGGGGTGCAATTCCACATATAACCATGGCATGTGTGAGCAATATATCATTTAGTGACAACTTTTTGTATTTTTTTATTTATTTTTTTGTCATTATTCAATCACTTGGGACAAAAAAAATATTCAATGGGCTCAACATGCCTCTCAGCAATTTCCTTGGGGTGTCTACTTTCTAAAATGGGGTCATTTGGGGGGGTTTTGTACTGCCCTGCCATTTTAGCACCTCAAAAATGAGATAGGCAGTCATAAATTTAAAGCTGTGTAAATTCCAGAAAATGTACCCTAGTTTGTAAACGCTATAACTTTTGCGCAAACCAATAAATATACGCTTATTGACATTTTTTTTACTAAAGACATGTGGCTGAATACATTTCGGCCTAAATGTATGACTAAAATTGAGTTTATTCGATTTTTCTTATAACAAAAAGTAGAAAATATCATTTTTTTTCAAAATTTTCGGTATTTTTCAGTTTATATCGGAAAAAATAAAAATCGCAATCAAATACCATTAAAAGAAAGCTCTATTTGTGGGAAGAAAAGGACGCAAATTTCGTTTGGGTACAACATTGCATGTCCGCACAATTTACAGTTAAAGTAGCGCAGTGCAAAATTCTGAATTCACCTCTGGTCCTTTAGCTACCAAATGGTCCGGGGCTTAAGTGGTTAAGGCAGTTTGAAAAAATGCTTAAAGCGGAGTTCCACCCTAAAAATTTACTTTCTATTAACAGCTTGCCTTTAATGTAATTTTTTTAATAAAAAAGAAATAAAAATGTACTCGCTTCTATCTGGCTGTTACTAGGCAGGTTTCGTAATCTGCCTAGTTCCTGGTCCTAGGTGGTTCAACTTCCTGTCCTAAGACCCCATTGCCTCCTGGGAAATGAAGACACTCATTTCCCAGGAGTCTCTGGGCATTACTGTGCCTAAAAATCACCCAGCATGCACCTCTCCCTGAAAACCAGGAAGAAAAAGGAACTGGGCTTCACATGCCCACACATATGATGGATACGGCCACAACATGAGCTGGAGGATTTAAGGCAAGTTTTTGCAATGATTTCTGGAATGATTAGGGACTATTTAATGCAATTAATATTAGCTTGCAAAAAAAAATTATGCCCGGAACCCTGCTTTAACAAAGCTCTGAGGCAAACCTCAGAAAATATCACAAAGAGCCTCACAAAAGAGATAAGGGAACTGGGTAGCCGCACAGAAGCGCTGGAAACCAGAGTGGATGAGATTGAAAACTCAGCAAAGGCTACATGGCTGAACTGGAAAATCTTAAGGAGGAAAATTTAACTTTACAATCTAAACAGGAAGATTTTGAGAATAGGGCCAGACGTTCGAACTGTCAGGGCTGGGTTCACTCCTTCCTTCTCTGTGCTGGCAGCTCAGCTGTCAGCTAATTGCCATCTTCCATCTCTCCACAGTGATCCACCTGTTGATGATCCGCTTGTCAGCTCTGCCTACTTAAGGACTTCCAGTTCATTTGCTCTTCGCCTTTGCCTGTGTTAACATCACAAGAGACTTTCTCCTGCATTCCAGTTGAAGACCTGCTTGACTGTTGTCCCCTCTGGTTACGGATCCTGCTTGCTGTTCTATTACCTTTATCGCTGGCTCTTGGACTTTGGCTTGGCTGACTACCCGATCCAGTTACTGAACTCTGGCTATGTTTTGACTACGCTTACTCTGTTTACCTTTTTATTATTTATTAAACTAGTCTGATTTTACTGTACTTCGGTCTGATTCATGGTTTCTGGCAGTAGGCGAAGGCCATGAATTCAGAAGATGCAGCCAATCCACTTGTTAATAATAATTTTTTCCAGATTGGATGACCTGGATCACCGCATGGATCAGTTTGCCATGGCGATACAGACGCTCCTGAGTCGCACGGCTCGTCTAGAGTCTCCCACTGTGGCCGCTCCGGTAGTCCCTGTGCAGGCACCCACCTTGAGTAATACCTCTATTAGAGGTATGTCTGGTTACGCCCACTTCCCCAGTGATTTGGGGGTGATCCAATCCAATGCAGAGATTTTCTCAACCAGGTTGAGATATATTTTGAGATGCTGCCCCAGGCGTTTCCCACGAACAGAAGCAAAGTAGGTTCCGTGATATCTTTGCTTTCTGAAAGAGCCTTGGCCTGGGCAAACCCTCTATGGGAGACGCAAAAACCCGTGGTCTTGAGTTACCCAGAATTTGTGGCTTCCTTCAAAAGGGTATTTGACGTTCCCGCACGCTCCGCTTCTGCTGCCAAGAGCCTCATGTTCATCAAACAGAGTACGAGAACTGTTGCAGATTACGCCATTGAATTCCATACTCTGGCAGCAGAGGTTTCTTGGAACAATGAGGACCTCGTGGCTGCTTTTTCTCATGGTCTCTCGGATTACATCAAGGATGAGATAGCAGCCCGAGAAATACCCACTGAGCTGGAGAAATTGATCACATTTGCCATCCTCATTGACTCCAGACTCAGAGAAAGACCCTCTCTTAAGGAGCGCTTGTGGAAGCCTCCTGTACGTTTGTCTCCGAGCTTTGCAGTCCCACCCTTGCCTCCCTCACCTCCCATGCCTCCTGGAACTGAGTCGGTCTGTGAAGATGAACCCATGCACTTGGGCTTAACGCGTCTCTCTGCGGATGAGAGAGCCCTTAGGAGGGAGAGATTGTGCCTTTATTGTGGCCAGGCCGGTCACTTTTTGAAGTCTTGTCCTACCCGTCCAGGGAACGCCCGAACCTTGAGGTCCTGTCACGGACAGACCTTAGGTGGCGTTGTTTCGTCTCCAGTTGCCCAGAAGGATTAGCCCCTGGTTTCAGTTACCCTGTCTTGGGCTGAGTCATCCATCGAGATACAGGCTCTAATCGACTCCGGGGCTGCAGGAATGTTCATTGATGCTGCCTTTGTGTCTAAGCACTCGATTCAGCTGCAGCTGCGTGACACTCCACTTGCCATTGATACTCTTGACGGGAGACCTCTACAGCCTGCCCATGTGACTCATGAGACTGTTCCGTTGTCCATGGCCGTAGGGGCTCTTCACCATGAGATAATCCAATTCCAAGTTATTTCCTCACCTAAGTTTCTGCTGGTTATTGGTTATCCTTGGTTACAGAGGCACAACCCGTCTTTTGATTGGCTCCGTGCTGAGGTTCTGTCCTGGTCGCCACAGTGCAGTGAGAGATGCTTCCATAAGGTAGCCAAGGTCCTGTGCACCTTTTCACTCTCCTTCCTGCCGGAGGAGTACCGCGATTTTAGCGATGTCTTTGACAAAGGTCAAGCCGGTACGTTGCCTCCACACCGGTCGTATGATTGCGCAATTGACTTTCAACCTGGTGCCATTCCCCCTCGTGGCTGGGTTTACCCTTTGTCGGTCTTGGAGGATAAGGCCATGGAGGAGTATGTTGCAGACGCACTTTCTCATGGTTTCATCCACAAATCCTCATCTCCTGCTGGTGCTGGTTTCTTTTTTGTGAAGAAGAAGAGTGGTGAACTGAGACCTTGTATCGATTATAGTGGTCTCAATTGTTTCACCATTAAGAATGCCTATCCGATCCCGTTGATTACGGAGTTATTTGACCGCCTCAAGGGAGCAACGGTCTTCACAAAGCTTGATTTGAGAGGGGCATACAATCTCGTCAGGATTAAGGAGGGCGACGAGTGGAAAACTGCGTTTAATACCAGAACAGGTCATTAGGAGTATCTCGTAATGCCTTTTGGCCTCTGTAACGCTCCGGCAGTTTTCCAGGAGTTTATTAACGATGTCCTCCGAGACTTGTTGCAGTTATGTGTGGTGGTTTGTCTTGACGATATCCTCATATTTTCCAAGTGCCTGGAGAGCCACCACACAGATGTGCTTCAGAAACTAAGAGAGAACAATCTCTATTGTAAACTGGAGAGGTGCGAATTCCATCGTGAACAGGTTTAATTCCTGGGTTATGTAATTTATACGGCTGGTTTTTCGATGGACCCAGAGAAACTTTCTGCAGTCCTACAGTGGCCTCGACTCGTGGGTTTACATCCTCTGCAGCGCTTTCTTGGCTTCGCCAACTATTATAGGAAGTTTATTCGTAACTTCTCGTCTCTGGTCAAGCCCCTGACTGATATGACCAGAAAGGATGGTAACCCACAGAGTTGGTCTCCAGAGTTCATTAAGGATTTTGAGAGTCTTAAGACTACCTTTGTTTCTGCTCCTGTGTTGGCACATCCTGATCCCACGTTGCCTTTTATCCTTGAAGTCGATGCTTTGGAGACTGGAGTTGGCGCCCTTCTGTCTCAACGTCCTAACTCTGACAGCGCTATGCATCCGTGTGGCTACTTTTCCAAGAAATTGTCACCTGCGGAGTGCAATTACGAGATTGGCGACAGAGAGCTTTTGGCGATAATTTTAGCCCTGAATAAATGGAGACATCTCCTCGAAGGTACCACTGTGCCAGTTTTCATTCTTACTGACCATAAGAATCTCACATTCTTGTCTGAGGCTAAGCGCCTCTCTCCCAGAAGGGCACGATGGGCTCTTTTCTGGTCGAGTTTCAATTACATTGTCTCATTCTTACCCGGTACTAAGAATGTAAGGGCTGACGCCTTGTCACGACAATTTTCCTCCACTTCCAAGATGGAGTCGGTTCCGGCTCCTGTGATTCCTCCTGATCGTATTCTGGCTACAGTTCGCACCAGTCTCACTTCTTCTTTGGGTGACAAAATTCTGGCTGCTCAGGTCGATGCCCCTGCTGAGAAACCTTGTGACCGCTGCTTTGTTCCCGAGAGTCTCCGTACTGCCGTGCTCCAGACTTAACATTCTCCCAATGCTGTTGGCCACCCTGGGAAGAATCAACTCTTTTGGGCCATTTCCCAACAATTCTGGTGGCCTAGTCTACGTGCCGATATAGCTGCCTTCGTAGCTGCCTGTTCCATGTGTGCTCAGAGTAAGACTCCACGACACCTTCCAGTGGGCCTCCTACAACCCATACCCAATGGAGAGAGGCCCTGGACCCACCTGTCTATGGATTTCATTGTGGAGTTACCCAACTCCCAGGGCAACACAGTTATCCTTATGGTGGTAGACCGGTTCTCGAAAATGTCTCACTGTATTCCACTTAAGAAGTTGCCTACGTCTAAGGAACTGGCTTCCATTTTTGCTCAGGAGATCTTTCGTTAACATGGCCTACCCAAGGTCATTGTCTCTGACAGGGGAAGTCAGTTTGTGTCCCGGTTCTGGCGAGCCTTTTGTGCACAGTTGGGAATTCAGCTTGCTTTCTCCTCTGCGTATCACCCACAGTCTAATGGGGCCGCAGAACGAGCCAATCAGTCCTTAGAGCAATTCCTGCGTTGCTATATTTCTGACCATCACAACAACTGTTCAGACCTCTTACCATGGGTGGAGTTTGCTCACAATAGTGCTCTGAATTCTGCTTCCCGTTGTCCCCGTTTATGGCGAATTATGGTTTCCAACCTTCCACGTTGCCTGACTCGTTACAGAGTATTCCTGCGTTAGAGGAACATCTCTGTGGTCTTCGTTCCACTTGGGTACAAGTCCAGGAGGCTTTGCGACAGGCTAACGAGAGGTACAGACTCCATGCTGACCGCAAACGCCTGCCTGCGCCTTCCTATCAGGTCAGGGACAGGGTCTGGCTGTCATCTCACAACATACGATTCCGTGTTCCTTCTCTGAAGTTCGCACCTCGGTTTATTGGGCCTTTCCGTATCCTTCGCAGGATAAACTCAGTGGCTTATGCGTTGGACCTTCCTTCCAGTATGCGTATCTCTAATGTGTTTCATGTCTCCTTATTGAAACCTTTGGTCTGCAACCGTTTTTACCTCCTCTGTGCCACGTCCTCACCCTATACAGGTTGAGAACCATGAGGAGTATAAAGTATAGTCCATTGTTGACTCCCGTAGGTTCCGTGGGCGCATTCAGTACCTGATGCATTGGAAGGGGTACGGTCCGGAGGAACGCTCTTGGGTCCCATCCTCGAACGTACATGCCCCTGTCCTCCTCTGTGATTTCCATAGACTTTTTCCCCTCAAGCCCGGTGGTCCTCCGAGGGGGAGGGGTCATTGAGGAGGGAGTACTGTCAAGGCTGGGTTAAGCCCTTCCTTCTCTGTGCTGGCAGCACAGCTGTCAGCTAATTGCCAGCTTCCATCTCTCCACAGTGATCCACCTGTTGATGATCCGCTCGTCAGATCTGCCTACTTAAGGACTTCCAGTTCATTTGCTCTTTGCCTTCGCCTGTGTTAACATCACAAGAGACTTTCTCCTGCGTTCCAGTTAAAGACCTGCTTGACTGTTGTCCCCTCTGGCTACGGATCCTGCTTGCTGTTCTATTACCTCTATCGCTGGCTCTTGGACTTTGGCTTGGCCGACTACCCGATCCGGTTACTGAACTCTGGCTATGTTTTGACTACACTTACTCTGTTTACCTTTTTATTATTTATTATTAAACTAGTGTGATTTTACTGTACTTCTGTCTCGGTCTGATTCATGGTTTCTGACACCAACATTCACATCAGAGGTATACCAGAGTCAGTGATAGACCTACAAGGTACCATTACTGCCTTATTTCAGGAACTTCTGCCTACACTGCCAGCAGAACGTTTAGAAATGGATAGAATTCATTGCACTCTTGCACCCAAAAAGGCAGAGGGTCCACCACGCGACATATTTGCGAAATTTAATTTTTACCGCACTAAGGAGAACCTGCTAGCAGCAGCAAGAGAAAGAAATGACTTATTGGTACAGGGACATAAATACCAACTTTTTGCTGATCTTTCTCAACTGACCATTACCAAACACCGAGCAATGAAACCCCAACTTCAGATACTACAAAATCACCACATTTACCAATGGGGTTTCCCTTTTTCTATCCGTTTTGCACACCATGGCTCTAAATTCATCTGTAGATCAGAGATAGAATTACAGCATACCCTATAAAATCTACATTTGGTGGAACCTGGACCTGGCCCCAATTCGCCACGCAGAAGATCTGCGTCATCTTCATCACAAAAATCCTCAAAACGTTCTAGAAACAATGGAAATCATCCCCAATCTCACAAAAGAAGACGCCTGGAATCCTCTCCAAAATACAGAGAAGACGTCACGGACTAAATAGTATTTGAAGACACTTTGAAACGTTACTATATTGAACTAAGTACCGCCCATCTACTTTCCACCTTTTCACCTAACCCTTACTTTGAAACCCAGATGATGTCTCATTTGACTCTCTAAATTTATAGCACAATATTGAAACACTTAATCCAAATCCAAATACCAGTATGATAGAAAGCATACTTGTATATTTAGGTGTACATATACAATTATGTGGTATGAATGGGAATATATACATTGGGGAGAACAAGTATTTGATACACTTTTGATTTTGCAGGTTTTCCTACTTACAACGCATGTAGAGGTCTGTAATTTTTATCATAGGTACTCTTCAACTGTGAGAGACACAATCTAAAACAAAAATTTAGAAAATCACATTGTATGATTTTTAAGTAATTAATTAGCATTTTATTGCATGACATAAGTATTTGATACATCAGAAAAGCAGAACTTATTATTTGGTACAGAAACCTTTGTTTGCAATTACAGAGATCAGATGTTTCCTGTAGTTCTTGACCAGGTTTGCACACACTGCAGCAGGGATATTGACCCACACCTCCATACAGAGCTTCTCCAAATCCTTCAGGTATTGGGGCTGTCACTGGGCAATACGGACTTTCAGCTCCCTCCAAAGATTTTCTATTAGGTTCATCTGGAGACTGGCTAGGCCACTCCAGGACCTTGAGATGCTTCTTACGAAGCCACTCCTTAGTTGCCCTGGCTGTGTGTTTCGGGTCGTTGTCATGCTGGAAGACCCAGCCATGACCCATCTTCAATGCTCTTACTGAGGGAAGGAGGTTGTTGGCCAAGATCTTGCGATACATGGCCCCATTAATCCTCCCCTCAATACGGTTTAGTCGTCCTGTCCCCTTTGCAGAAAAGCATCCCCAAAGAATGATGTTTCCACCTCCATACTTCACGGTTGAGATGGTGTTATTGGGGTTGTACTTATCTTTCTTCTTCCTCCAAACAGGGCGAGTGAAGTTTAGACCGAAAAGCTCTATTTTTGTCTCATCAGACCACATGACCTTCTCCTATTCCTCATCTGGATCATCCAGATGGTCATTGGCAATCTTCAGACGGTCCTGGACAATCGCTGGCTTGATTAGGGGGACCTTGCGTGCGCTGCAGGATTTAAATCCATGACAGCGTAGTGTGTTACTTATGGTTTTATTTGAGACTGTGGTCCCAGCTCTCTTCAGGTCATTGACCAGGTCCTGCCGTGTAGTTCACCTTCCTCATGATCATTGATGCCCCATGAGGTGAGATCTTGCATGGAGCCCCAGACCGAGGGAGATTGACCATCATCTTGAACTTTTTACATTTTTTAATATTTGCGCCAACAGTTGTTGCCTTCTCACCAAGCTGCTTGCCTATTGTCCTGTAGCCCATCCCAGCCTTGTGCAGGTCTACAATTTTATCCCTGATGTCCTTACACAACTCTCTGGTCTTGGCCATTGTGGAGAGGTTGGAGTCTGTTTGATTGAGAGTTTGGACAGGTGTCTTTTATACAGGTAACGAGTTCAAACAGGTGCAGTTAATACAGGTATTGAGTGGAGAACAGGAGGGCTTCTTAAAGAAAAAATAATTGGTCTGTGAGAGCCAGAATTCTTACTGGTTGGTAGGGGATCAAATACTTATGTAATGCAATAAAATGCAAATTAATTGGGGGGCGTGGCCGACCGGAGCTGAAGATGGCTGCTTAAGTTGAGAGCTCCTCATCCCAGAGACGACAGCGGAACGACTACGGCCCAAACAACGACACCATCCACGGCCAGCCTAGCTGCAGAACCTCTCCTGCACACAGGAATCATGTCCAGGAAGAGATACACGGACTACAAGCCACAGAAACTGACCGAGTTTGCCTTTAAGCCTGCGGAGAAGGTCAGTGGGATCAAAGATGGCGCCGGCTCTGCCGCGCCGAGGGACCAGCGAGCCTCTTACTCTGAGCTTCCGGATGCTGATCCGGATAATCCATGCCTCCCTGAGCCCCCAGGCAGCTCCGATCACCTCCCCGAATGTGACCCCCTCACTAGCAGCCCCGCAAAGGCTAGAATGCGTCTTGACGCGCTGCCGCACCAGTCGGCACAGGCACTAATTGAGGCCCCGGCTTTCAACCCCTTCTCCTCAAACCAGGCCCTGCACTCCTCTGTGGCGTCCTTCCCCACCTCAGGGCAGCCTGTACTTGATTCAACCCTGAAAGATATGCTATTATCACTACAATCCTCTCTAATGACTGATCTCTCCTCACTATTTACAAAAGTTACATCTGACATACACTCATTAGATGAAAGAGTGTCGACCATAGAAAGAGGTATGACTGAATGTGCCTCCACGGTGAATGGGGTCATAGATGCATATGAAGACATGAAAGAAGAACAAGTATGGCTGCGCACCAAGCTGTCCGATTTAGAAGACAGATCTCGCAGAAACAATGTTAAGTTACGTGGGGTCCCGGAAACAATACCACCAGCTGACCTACCCAACTACGCTAAAGAGCTTATGCGCATCATACTCCCTGAAGCGTCACCCAGAGATTTAATAATTGACAGAATACACAGGATTGCTAAACCATCCCATCTCGCTGCCACTGTCCCCAGAGATGTACTCATGAGAGTGCATTTTTTTCACGTTAAGGAAAATCTCATGTTTGGGGTTCGAGCTAAATCCCCCCTTCCCGCTCCCTTTACTGCTGTGCAAATGTTCCCAGATCTGTCCAAATTCACACTCCAACTCAGAAGACAACTAAACCCAATCACTAAGGGGCTCCAAAACCACAAAATCCAATATAAATGGAGGCACCCAGCCACACTCCTTATCACTAAAGATGGCAAATCGCATGTGGTCAACGACCTCACTGCAGGTCTGAAACTGCTCCATGCCTGGGGTATATTGCCGGAACCACCCGCTCCTCTTCCTCCACGCAACAGCAACACCCAAGCACGCCGTAACCTGGACCAAAACTTTGCCTAGGTGACCACCAGCTCCACCACTATGGTGGGCCGAACAACTTTTTTCTTTTTTCTCATACGCCTCTGGGATGTCAGAGTATATTTTTGAAGACTTCAATTCTCCTTGTTCAGACTGTTTTTACCCCCTTCCAGAGGTCGCAGCGGAATTACGCTCCACCTCTATTTACCACCTCAGTTGAGCACCACAGTTATAGTGGTCTTTTGCTACAGCTACTACTTCATACTGGCATAGCGCATGCTCCTCAGAGTCGCGCCTTTATTCTGTTAAAAGCTGACTGTGGCCAGATTTTTGTTTCCTGTAAAGTCTTTAGTTTTTTTTTTTTTATATATTTCTTTTTTTCTCTTTATACTATTACCATTTTGACATATTGCTCTATTCACGGCTCTAGCATTCACTTTAGGGGAGGACCCGGATCCTTTCTTCTCCAGCCACGAATACCTGGGCCCGTCTGACGACATACCGGATACCTACCAACTAACTGTAAGTGCAGACCTAACTCCATAGTCTTGACCACGCTTACACAATGCCCATCAATTTTCTGTCCTTGAATGTTAATGAGCTTAATCACCCAGCTAAACGCCGCTCCCTGTGAAAAACTGTCCAGGCTCTTCACAGCGACGTTGTTTGCATTCAAGAAACACACCTACTACAAACCGACATACGGCTGTGCACCAACCGGCTGTTTCCCCACGTCTTCCATGCACACTATGCCTCTAAAGCCAGAGGCGTTATGATAGCAATTAGAGACAAGGTTGATTTCCACATATCCTCTGTAACCCTTGACCCGGAGGGGCGTTACATAATCCTGGTCTGCACCATCGGCAAGACACCATACACCATCGTCAATCTTTATGCCCCTAATACTCACCAGATTAACTTTCTCCGCATGATCTTCAGACTCATTGAATCTGTGAAGAAGGGCCACCTCATAATTTGCAGGGACTTCAACATAGTCTCAGATATTTACTTAGACTCCACTTCTGCTGCGAAAAGGAGACCTTCCCCTTTGAAAGGGCTACTAACGGCTCATGACTTGCTTGACGTATGGAGGTGCCACCATGGCACAGAAAAAGACTATACTTACTTCTCTCATAGCCAAAATTCTTACTCCAGAATTGATATTTCTTTTTCGTACATCACGGGACACAGAGCGACTTAGTCATTACTAATGGGTTATATAGTTTACCTTCAGGTGTTGGCACTGGCCAATTCCAAACCGGAAGTACCCTCCCCTATATAAGCCCCTCCCACCCGGGAGCACCTCAGTTTTTTGCCAGTGTCTAAGGTGTTGGCCAAAGAGTAACATGTGTTTTCACTGGGCTTGCGTACAGGTTCTTTTGGGCCTTAGTAAGCTGTTCCGGATCCCACCAAAAAAGCTTCATAGCTAAACGGTCGGTACCCGGGCCTTGCAGCAGAAGAGCAAGGTTTTGCCTGTAATGCTTCTCTTAGGAGGGCTGGACCCTGGGATCCAGAGCTCTGGTCATACCCACGACCAAGACGCTGTCTGTGCAGGGTGCTATACAGGTCCAGGGGAGTGGAATCCTTGGGAACCCGGTCCCTGAAGGTTTAATTACAATGCCTGCCGTGATAGGTGAAGTTTGGACTTTTGTGGACCAAACAAAGTCCTGCGGCGGGGATCAGGTAAGTGGGGGCCCTCAGGAACTTGGTTCTATTGGGGGACCCCCAAGCCTAATTTGTCTTTCTGTCTGTTACCTAACGGTATTCCCGCTAAATATCTGTGTTTGCCTATAACTACTGAAAATGTAAAATTTTAATAGTAGTCAAGAAAAAAAAAAAAAAACAGGGACCGCGGTACCTGTGTTAAACCACTAGAGGCCGCTGTAGTCCATTTTTTCTTGTAAATGTGGATCTTTGGTTTTCTCAACTCAAAAGATCCAGGCAGCTGGTAAGTTTCTCTGAGGGAATCCACTTCCTCTGCCCTGTTGCTGAGTTCATCCACCGCACAGGCCCTCCGGCAAAAAGGGCCCTGGCTCCTAGTCCTCTGTTGGTTTTCGAAAAGGGCGCCATTGGCGCACGGGCGCGCGCGCGGGCGCGTGCACGCGCCTCCTATGAAAAAAAAGGGGCGGGGCGGGTGGATGACGCTCGATGCGCGCCGCGGCGCTTCTGCGCATGTGCGGGCGTCCCAGCATGGTTAAAAGACACAGTACAAGTGTCAGCTGCATGCAAACAGAGCTAGCAACAAACAGTGGCACACAGAGGCGGTTGATGCAGGCATCCCCATAGAAAGGCACTTTAGTGGACACCAGCTGGTATATAGCAGCACCTGTGTTAGACTATTACCAGCAAAAATTGGTGTATGACGACGGGAATACCTCAGCTTTGTGCTTAAAGGATATGTCGTCCAGACGCTCCGGAAATAGATCTTCCAGGAAGCCAAAGGGGTCTCCATCGGGCTCTGAGGATATTGGGCATGCTTGCACTGCACCAATCTCCCCTGAGAATGCAGAGGTCAGTAGCCGTAGAAACCCCGCAGGAATGCCTGGTGCTGCGGCTGTCCCCAGTCCACCTGCTCCTGTATATATAACAGAGGAGGTTTTATCCTCAACTCTGGGAGGATTGGAAGAGAGATTAACAGCATTGATCGCTGCTTCCCTGTCACAGGAAAAGCGCGTCCGATCTCCGTCTCCTCCTTCAGAGTGCCTGTTAGTGGAGGAACAGCCCCACACAGAGATCGACCTACCTGAAGGGGATCAGGATGAGGTTGATTCAGTTATGGAGGAATCAACAGTGGAAGAACCTTTCTCAGCTTCTCAGGCTGAAAGATTATGGGTTCAGTCTCTGACTAACATGGTCCGATCAGCATTTAAAATGCCTCTGGCGGAACCACCATCCACTACGGTTTCCTCGCTGGGGTCGCTAAAAGCTCCCCAGGCGGTCTGTTCCTTCCCAATCCACCCTTTATTAGAAGGGCTTATTTACCAGGATTGGGAGCATCCTGATAAAATATTTGCTCCCCCCAAGAGATTTCCGGTGATCTATCCCATGGAGGATAAGTTCATAAGAAAATGGAGGGTCCCTATAGTGGACGCAGCCATCTCTTCTGTTAACAAATCACTGACATGTCCAGTAGATAATGTTCCAATGTTCAAAGACCCAATAGATAAAAAATTGGAGTCTTTACTAAAATCTGCTTTCTCTACAGCAAGTATGGTGACACAACCTGCGGTAGCAGTGATTGGAGTCTGCCAAGCAGTGAAAGATCAGTTGAAACAAGTCTTAAGGGACTTACCAGATCAGCAGGCTCATGCCCTAGCTGACCTGCCTAGAGCCTTGTGTTTTGCGGTGGACGCCATAAAGGATACAATCCAACAGGCCTCCCGCTTTACGCTGTCTATAGTACATATGCGTAGGCTTCTGTGGCTCAAAAACTGGTCTGCTGAAGCTCCCTGTAAAAAACTGCTGGTTAGCTTCCCATTTCATGGAGAACGCTTATTTGGAGAAGATCTGGACAAATACATCCAGAAAATTTCTGCCGGTAAAAGTTCACTCTTACCGGTTAAGAACAAGGGTAGAAGTCCTTCTTTTAAGAGGCCTACCTCTCCAGTCCCGGGCACATCGGCTGTGAAGCAGTTCCGACGGCCTCCGCGGTCAAATTCAGGGGGCAGAAATCAGGGACAATCACAGGGTAACAAGAAGCCCTGGATCAAGAGAGGTACAAAACCTCCCCCTAAGGCATGAAGTATTGCCCCCGCTCAATCGGGTGGGGGGAAGACTTCAGTTGTTCACAGAGACCTGGCGGGACACCATCAGAGACAGATGGGTGCTCTCCGCAGTAAGTCTGGGATACAAGCTGGAGTTAAAAGGCACTCCTCCTGCCCAATTTATGAGGTCAAACGTGCCAAGAGATCCCCAAAAGAGAGGATCCCTCCTTCTGGCACTAGAACAACTATTGCTCCAAGGGGTAATCATGAAGGTTCCCCTGGAAGAAAGCGGATTCGGGTTTTACTCGAACCTTTTCACAGTCCCCAAACCAAATGGGGACGTGAGGCCCATATTAAATCTAAAAGGGCTAAACAAGTTCCTAAATATCAGGACCTTTCGGATGGAGTCGATCCGATCAGTGGCCACCGCCCTACAAGGGCAGGAATGGCTAGCCTCGATCGACATAAGGGATGCTTATCTGCATATTCCCATCTTTCCGGCCCGTCAGAAATTTCTACGCTTTGCAGTAGAAGGGCGCCATTTTCAGTTCAGAGCCTTACCTTTCGGTCTGGCCACAGCACCACGAGTGTTCACAAAAATTCTGGTCCCATTATTGGCCAAACTAAGAACACAGGGTGTAACGATAATGGCATATCTAGACGACCTGCTACTAATAGACCACTCAGTGGAAAAGCTGGAAGTAGCTATTCACAAGACAATCGAGTATCTGGAATATCACGGTTGGATTATCAACCGGGACAAGTCAGCTCTAAGACCAGTCAAAAGTCTGGAATACTTAGGGCTAAGGCTGGATTCAAATCAGAGAAAGATTTTCTTACCTCCAGAGAAGGTGTCGTCTTTAAGAAATTTGACCCACTTAGTGGGTACAAAAAGAAAACCATCCATACGTCTCTGCATGAGGCTGCTGGGAAAGATGGTGGCTTCATTCGAAGCGGTACCCTACGGTCAATTCCATTCAAGGAATTTGCAAAGGGCCATACTGTCAGCCTGGAACAAAAAAGTTCAGGCTTTAGACTTACCAATGTCCCTGTCCCCTTCCGTTCGCAAGAGCCTCCATTGGTGGTTGGTGCCCCAGAATCTGGAAAGAGGGAAACCCTTCAGTCCGGTTTCTTGGAAGGTGGTCACTACAGATGCCAGCCTCATCGGCTGGGGGGCAGTGCTGGAGCAATGGTCTCTCCAGGGCAGGTGGTCAGAAGCAGAAAAGGCCCTGCCCATCAATCTCTTAGAGATACGAGCAGCCCGGTATGCCCTAGTAGCATGGACATCCAAACTCCAGGGGTCCCCTGTCAGAATTCAATCAGACAATGCCACGGCAGTGGCATATATCAATCATCAGGGTGGCACCAAAAGTCGTGCAGCCCAGAAGGAAGCAAATTGCATCCTGGAGTGGGCAGAAAGATATGTCCCAGCCATATCCGCGGTTTTCATCCCAGGAGTGGAAAATTGGAGAGCGGACTTTCTAAGTCGCCAACAAATATGCCCGGGGGAATGGTCTCTTCACCCCGAGGTTTTCCAGGCAATATGCCAGCGGTGGGGAACACCGGATGTAGATCTGCTAGCATCCAGATTCAACGCAAAGGTGGACAGGTTTGTGTCTCGCACAAAGGATCCCCTAGCTTGCGGCTCGGATGCCCTAGTGTTCCCTTGGGATCGGTTCAAGCTGATATATGCATTCCCACCGCCACAATTGTTACCGCGATTACTCCGCAGAATCAGGGTAGAAAAGAAACCAGTGATTCTGGTGGCTCCAGCGTGGCCCCGAAGGGCATGGTACGCGGAGATTGTAAAAATGTCAGTGAGGAGTCCTTGGACCCTCCCACTTCGTCCGGACCTGCTGTCGCAAGGACCGATATACCACCCTTCCTTACCAGCCCTAGGTTTGACGGCCTGGCTATTGAAGCCCACATTCTGAAAAAGAGAGGGCTCTCTAATTCTGTGGTATCTACCATGATCAATGCCAGGAAACCGGTATCCAGGCAGATCTATTATAGGATCTGGAAAGCGTACATTACGTGGTGTGAGACCAAGAAATGGCATCCACGTAAGTACATGATAGGGAGGATTCTGGACTTCCTACAGTGGGCTGTAGATAGGAAGCTGGCCTTGAGTACTATCAAGGGTCAGATTTCGGCCTTGTCAATATTTTTTCAAAGGCCCTTGGCTTCGCATTCACTAGTCAAAGCCTTTATACAAGGAGTGATGCGTATTAGCCCTCCGGTTAGTATTCCCATATGTCCTTGGGACTTAAACCTGGTTCTGTCGGTTCTACAGAAACAACCGTTTGAACCATTACAACACATTTCCTTGGTTCTTCTCACCAGGAAATTGGTTTTCTTAGTAGCCATTTGTTCGGCTAAAAGAGTGTCGGAATTAGCAGCTATGTCCTGTAAGGAGCCATATCTGGTTGTCCATAAGGACAGAGTAGTATTACGTCCTCATCCAGCCTTTCTTCCTAAGGTGGTATCGAGGTTTCATTTGAACCAAGATGTGGTTCTTCCTTCTTTTTTCCCCAAACCTAGCTCAGTAGAGGAAAAGTTATTACATTCTTTGGATGTGGTAAGAGCAGTTAAAGCTTATCTAAAAGCCACTGCTCAGATTCGCAGAACGGATTCTTTGTTTGTTCTGCCGGAAGGCCCCAGAAGGGGTCAGGCAGCATCAAAATCTACTTTAGCCAAGTGGATTCGACAGGTCATAATACAAGCCTATGGCTTGAGAAAGAGACCGCCTCCGTTCAAAGTTAGGGCGCACTCCACAAGAGCGGTTGGAACTTCATGGGCAGTGCATCACCAGGCCTCCCTGGCTCAAGTATGTAAGGCCGCAACATGGTCTTCGGTACACACGTTTACTAGATTCTATCAGGTAGACGTTAGAAGTCAGGAGGATGTCGCCTTTGGGCGCAGTGTGTTGCAGGCCGCAAAAGATCCTCATGCCTGATGGCGCCCAGCTTATGTACCCCCCCCTCATTTGGCATTGCTTTGGGACGTCCCATTAGTAATGACTAAGTCGCTCTGTGTCCCGTGATGTACGAAAAAGAAAAAGGGATTTTTATAACAGCTTACCTGTAAAATCCTTTTCTTGGAGTACATCACGGGACACAGAGCTCCCACCCCTCTTTTTGGGACACTTATTGCTTGGCTACAAAACTGAGGTGCTCCCGGGTGGGAGGGGCTTATATAGGGGAGGGTACTTCCGGTTTGGAATTGGCCAGTGCCAACACCTGAAGGTAAACTATATAACCCATTAGTAATGACTAAGTCGCTCTGTGTCCCGTGATGTACTCCAAGAAAAGGATTTTACAGGTAAGCTGTTATAAAAATCCCTTTGTTTCTGTCCGATAAATGGGTACTACAAAAAATTGTTGCCTCCGCAATCCACACCACCACATGGTCAGACCATGCCCCTATCTCACTTTCCATTGACGATTCTAAACGCACCCACAACTCATTTGTCTGGAGAGTTAATAACTACATTCTACAACACAAGGACTACGCTCCAGAGATAGCAGCCCACATTAGTGATTTTTTTAAATTTAACGAAGGCTCAGTGTCTGACCCTAACGTGGTGTGGAGTGCGCACAAGGCTTATATGAGGGGAATCCTGATGAAAATTAATGCGGTACATGCGAAGAAGAGAACGCAGCGTATAGACGAACTTTCTTCCCAGATAGCAGACCTAGAAACGCACCACAAATCTAACCCCCACACCCCTTTACCTGACCAGCTAACGTCCCTAAGACAGGACCTTCGCTCTTTACTACTACATTCCTTTGACCGTATCCAACGAAAATTAAAAGCCACCACTTACTCCACTTCCAATAAGGCTGGGAAACGATTGGCACAGCGTCTTAAAGGTAGACGCGTAAAGTCCAAAATACAACACCTGTACCACCCTCATACTCACACCCCCTTGACGAACCCACAGGACATCGCCAACGCATTTAGCGACTATTATAAAGACCTGTACAATTTGAAGGCAGATCCGAGCACCCCCCAACCCTCTCAAGACGACATTAACCGCTTTCTTAATGACTTGCATCTGCCTGTTTTAACACCCGATCAAATCAAACATTTGAATGTTCCGTTCTCGGAGCATGAAATACGGAAAACAATCCGTTCTATTCCCGCTGACAAAGCCCCTGGTCCCGACGGATTCTCAGGAGAATATTATAGACAATTCCCTGACCAATTGATCCCACACTTGGTTGAGATATTTAATAATGCTGCCTCCTCTTCTCAGTTCCCAAATGACATGTTAAACGCTCTTATAATTACGATACCCAAACCAGGGAAGGAGCCGACCTGTCCTCAAAATTTCCGCCCGATATCCCTGCTAAATCTGGATATAAAGCTATACGCTAAAACTATAGCAGCGAGAATGATAGACATAATGCCCACACTGATCCACAAAGATCAATCAGGCTTCACAAAAGGCAGACAGGCATCGGATGCCACGAGGAGAATGATAAACATCATACATCAAGCTGAAATTACTGGAACGCCTTCTCTGCTCCTCTCCTTGGACGCGGAGAAGGCGTTCGACAGGGTACACTGGGCCTACCTCAGATCGGTACTACAGAAATTTGGTTTTGATGGATATATTCTTAACGCTATCATGGCACTATATTCATCCCCCTCGGCCACAGTCTTTACGGAAGGTATGACATCCCATCCATTCCCCATATCCAATGGCACCCGACAAGGTTGCCCCTTGTCACCCCTTATTTTCAACCTCCTTATGGAACCTCTGGCATCACGCATACGAGAACACAACTGCATTTCGGGTATACAAATAGGCCAGATCTCACATAAAATAAGCCTATTCGCGGATAATGTGATACTAATCCTTACAAACCCGGCTTCTTCCCTGGCAGAGGTACAAAAACTACTTACCTGGTTTAGCGAGATATCTTACTACAAGGTCAACACAACAAAGTCGTTTATACTCGACATTAATCTAGATGCTACTACAAAAAACTTACTACTAATGCAACACAACTTCAAATGGGCAGAGACAGATATCTCCTACTTAGGGATTAAATTGACCAGATCAACTACACTCCTATTCTCCACCAACTTCTTACCCTTGCTGCTTAAAATACAAGGTGAATCCCAGAACATAGCGAAACACGAACTATCCTGGTCGGGCAGGTTAGCGGCCTTCAAAATGATCTGCCTCCCGCAAATTTTATACTACTTTAGGACACTTCCCATTCCTGTCCCCCCCTCTCTTTTCAGATCCCTTCAACGTGTCCTGAATTCCCACCTATGGAAAGGTAAAAAACCCAGATGTGCCCACACTAAACTGATCAAAAACAAACTAGCAGGCGGGGTGGGTTCTATAGATTTTGAGGACTATTACTTCGCTGCCATACTAGCCCAATTACAAGATTGGTTTCGTACCCACCCCTCCACACTATGGGGACAAATAGAAAACTCCTTCCTCCCTCGCTCAAATCTGAAATCTTGGTTAATGAGTACCCCTTTCGGGACAATTATCCCATCAGATTTCCCCCCTACCATGAAAGCATCCGTGCATGCATGGAAAAAAATGATCACACACACAGGTTACATTCCCCCCAAACCACCATTCCAAATACCTCTGGAATCTCTCCGCTATCTATCTCCAGACCTGCCACTTGCGCACTGGTCTAGTAAAGGCATACACTTCATGCAGTCTCTTCTCCTGGGGCCACACATCAAGCCATTCGCTGACATACAAAGAGAATTTGACCTCCCCTCCAGGGAGCTTTTTACCCACTTAAGAATTAGCCATTGCCTAAAGGCAGTACCCACTCCTCTATACGCCATTCCGCCCAAAACCTGGGATTTCCTCACAAATGCTCTCTCCAAGACAAAAGGCATATCTCATTTTTATAACCACCTCCACTGTAAACAACACTTCTTTAGAACATCCTCGCACTTGCGTTGGGAAGCGGATTTAAATTGCCCCCTCATACAACCATTTTGGGAAGACATATTTAAACTCTTGTCTCGAGTCACTCACCGTGAAATACTCCCTTCACCAGAGCTGGCGATCCTAAATATAAACATAGAGAAGATCCCCTATGCCCATAGGTATGTTACAACCCACATTCTCCTAGCGTCCAGGCTATGTATCACAAGACTGTGGAGATCAGAAGGGGTCCCGGATACTTCCCAAATTATTGACCTTGTGAATTTACACTTTAGTTATGAATCTATTATGGCAGGCAGCATGGGTCAGGCCGAAAAGACCCAGAAGGCCTGGGTCCCGTGGACCAATCGGTCCGGAGCTGTGGTAACTCATAAAGCACCCTGTTTAGATATACATTTTCTTGACTGAGCAATATGTAGGTTACACCCTACTAAGTCACGTGAACATCACCTATATAGTATTTTTGGACACATACATGTTTGGACTTATCCTCTATTACTAGGGCGACTGCGGGCATCTCTTCTCCTGGGACACAGAAGTGCTCCAATCCTGGTGGCCTCAGAGGAGAGACGACCCTGTACTGATGTTTTCTTATTCATTCTTAGTATCACTGTGATAAATCTCGTTTCTTGTACTCTTTAATATTTTATCATATCCTACCGTCGATGCACGACGAACATTGTTAAGTGTTCTTGTACCTTTTTTGTAAGGAAATTTTTTTTTTTTTTTCAATAAAGAATGATAAAAAAAAAAAAAAAAATGCAAATTAATTATTAAAAAATCATACAATGTGATCTTCTGGATTTTTTATTTAGATTGCGCCTCTCACAGTTGAAGAGTACATATGAGAAAAATTACAGACCTCTACATGCTTTGTAAGTAGGAAAACCTGCAAAATCGACAGTGTATCAAATACTTGTTCTCCCCACTGTATGTAAGCATACGTATGAACGTGAATGTTTTGTATATATGTTTGTATGTTTAAATTATTGTTTCTATATACTTAGCTCCCCTCCCCCCCTTTCCCCCTTTTTTTTTTTTTGCTTTGACCAAAATTACCAAGACAAAGTGAAAGATCTTATTTTATGTAATTCTAGTTTTATTTAATTTTTTTTTATCACCCAAGGTTGGTAGCCGGTCTTCTCATAATACAAAGTTATTAATGAGATTCAATAAGAAATTTATGTTCTGTTCTAGTCTAATCTCTATCTGATGGACACCATAACAGTTTTTTTAAAATATATTTCTTCATGTACCCCAGGATTAATAATCTATTGCCAAGCGGGTTTTACTTGTATTAGTTTTACTTCTAATTATTCAGTATTTATTATTTTTTTCTTCAATAATATTTTATTTTTACTTTTTACCAAAATTACTGAGACAAAGTGGAAGGTCTTATTTAATTAAATTATATTTTTATTTATAAAAGTTATCACCCAAGGTTGATAGCCGGTCTTCTCATAATACAAAGTCATTAACCACTTAAGCCCTGGACCATTTTGTAGCTAAAGGACCAGGCCACTTTTTGCGATTCAGCACTGCGTCGCTTTAACTAACAATTGCGTGGTCGTACGACGTGGCTCCCAAACAAATTTTCCGTCCTTTTTTTCCCACAAATAGAGATTTCTTTTTGTGGTATTTGATCACCTCTGTGGTTTTTAATTTTTGCGCTATAAACAAAAATAGAGCGACAATTTTGAAAAAAAAACAATATTTTTTACTTTTTGCTATAATAAATATCCCCAAAAAATATATAAAAAACTTTTTTTCCCTCAGTTTAGGCCGATACGTATTCTTCTACATATTTTTGGTAAAAAAACCCGCAATAAGCATTTATTGATTGGTTTGCGCAAAAGTTATAGCGTCTACAATATAGGGGATAGTTTTATGGCATTTTTATTAATAATTTTTGTTTTACTAGTAATGGCGGCGACCAGCAATTTTTATCATGACTGCAACATTATGGCGGACACATCGGACACTTTTGACACTATTTTGGGACTATTGTCATTTTTACAGCGATCAGTGCTATAAAAATGCACTGATTACTGTGAAAATGACACTGGCAGTGAAGGGGTTAACTTGTAGGGGCGCTGAAGGGGTTAAGTGTGACCTAATGTGTGATTATTACTGTGTGGGGGCGTGGCTTGGCGTGTGACATCACTGATCGTCTTTCCCTATGACAGGGAACAGACGATCAGTGACAGTCTCACTAGGAAGCACGGGGAGAGGTTTGTTTACACTTACCCCTCCCCGTTCTTCAGCTCTGTGACCCGATCGCGAGACAACGGTGGCGATCGGGTCCGCGGGTCCCACGGGTGTGGTCACGGAGCTCAGGACCGGGTCGCGAGCGTGCCACCGGCGGCGTGCGCGCGACCCACGGCTGAGTATCTTAAAGAGGACGTACCTGTACGTGCTTGTGCAAAGCCGTGTCATTCTGCCGACGTATATGTACAGGCGGCGGTCCTTAAAGCGGAGGTTCCGCGACCATTCGTTTTTTTTTTTTTGTATTAAATCAGTGGATTTATATATCGCAATTGAGTACTCACTTTTTAGGTGTCTTGCAGCATCACCCGTCCGTTTTCATAGTAAAGATAAACTTATATTATTTTATCTATGCATTTGCCATTTTGCTTGTGGGCATTGTGAAGCCCACAAGCAATTGCTTCCTGGATGCGGTGAATGCTCAGCTCCCGGCATTCACCGCTCTATCTCGGGGATGCGCACTCTCTACGGCGACCTGCGCCGTAAGCATTATGGTTGTTATAGTAACGGGCGGCGTCATCCCCAGTACACGCCGCGGGAGCTCCCATAGATCACTGCGGCTCTATCTCGGGGATGCGCACTCTACACAGCATACACAGCGACCCGTACTACAGCAAAGGACACGCCTACTCCCGCGGGAGGAAATCCCGGAAGTAGGAATGAAGAAAGAAGATTAATGAAAACTGCACATCAAAAAAAAAAAATTGCTGTTGACAGCAATCTGTAAAATGTGGGTGAACCTCCGCTTTAAGTGGTTAATGAGATTCAATAAGAAATTTACGTTCTGTTCTGGTCTAATTTAACCTAATTTCTATCTGATGGTTACCGTTACTGTTTTTTTTATATTCTTTCATGTACCCCAGGATTAATAATCTAATACCAAGCGGGTTTTACTTGTATTAGTTTTACTTCTAATTATTCTGCATTTTTTCTCTTCAATAATATTATTAGGGCTTTTTCTTCCTCACACAGATGTTCAGTGTGTCCCAATTGGCCCTCCTCATTTGCCCATCTATAATATGTGGGCAAACGACGCAGGCTGCACTCCCCCTGATGGTGATCCATTCCCCCCATCACGGGAAAACGTTACTCTTCAATATATGATAATTTGCATTTTATCTAACTTTATCCTTTTTATTTTCAGTTCTCTCCGCTTCTCTATACTTCTGACAGTACTGGTCCCTCCTCTTTCTTTTTCCTCTTACGGGTCCACACGGGTCGATCTATCCAGTCGGACATTACCAGACACTGGTGAGTGTTACCTTTTAGATCATATATCATGGCACCCTTAAACATTCTTTCCCTGAATGTTCAGGGATTCAACATACCACAGAAAAGAACCAAAACATTTTGTTCCTTTCAAGCTAAGAAGGCCCACATAGTGTGCCTACAGGAAACTCACTTTCCAGTGAATTCTACTCCAAAGTATATGAGCCCTTTCTATCCACAAGTCTTTACAGCCTTGGCCAGCGCCAAAAAGAGAGGAACCCTTATAGCCTTTCACAGATCTACCCCTTTCCTAATCCAGTTAGAAATTAAAGACTCTGAGGGGCGATATCTAATACTCACTGGTCATATCATGGATAATGTGGTAACGATAGTATCATACTACGCCCCTAACAACCAACCTAATTTCTATCACACTTATTACAAGTGGTAAATGCCCATAAAATAGGCACAGTCATCATATGTGGTGTCCAGGGATGAGCCGAACACCCCCCTGTTCGGTTCGCACCAGAACCTGCGAACAGACAAAATGTTCGTGTGAACTTTAGAACCCTATTAAATACAATGGACTCGAACGTTCGAAATCTAAAGTGTTAATTATAAAGGCTAATATGCAAGTTATTGTCCTAAAAAGAAAAAAAGGCATTTAAAACTCACTCGCGGCTATTAATGAATTGTCGGCTCCCGGCAATACATTCAAAAGTCATTGATAAAAAAAAAACGTGGGGGTTCAGGTCTGGAATGGATATTAAGGGGAACCCCGCCGCAAATTTAAAAAAAATTGACGTGGGGTTCCCCCAAATATCCATTCCAGGCCTTTGAGATCTTGGATTTTAGACCCGCCCCTTCTCATGTTCCGCATCTGGTCCGCTGAGCGGACCTGATGGGGAACTTTAGAAGGGGCGGGTCTATACATTTAAAATACTGAGAGGGAGTTCCCCATAAGGTCCGCTCAGGCACAACCAATGACGGACAGCGCTGGACATCGGGATCGCCGCGGGACACTGGATTTCACCGCTGGAATGTTTTTTTGTTTTTTACATGCATATCATACACACCCCCCAGGTACAAAATTTAAAGGAATATTTCACTTTTATTTTTTCATTTTAAGCATTATTAAAATCACTGCTCCCGAAAAAACAGCCGTTTTTAAAACTTATTTTTGCATTGATACATGTCCCCTGGGGCAGGACCCGGGTCCCCAAACACTTTTTAGGACAATAACTTGCATATAAGCCTTTATAATTAGCACTTTAGATTTCTCCCATAGATTTTTCGAATTTGCCGCAAACACCCCAATTTGTTCGCTGTTCGGCGAACGGGCGAACAGGCAATGTTCGAGTCGAACATGAGTTCGACTCGAACTCGAAGCTCATCCCTAGTGGTGTCTCCAACCAAGTCCTCCTCCCATTTCTCAACAAGTCACCCTATATTCCTTCTCGTAACTCAAGCAACCAATAATTTTCTAAACCACTCTCTCAATATAATTTAGCAGACTCTTGGAGAGACTGTAATTCATCCAAAAGATGCTTTACCTACTATTCACATCCACATAAGATATCCACCCGTATAGACCACATTTTTCTAACTACAGCTATGATGCCTGAAGTACTTGCATCTAGCATAATCCCCATCCCCTGGTCGGACCACAACGCAGTTTTCACCACTTTATCCTCTACCATCCCTAAAGCTCACGACTCAACATGGTATCTCCCTGACATCATACTCAAGAACCCCTCCTATAGCCAAATATTTAACAAGGTATAAAGGACTATCTAGAATATAACACTAATCCTGACATATCTTCGCTTACCTCATGGGAATCGCACAAGCCTGTGATGCGTGGAATGATCCAAAGACAAATGGCACTGATCAAAAGAGAACGTAATATTCTAGCACGTAAATTAGAAACCAATTTTAATAATGAAAAGTGAATATTGCGCTAGTCTCAAAACAATAAACATAAATAATAACTCGTGGAGCAGCTATGACTAATATTGAACGTATGTGAATGAAGATGTAGCGCTAACAGTGAAAAAGAAATCAAAACATTGATCTCGAGGTAAGTGAACGTGAGAAAAAACAAACAAACGATGAAGTGAGTCCACAAAGTGTCCATAAACAAATATCCGTGCTAAAAACAAATGGTGTCTGGAACCACACGTGAAACAATATGGATCGTCACAACTTCTGAGGGCCAACAAAGTAAGAGTGATCACAATAGCATAAAAAACATTTATGTTGAAGTACACTAGTACAAAATGCGTCGGACTTGCTCTGCACTCTGCTCACTGCCCTTTTTAATGTTTTTTATGCTATTGTGATCACTCTTACTTTGTTGGTTTTAATAAACCCGCATTGACCTGCACTATCGGAGCCCTTTTCTAATTTTTTCCTATGGTCGGTTGATTGAGTTGAAGCTCTCCCCTTATGTGCGATTGTTATTCCGGGAAGAATTCTCCTCTTTTTTCCCCCAGATTCAATGTGTTTCCTGTTGCATCTGACGTCTATGGAGATCGTGTCCAAGTCCTGAGTCTGCTTCCAAGTCGGGGAACCTACCGGGAAGTTTTTGCCTGAGATTCGGATGATCCAGCCTACAGACAAGCAGAAGGGAACCATCATTGAGTCTTTTCCATGCCTATTTGATCTGCCTTTATCCGCAGATCCACCTGTTCCGGTAAGGGTATTTTATCTTTCTTCACCCTCAGAAGTTGTGACGATCCATATTGTTTCACGTGTGGTTCCAGACACCATTTGTTTTTAGCACGGATATTTGTTTATGGACACTTTGTGGACACACTTCATCGTTCAATTTTAATAATGCTTTTACCTCTTTGCAAAGCAATCCTACCCCTACATCAAAAGCACAATTGGAAAAAAAACTGATTGGAATATGATTTATTCCTAACAGAATCAGCAGATAAGACACTACGCAGAACAAAACACACGTTTTACATGAAATCAAATAAACCTAATACCCTCCTGGCACGAGCACTGAAATCCATTGACAGACATGCCAACCCAATACGACTTAAACTATCAAACAACACTTACACGAGTAACCCTCTTAAAATCGTTCAAAAATTCCGTAAATATTTAACATCATTGTATTCAGAATCAAAAGAATTTAATCAGACTGATGCTGATAACTTCTTCTTTAAAATAAATCTTACTAAACTAACACATACACAAAAATCTTGCTTGAAGAACACATAACAACAGCGGAAGTCTTGAAAACCATAAAAGAACTGAAAATAAACAAGAGGTCTGGCCCAGACGGCTTCTCAGTCCTATAATACAGAACATTTTCTGAAACCCTTTCTCCTATTTTAGTGGATGCATTCAATACCCTGATAGATGGCTATTCCTTTAGACGTGAATCATTACTATCGATTATTTGCATGATCTCCAAACCCCAATCAGATAACACATCCTGCATGAACTTCCGTCCCATCTCCCTCTTAAATCAGGACATTAAAATCCTAGCAAAAATTATAGCTACCCGCCTCAACAAGATAATTGGCAAAATTATACACAACGACCAAGTTGGATTTATGCCAAAGAGGCAAGCAAGCGATAATGTACGTCAAGCTACCCTTTTGGCATATATAGCCAAATAAAGACGCATTCCTACATTCTTCCTGTCTCTAGACATTAGAAAAGCCTTTGATTCAGTAACCTGGCCATACTTACACGACACTCTCCAGAAATTGGGATTCGGTCCCCACTTCACTAGTTGGATATCAGCTCTCTATAACAAACCCCAAACTTATGTAAAATATGCAGGCTACAAATCGGAATATTTTAATATAGAGAGAGGCACACATCAGGGCTGCCCACTTTCCCCCTTACTATTTGCCCTTTTAATAGAACCCTTAGCCCAACACCTTAGATTAGATCCAACTATCACCGGAATAGAACTAGGTGGAATCCAACATAAACTTAGCTTATTTGCAGACGATATCTTATGTAGCGGGTATTTGAATTTAGGGGAGGCATCTGGGTGGTAGTGTAACCCAGATGCACTGATTGTTAGGAAATCTGGGACCCTTTTATGGTTCTTGGAGGACTCTGGTGGTGTGAGGTTCCCTGCGGCCTGCAGGTGGCGTTGTTGCCCTGGGCCGGAGTTAAACCCTCACCACAAGACTGCACCCTTTTTGTCCTTTTCCAGCGCTGGTACAGCAGGGCGGGGAACCTGCTGTGATGCAAAGGGAGAGGAGATAAAAGGGGTGGACGCCCTGAACATGGGGTTCAGAGTCGTAGGTCAGAGTCGCGCCCAGGCACCTTCGGCCTGGGTGCTGGCGTTCCGGAGTTCCGGGCCCAGGTGCCCTTGACTTGGCCGGAGCGGGAGATGGAGTCCATCCCAGGCACCTTTAGCCTGGGTTGAGGTACTATTGAGAAGGCCTGGGGCCCGGTACCTTCGACTGGGTCCCGCAGGGGTGGAGGAATCCGAGGGGGCCCTAAAGCCTTGGGTGCCCGAGTCAGAGATGAGGAGGCCAGGGAGCGTAACCCCTCCAAACAGTCCGGTGCAGCATTGCTGGTGATGGCGGGGCCTCTGGTAACTCTCTTGGACGGATGTCTTCCCTCTGACATGGGCTGCGCTTAGCGAAGGTAATTCACTTTCCATCCTACACGGTCGGTGGCAGCGACCGTACGCCATAACCATTGGTGACACTACAATGGTTAGTTCTATCTAAGGATTGTGCCTCGACCTACTCCCCACCTATACTGAACTGTTCTTAGGTCACAACCTGTCAGTGCTAAGTGACGATTTATTGCTGTTGGAGAATAAATACGAGTTGGACCTTTTCAGTGGTGTGGAACTCCAGTTACTGGGAGCAGAGGGGGTCATTTACAGAAAAGACTTGGCTCTGGGCTATACACACACAACCAGATGGTAAAATAGGTTCTGGCCTTCACCTCTATCCAAGGGAGGACATGGGCCATGGTGTATCTCATCCCTCCTCCCATACCCTCCCCTAGACGAGACAGCAAGCCGAGAAGAAGAAGGGGTGAGAGGGGTGAGGTCGTTACACTTATTATTCCTATCATCCCCCCAAGTCTCAGGCCCAAATCTAATACCCATTCTTAACAAATTTGCTACCATGTCAGAATTAGAGATAAACCCCAAGAAATGTATTGCATTAAACATATCGCCTTCAACAATAGAATTAACATCAGCTAAAATAGCACTACCCTTCACATGGGCTGTAGAGTCAATCCCGTTTTTAGGGATTTACCTTACAGCCTCTTTATCAGACCTATACTCAGCTAACTACCCTAACATTCTAAAACACATCACAAAGCTAATGGATAACTGGTCCCACCTCACTATTTCTTGGATTGGGAAAATAAATGTGGTTAAAATTAACTAAACTACCCAAACTGCTATACCTATTTAGAGTATTACCGATTACAGTCCCCGCCCACTACTTACGTATTATCCAGAAAAGAACATCTAAATTTATATGGGGATCTTCAAAACCGCCTATACCACTCAAAACACTATACTTACCTAAAAACTTAGGAGGTCTAAGAGTACCTAATTTTGCCACTTACTATAGAGCAGCTCACATAGCTAGTTTAGCCAAATATCATGCCACTCAGGAAATACCTTTATGGGTATCAAAAGAGGCCTGCGAATGTGACCCTTTATAGATTTCCAATTTATTATGGCTTCATTCCAAAAACCGTCTTGGCCTAAGTAATCCTATAACTAAACATTACCTATCCATCTGGGATAGATATAAATTTAAACAAAATTTACAATCTCCACACAACCCTCTCCTCTCCTCTCAAAAACCCGAACTTTTACCTGGCTTGGATAAATCCTTTATCTTTTAAAGCATGGTCTTCCTTGGATTTACTGAAATTTCACAATTTTGTTAACTCATCATCCTTTATCCCCTTCCCATCTCTCTGCGAAACATATGGTATCCCACAATCGGAAATGTTCAGATACTTACAAATTAAAAATTTCTTTACACCTAATACTACTTCAGACACTCCTCTGAACCAATTCACTAGTTTTGAATCCGCTTGCAAAAATGACCCACGTGCTAGAGGACTAATCTCCTCCCTTTATTCTCAATTACTAATAAATGCTGAAACGGATAAACCTACCTATGTGCGGAAATGGGAGGAGGACTTGGAATATGTCCTAAATGAGGCAGAATGGTTAAAAATTTGGTCCACAATTAAATCTTCCTCCCCTAATGTAATATCTATGGAACCCAACTATAAAGTACTAACTAGATGGTACTTAGTACCAGCCAAAATTGCTAAATTTACCCCTGACTATCCTGGTCATTGTTTCCACGGCTGCACAGAAGAAGGTACATACAAACACATTTGGTGGTCCTGTCCGACAGTACAAACATTTTGGAAATAAATATATACATATGCCTCCAAAATGTTTAACGTAAGCCTCCAACCCAATCCTACTACGACATTACTTAATCTCAATCCAGATAGTCTGACTCATGCCCAATTTAAACGTTTTATATTTTTGCTCACAGCAGAAAAATAAACCGTGGCGAGAGCTTGGAGAACTCCCTCTTTGGCATTGGCCGAGACAAAACAAAGAATGAACAACGTTATGATACACGCCAAAATGGCGACTATTGAACAAAACCAAATTCCTAAATTCCATAAATTATGGCAACCTTGGATAGAACATTTCTTACTGACAACATTTAATGACTCTGTTTTAATGCCATGGTAGATGATTATGAAGTTATACTGATCATACAGGTCTGACTGTGACTACTGGATCGACCCGGTGGACCCCTCCTCACTACTTCTTCTTTAATCTCTACTCTTCACTTTTATTTTCTACTCTGTCTCTCCTTATACCTCATGATTTTGAAGTTCCATAGGTTACGAATAGTGATGAGCCGAACACCCCCGGGTTCGGTTCGCACCGGAACCCGCAAACGGACCGAAAGTTCGCACGAACTTTAGAACCCTATTAAATACAATGGATGCGAACGTTCGAAATCGAAAGTGCTAATTATAATGACTATTATGCATGTTATTGTCCTAAAAAGGGTTTGGGAACCCGGGTTCTGCACCAGGGGACATGTATCAATGCAAAAAGAAGTTTTAAAAACTGACGTTTTTCTGGAGCAGTCATTTTAATGATGCATAAAGTGAAAAAAAAAAGTCAAATATTCCTTTAAATATCGTACCTGGGGGGTGTCTAAAGTATGCCTGTGAAGTGCCATGTGTTTCCCGTGTTTAGAACTGTCCCTGCACAAAATTACATTTCTAAAGGAAAAAAAGCCATTTAAAACTGCTTGCGGCTTTAATGTAATGTCTGGTCCCGGTAATATGGATGAAAATCTTTAAGAAAAATGGCATAGCTACCCCATCACACCCCCCCCCCCACCCCAGCCCATTACCAGCCCCTTTGGGTCTTGTATGGATATTAAGGGGAACCCCGCACACAAAATAAAAAAGGCCCTATATACTCTGAACAGCCGTATACAGGCGGTGCATACAAGACAGGGACTGTAGGTTTGTTCTTATGTAGAATATGTTTGTAATTTTGAACAGGTACATTGTTTAAGTGTAGCTCCAGCCAAAAAATCTATTTTTAAGCTTTTTGGAAAACATAGGGAAGGGTTATCACCCCTGTAACATTTGTTTTGCTGTCTGTGCAGTGTGCACCTGTTCAGAACAGTTCACATCACTTTCCGTCCTAATGACAAATGTTTTTAGAAAATTTGGGGTTTTTATTGAAACAAGAATTGGTGATAAAGCATCAGTGGAGAGGAGACACTTTTTTTCCCATATTAACTCTTACAGGAGAGAATTTGCCTTCCTAGGGGTAGGTTTCCTCTCACTTCCTGTTGTATCCTTCCGTTTGCAAGGAGGAGTCGTTTGTAAGTTGGATGTTTGAAAGTAGGGGCCTGCCGTATATACTCAGCTGAAATTTGCCCCTTACATGTTGGTGTTGCCACAACACTGTGAGCCCTCACAGTTACTCTTGGTGGGCGCATGAATGGGCCCTGCTGTGAATTATTAGATCAAGAATTGTAATTGCATGCCCCTGTTGAACAGGGGCTGAAAAATTGGGCCTTTGGTGGTGGTGGTGGTGGTGGTGTTGACACAACACTGTAAGGCCTCACAGTTAGTCTTGGTGGGCGCAGGAATGGGCCCTGCTGTGAATTATTAGATCAAGAATTGTAATTACATGCCCCTCTTAAACAGGGGCATAAAAATTGGGCCTTAGGCACTGGTGCCACAACACTGCAACCCCTCACAGATACTGTACTTGGAGCACAGCAATGAGCCCTGTTGCAAAGTATTGCATCAAAAATTGTAATTACACGCCCATGTTAAACAGGGGCTGAAAAATTGGGCCTTAGCCACTGGTGCCACGACACTGCAACCACTCCCAGATACTCTAGTTGGAGTGCAGGAATGAGCCCTGCTGCAAAGCATTGCATAAAAAATTGTAATAACATGCCCCTGTTAAACAGGGGCTGAAAAATTGGGCCTTAGCCACTGGTGGCGGCACCCAGAAACAAAAATGTTCTTCCAAGCTATCATCATCAATCAGATCATTGAGGAGGAGGAGGATAGTCAGTCAACATAACAGGACAGTCTCTCAGCATCAGCATCAGTCTTGAAGGGATGTGACATTTGAAAATAAATTAGTCTGTTATATCAGCTTCAGGTGTTTGGTAGCTGGTGGTGATCCAAGACTGGTTCATCTTTATGAAGGTCAGTCAATCAACAGAGTTGGTGGACAGGCGCACCCTGTGATCCGTGACAAATCCTCCAGCAGCACTGAATGTGCGTTCTGAAAGAACGCTGGATGCAGGACAGGCCAGTAGCTCAATTGCATACTGTGCAAGCTCTGGCCAGTGATCCATCCTCAAGACCCAGTAAGCCAGAGGATTTTCGGTGGGGAAGGTGTCCAAGTCTGACCTTGCGCCTAGGTATTCCTGCACCATGTATATCAGACGCTGGTGATGGTTGCTGGAACTGATCATACCTTGGGGCTGCGGACTAAAGAATTGTCTGAACGCATCGGTCAGACGGCCACCTTCCCCACCGCTCCTTCTTTGACTGACCGAAGCCTCAGCAACTCGTTGTCCAGGACCAGGAGTTTGTAACCTCCCAGTCTCTGGGAACGCGTTGCACAGACCTTTCTGCAAGGCCTCCCAGAGTTGTCTCATCCTCTGCTCCCTCTGCAACGGTAAGATAAGGTCCGCAACCTTACCCTTGTACCGTGGATCAAGGAGAGTGGCCAGCCAGTAATGGTCCCTCTCCTTGATCCGAAGAATACGAGGATCCTTCCGCAGACTTTGCAGGATCAGGGAGGCAAACAAACAAGAAATGGCGCGCAATAACCATGTAGACATATATAACCCCAATTGAGTGCAATGAAAAATAGAAAATAGATGAGATAAGTTAAACATGAAAATAAATAAAAATAATAAAAAAATAAAATATATAATAAAAAAATAAAATAAATATAATTATAAATATAAAATTAATAAAAATAAATAAATGTGAAAATATGAAGAGATATATATAACAGAAAATAACATCAATAGGTTATGATACACAGTAAATGCTATGTGATATATAGGAATGGTCTAAGAAGAAGTCCATAAAATCTATCAACATACTATGGTGTATGTAGGAGAAGACAGGGATGCAGGGGATCCACTTTGCACAGGGCAGCCATCATAGATGAACAGAAACCATGTTCTGAGTAAGACTGAAAAGCAAGGAGAGAGGCGCCTCTAAGTGCAGCAGTACAAAAAAAAAATTTATAGTAGATATAAAACACTCACATGGAGATGAGTTAGTACAGGCATGTACAGAATGTCAGGATGACGGCCAGCAGCTGCAGATCACAGTACACAGTGATCCAGCTCAGCTATGTGCAACAGGAGTGTCTCTAATAGATGGATAAGCCGGCTCCAGGGACAGCAGTCCTGTTGGATGTTTCAAAAGCGAGACTTGGAGTACACCAGTGGCTGGATAGCAGGGAGTGACGTCATCAGAGATGGACGCGTTTCATGAGCGTGCAGGCTAGCGATGTCCTGGCAAGCCACGCTCCTTTTTCAACATGACATGAGGGCGGAAGTATGTAGACGCCAGTTATAGAGGAAAGAGGAAGTTGATAGGGTGGCGCTGGGGGAAGGTAGTAGCCAATTGAAGGAGGGAAAGGGAGGTCATGTGATAAGAATCACAGAGAGAAGAAACTGGAGTGAAAGTAAACAGAATACGTAAAAAAATAAAGGAAAAAAGAAAAGGGAAAAAGGAAATAGGAAGAAAATATAGGGGGAGCTGTGACTACAGGGCTAAATAAGATAAATATATAACAATGGTTTCATAAAATAATAAGGATATGAATATAAATAGTTAGTCATTTAAATAAAAGCAAGCCAAATTGAGTAAAAATAAAATGACCATAAACTAATGACACAGAACACAAGCGAAAAATTGTGGCTGTGCAAAAGAATATATATATATATATATATAATAAATAAGTAAATGGGATCACTATAATCAATAAAACGGGGATATACAGGAGAAAGATATCTCCTTATGAATGCTAATAGGGAAATGAATGGGGAAAAAAGAAAAATAGAAGGAAGGAATAGGAGTGACACAGGGAATGTCACTACAGTAACATGGGGAAGGAGAAAAAAAAAAAGGGGAGAAGGGGGGGGAGGGAAGGGGGGGAAGAAGGGAAAGGGAGAGGGGGAAAAAAAGAACGAATGGCACAGAATTCTACAGAAGGGAAATGGGTTATTAGGTAACACTAGGATTGGGAAAGAAATATAGAAGAAAATATATATTTTTGTCATATGGATAGACATAAAATATAATATAAATATAAAAGGACATAGGGATATTAACACAGATGTGAGGATATATAAGTACCTATACAGGACTAGTGAGATAAGTTCATCAGACTGAGTACAGTGATATGTACTGTGTCCACTGTCCTGATGCCCAGAGAAACATATATATATATATAAATTGGACTGAGAGCACCTATAGTCACATTAAACATATACACAAAGTATAATAATCAGTAATATGACAATATAATCAAGAAAAAGTATAAAAATTATTTAAAAATACACATATAGGTATATATGTGTATACATAAAAAAGATCACACATACATGCCTAAATATACATGTGTAAGCACATACACATTTACGTACATATACACATACATATACACACCCATATAAAAAATATATATATGTAGAATATATGAAAATGATCATATTAAAATTATAAAATATAAAATATCTACTAATAAATGGAGGCCCATGGGGGTATACAATAATATCAAGTGGGTGGAAATCAAGGTGAGAGAGTACAGTTCAAAGATATATGTAAAATAATTTATAAAATGGTGGAGATCTCAATTCCTTCGTTTATACCGCCAGGTGAGAGAACATCCAAAGTATAGATCCAAAAAGTTTCCCTAGCACATAATTTTTTGAATCGTTCTGCCGCTGTAAATGAGCTGGGGATCTGTTCGATCACCCAGACCTTTAAGCCACTGGTGGATTTTTTGTGGGCTGCACAGAAGTGTCTGGGGACACTGTGGGGATCAGTGCCTCCTTCTATTAACCTCCTATGTTCCCCGAACCTGACTCGTAGAGCTCGTATAGTGCGGCCGATGTACATAAGGCCGCAAGGGCAACTTAGGCCGTACACTACAAAATCAGATGAGCAGTTGTAAAACTCCTTAAGTGGGAAGGTTTTACCCTTAGTGGTAAAGGATTTTTGTCCATGATGGACAAAATGACAAGTTTTGCATAGACTTTTTTTGCATTTGTACATGCCAACTAGTGGTATGAGAACTAATGGTGTAGTGGTACAGGCACGATAACGGAGCTTGCTAGGAGCCAGTTTACTTTTAAGGTTTGGTGCTCTGCGATACGTCACTTTAGGGCGTACAGGAATGATTAATTTAAGGGCTGGATCCTGCAAAAGGATCTTCCAATGGTTGGCAAGGATGCCTTCCATTTTCTTGTATTCAGAATGGAAGGTGGTGGTGAAATGGAGTGAGTGATTCTCCGTCTCACGAACCATCTTGGCAGGTTTGCCCTTGAGGTAAAAGAGGAAAGCCTTTTCAATAAGATCATCCGGGTACCCTTTCTCACTGAATTTTTTCTTCAGGAGCTCACTTTGGTTGATGTAATCAGAATCTCTAGTACAGTTCTGTCTGAGTCGGCAGAACTGTCCTTTTGGAATGTTATTAATCCATTTGGGGAAATGGCAGCTCTTATGGTGAAGGTAAGAGTTGCCAGCAGTGGGCTTAATATAATTTTTAGAGATAATGGCCATGGTTTCTCGATCAAAGGCTAACTCCAAATCCAAAAAAGGAAGAGAGGTAGGGTTGCTGACATAAGTAAAAGATAGGCCAAAGGGATTACTATTACAATGGTCTACAAATGATGGAATAGTGTCTACAGAACCGTCCCAAATAACAATAAGGTCGTCAATATAGCAAGCCGTAAAAAATAATATTTTTGGAGAAGGGATTCTTATTATTGTAAATATACTCTCTCTCCCAAAATCCCATCGCTAAGTTAGCATATGAGGGTGCAAAATTGGCGCCCATTGCAGTTCCCTGTAACTGTAAATAAAAATCGTCATCAAATTTAAAATAGTTGTGAGTGAGACAAAAAGTGGTGGCATCTATGATGAATGAAGCTTGACGGGGGTTAATCAGAGGATCGTGCGAGAGGAAAAACTCCAGAGCCCGGAGACCGAAAGCATGGGGGATGGAGGTGTATAGGGAATTGACATCAAGTGAGAGCCAAAGGTAAGTGTGTTCCCATTGGTACACGGAAAGTGATTCCATCAAGTGGCTCCCGTCTTTAATATATGAGTCTAATTGTTGGACTATGGGCTAAAGGAATTGATCCACGTATAAACTGAGCCCCGTGGTGATGCTGTCCATCGCAGCCACTATCGGTCTCCCTGGAGGATTATCCAGACTTTTGTGCACTTTGGGAAGGTGATAAAAGTAGGGGATGTGATAAAAGTCTGGATAATCCTCCAGGGAGACCGATAGTGGCTGGATGGACAGCATCACCACGGGGCTCAGTTTATACGTGGATCAATTCCTTCACCAAACCTTAAAAGTAAACTGGCTCCTAGCAAGCTCCGTTATCGTGCCTGTACCACTACACCATTAGTTCTCATACCACTAGTTGGCATGTACAAATGCAAAAAAAGTCTATGCAAAACTTGTCATTTTGTCCATCATGGACAAAAATCCTTTACCACTAAGGGTAAAACCTTCCCACTTAAGGAGTTTTACAACTGCTCATCTGATTTTGTAGTGTACGGCCTAAGTTGCCCTTGCGGCCTTATGTACATCGGCCGCACTATACGAGCTCTACGAGTCAGGTTCGGGGAACATAGGAGGTTAATAGAAGGAGGCACTGATCCCCACAGTGTCCCCAGACACTTCTGTGCAGCCCACAAAAAATCCACCAGTGACTTAAAGGTCTGGGTGATCGAACAGATCCCCAGCTCATTTACAGCGGCAGAACGATTCAAAAAATTATGTGCTAGGGAAACTTTTTGGATCTATACTTTGGATGTTCTCTCACCTGGCGGTATAAACAAAGGAATTGAGATCTCCACCATTTTATAAATTATTTTACATATATCTTTGAACTGTACTCTCTCACCTTGATTTCCACCCACTTGATATTATTGTATACCCCCATGGGCCTCCATTTATTAATAGATATTTTATATTTTATAATTTTAATATGATCATTTTCATATATTCTACATATATATATTTTTTATATGGGTGTGTATATGTATGTGTATATGTACGTAAATGTGTATGTGCTTACACATGTATATTTAGGCATGCATGTGTGATCTTTTTTATGTATACACATATATACCTATATGTGTATTTTTAAATAATTTTTATACTTTTTCTTGATTATATTGTCATATTACTGATTATTATACTTTGTGTATATGTTTAATGTGACTATAGGTGCTCTCAGTCCAATTTATATATATATATGTTTCTCTGGGCATCAGGACAGTGGACACAGTACATATCACTGTACTCAGTCTGATGAACTTATCTCACTAGTCCTGTATAGGTACTTATATATCCTCACATCTGTGTTAATATCCCTATGTCCTTTTATATTTATATTATATTTTATGTCTATCCATATGACAAAAATATATATTTTCTTCTATATTTCTTTCCCAATCCTAGTGTTACCCAATAACCCATTTCCCTTCTGTAGAATTCTGTGCCATTCGTTCTTTTTTTCCCCCTCTCCCTTTCCCTTCTCCCCCCCCCCTTCCCTCCCCCCCCCCCTTCTCCCCCTTTTTTTGTTTTTCTCTCCTTCCCCATGTTACTGTAGTGACATTCCCTGTGTCACTCCTATTCCTTCTTTCTATTTTTCTTTTTTCCCCATTCATTTCCCTATTAGCATTCATAAGGAGATATCTTTCTCCTGTATATCCTGTGAGGGGGTTAACTCGGTAGCGGGTGTGTGTGACCCCCTGGTTGGGCTCCCCACACAAAAACAGGGCCAGCAGACGGAGGTTGTGGTTTTCAAAATCAAAAGGTGCGGTTTATTTCTCTATGTACAGTGACAAAAACACAGCAAAGCCAAAAAGAAACAAACAAAATAAATCCTGGTCAGTTTGACCTCTGACTAAACATGCAGGTTTCCTAAACTAACAACTGGGATCAGCCTGGTGCTGTCCTAGTCCCTAAGTCCCTGGTTTAGTAAAAGTCCAAACAAATAGCCACACAGGCTTTGCCTCACCGCACAGGGGTTCACTCTCCCTAGACAGTCCACACAGGTCTGGTTCCAGGCATGAGCTAACATCTAATGAAGCTGGGAGTTCTTATAGAGGCCTAAATGAGCTGACAAGCTTCAGCTGGTCTCATCAACTCCCTGTCTCACGACGCCCAGCACTCTCCCTAGAGGTATGAGTCATTCATGAGCCCACTAGCCTCAGCTGGGCTTCATCAACTCCCTAGTTGTATAAGTCGGCATAAAGCCTGAATCTGGGAGAAATATATCTACCCCCCTGGATGCAACCAGGTGACTTTACCTTCCTGCTGTCACATACCCCCCCCTCTTGTTTTAACCTCGGGGTTGGAACACCAGCAATCAGGCATTCATGTACTCGAGACAAAGCATCCACATTCCCCATTTGAACGCCAGGGCGATGCTTTACTGTGAAGTTGAATTCCTGTAGGGCCAGGAACCACCTATTCACTCTTCTATTTGTCTCCTTGTTTTGAGCCATCCACTTTAACGGAGCGTGATCCGTAACCATGTCAAAGTGCCTACCTAGCAGATAGTACCGAAGGGAATCTAGAGCCCACTTCACCGCTAAACACTCCTTTTCAACCGTGGCGTAATTTACCTCATGGGACTTCAATTTCCTGCTGAGGTAAATGACTGGGTGCTCTTCCCCGTTCCAGACCTGGGACAATACTGCTCCTAACCCCACATCTGACGCATCACTTTGTACGACAAAGTCTTTAGAGAAGTCGGGTGAGTACAACACTGGCTGGCTACATAAGGCTTGTTTCAAGAATTGGAATGCTGCCTCAGCCTCGGGGGTCCATTTAATCATGACCGACCCTTTCCCTTTCGTCAGGTTGGTTAGGGGCACAGCCTTAGAAGCAAAGTGGGGAATGAAGCGCCGATAATAACCCGCGATTCCCAGAAAGGCTTGTACCTGCTTCTTGCTGTTGGGACGTGGCCAACTCTGGATGGCCTCGACTTTGTTGAGTTGGGGTTTTATTACTCCCCTGCCAATGGTGTACCCAAGATATTTGGCCTCCTCCTGCCCAATGGTACACTTCTTGGGGTTAGCCGTAAAACCCCGCTTCCCGGATAGAGTCTAGGACTGCTTGCACTTTTGGCAGATGTGAGGCCCAATCTGTGCTATGGACAATTACGTCATCCAGGTAAGCCGCAGCATACTTCCGATGGGGCCTCAGTATCTGGTCCATTTTCCGCTGGAATGTGGCCGGTGCATTCTGTAACCCGAACGGCATTCTCTTATATTGGAACGCCCCGTCTGGGGTTACAAATGCGGTTTTCTCTTTGGCCGACTTGGCCAGGGGAATTTGCCAATACCCTTTTGTGAGGTCAAGAGTCGTCATGTATCGGGCTGTTCCCAGCCGGTCGATCAACTCATCTATACGTGGCATGGGGTAGGTGTCAAATTTTGTAACTTTGTTCAACTGACGAAAATCGTTACAAAATCGCCAGCTCCCATCCGGTTTAGGCACCAACACAATGGGACTAGACCAATCACTTTGGGACTCCTCTATCCCTCCAGGCTTTCAACAGATTAACGTGATATATCTGTTCGGGCTTTCGCCTTCCTGGTTGTCTGACCTTGTAATTCACTTCGCTCACTTTTTCCATTATCTCGTAGGGGCCTTGCCATTTGGCAAGGAATTTACTTTCAACCGTAGGGACAAGTACCAATATCCTATCCCCCGGGGAAAAGGTACGGGTCTTTGCTCCACGGTTGTACACTCTCTGCTGTGCCAACTGCGCTTGGGCCAAATGTTCCTTCACGATGGGCATTACCTGTGCAATTCGATCTTGCATCAGGGCGACATGCTCAATCACACTCCTGTGGGGAGAACTCTCACTTTCCCAAGTTTCCTTGGCAATATCCAACAGCCCTCTTGGGTGTCTCCCATACAGTAACTCAAAGGGGGAGAATCCCGTAGAGGATTGGGGCACCTCCCTAATAGCAAACATCAAATAAGGAAGTAGACAGTCCCAATCCTTTCCATCTCTATCCACCACTTTCTTCAACATTTGTTTTAGGGTTTTGTTGAATCTTTCAACCAGCCCATCGGTTTGGGGGTGATACACAGATGTACGCAATTGCGTCACTTTGAGCAATTTACACAGCTCTTTCATAACCCGGGACATAAAGGGTGTACCTTGGTCCGTAAGCAGTTCTTTACAAATACCCACCCGGCTAAAAACAAGAGATAGCTCTTTGGCTATGGTTTTGGCCAAGGTATTTCTGAGAGGGATCGCTTCTGGATAACGGGTGGCATAGTCCATTATAACCAATATGTACTGGTGCCCCCTAGCGGACTTGATTATAGGACCTACCAAATCCATTGCGATTCTCTCAAACGGGACCTCAATGATGGGTAGAGGGACCAGCGGGCTACGGAAATGTGGCATCGGGGCCGACCTCTGACACACAGGGCAGGAGGAACAATAATTTTCTATGTCCTTCATCACCCCAGGCCAATAGAATCTCTGTAATACCCTCTCTCGGGTTTTCTCTGTCCCCAGATGACCTCCAAGAATGTGCCCATGGGCCAACTCCAACACCAACTTCCTGTAAGGTTTGGGCACCACCAGCTGCTCAACGGTTTCTTCTGCCCTTTTTGCCACCCGATACAGTAGGTCCTTCTCTACGCTGAAGTATGGGTAAGTGCAGGTATTATCTGGGTTCACTAACTCGCCATCTATTTCCACTACGTTTTCCCGTGCCTTTATTAGGGTGGGGTCTTTTAACTGTTCTGTGGCAAAATTTTCCCTGTGAACCTCCAGATCAGAAAACTCCACAGACGGTAGGTTTTCGTCTGAGGAGGTGGGCTCCTCTCCAGTTTCTTGAGTCTCCCCTGCAAATACTGACAAGGGAAATTCTGGAGAGTCCTCACCACTCTCAGAGGAGTTCTGGCTATCACATTCCTGGTACATAGGGGCACCAGTGGGGGGCTCAGGATCATCCCACAGTTCCCAGAACTTCGGAAAATCCCTTCCCACAATGGCGTCATGCGGTAACTAGGGATGAGCTTCGTGTTCGAGTCGAACATACGTTCGACTCGAACATCGGCTGTTCGATCGTTCGACGAAGATCGAACGATTTGGGCCGTTCGCGCCAAATTCGAGTGACGCGAACAGCCCACAATGCACTACGCCATCGCAGTGTCATCCAGGCGCTGTGATTGGCCAAGCATGCACTGTGACCCCGCATGCTTGGCCAATCACAGCGCCGGCAGCGAGGAGAGCAATGATTGGCCACAGGCAGGATGCCTGTGGCCAATTATTGCTGAGGGTGTTTAGTACACGCCCCACACTATAAAAGGCCGCCAGCACGGCGGCCTAGTGTAGTGTGTTCCGGAGCAGGGATAGAGCAGCATAGGCAGGGACAGTGACTGTTATTTCTTTCTTGCTTAACCTGGATTCCTTTAGTTTAGGGAAAGAGAAGGATAGGTAGGGAGAGTGTCAGTGTGTTTTGTGCTTGTGCTATAGTGTGCTTAAAAAAAACATTTATTCTAGGGACAGAAAACTGTAGGTAGGGACAGTGTCAGTTTCTTTCACTCTGCAAGTCCTTGTTTCCAGGGACCTGGAAGGACAGTGAGTGAATTGTCCTTGTGCTATATTGTGCTTAAAAAAACATTTATTCTAGGGACAGAAAACTGTAGGTAGGGAGAGTGTCAGTTTCTTTCACTCTGCAAGTCCTTGTTTCCAGGGACCTGGAAGGACAGTGAGTGAATTGTCCTTGTGCTATATTGTGATTAAAAAAAACATTTTTTCTAGGGACAGAAAACTGTAGGTAGGGAGAGTGTTTTTTTTCTTTCACTCTGCAAGTCCTTGTTTCCAGGGACCTGGAAGGACAGTGAGTGAATTGTCCTTGTGCTATATTGTGCTTAAAAAAAACATTTTTTCTAGGGACAGAAAACTGTAGGTAGGGAGAGTGTTTTTTTTCTTTCACTCTGCAAGTCCTTGTTTCCAGGGACCTCTAAGGACAGTGAGTGAATTGTCCTTGTGCTATATTGTGCTTAAAAAAAACATTTATTCTAGGGACAGAAAACTGTAGGTAGGGAGAGTGTCAGTTTATTTCACTCTGCAAGTCCTTGTTTCCAGGGACCTGGAAGGACAGTGAGTGAATTGTCCTTGTGCTATATTGTGATTAAAAAAAACATTTATTCTAGGGACAGAAAACTGTAGGTAGGGACAGTGTCAGTTTCTTTCACTCTGCAAGTCCTTGTTTCCAGGGACCTGGAAGGACAGTGAGTGAATTGTCCTTGTGCTATATTGTGCTTAAAAAAACATTTATTCTAGGGACAGAAAACTGTAGGTAGGGAGAGTGTCAGTTTCTTTCACTCTGCAAGTCCTTGTTTCCAGGGACCTGTAAGGACAGTGAGTGAATTGTCCTTGTGCTATATTGTGATTAAAAAAAACATTTTTTCTAGGGACAGAAAACTGTAGGTAGGGAGAGTGTTTTTTTTCTTTCACTCTGCAAGTCCTTGTTTCCAGGGACCTGGAAGGACAGTGAGTGAATTGTCCTTGTGCTATATTGTGCTTAAAAAAAACATTTTTTCTAGGGACAGAAAACTGTAGGTAGGGAGAGTGTTTTTTTTCTTTCACTCTGCAAGTCCTTGTTTCCAGGGACCTGGAAGGACAGTGAGTGAATTGTCCTTGTGCTATATTGTGCTTAAAAAAAAACATTTTTTCTAGGGACAGAAAACTGTAGGTAGGGAGAGTGTTTTTTTTCTTTCACTCTGCAAGTCCTTGTTTCCAGGGACCTCTAAGGACAGTGAGTGAATTGTCCTTATGCTATATTGTGCTTAAAAAAAAACATTTATTCTAGGGACAGAAAACTGTAGGTAGGGAGAGTGTCAGTTTATTTCACTCTGCAAGTCCTTGTTTCCAGGGACCTGGAAGGACAGTGAGTGAATTGTCCTTGTGCTATATTGTGATTAAAAAAAACATTTATTCTAGGGACAGAAAACTGTAGGTAGGGACAGTGTCAGTTTCTTTCACTCTGCAAGTCCTTGTTTCCAGGGACCTGGAAGGACAGTGAGTGAATTGTCCTTGTGCTATATTGTGCTTAAAAAAACATTTATTCTAGGGACAGAAAACTGTAGGTAGGGAGAGTGTCAGTTTATTTCACTCTGCAAGTCCTTGTTTCCAGGGACCTGTAAGGACAGTGAGTGAATTGTCCTTGTGCTATATTGTGATTAAAAAAAACATTTTTTCTAGGGACAGAAAACTGTAGGTAGGGAGAGTGTTTTTTTTCTTTCACTCTGCAAGTCCTTGTTTCCAGGGACCTGGAAGGACAGTGAGTGAATTGTCCTTGTGCTATATTGTGATTAAAAAAAACATTTTTTCTAGGGACAGAAAACTGTAGGTAGGGAGAGTGTTTTTTTTCTTTCACTCTGCAAGTCCTTATTTCCAGGGACCTGTAAGGACAGTGAGTGAATTGTCCTTGTGCTATATTGTGCTTAAAAAAAACATTTATTCTAGGGACAGAAAACTGTAGGTAGGGAGAGTGTTTTTTTTCTTTCACTCTGCAAGTCCTTGTTTCCAGGGACCTGTAAGGACAGTGAGTGAATTGTCCTTGTGCTATATTGTGATTAAAAAAAATATTTTTTCTAGGGACAGAAAACTGTAGGTAGGGAGAGTGTCAGTTTCTTTCACTGTGAAAGTCCTTGTTTCAAGGGACAGAGAAGGACACCTGAAGGTAGCCCTTATTGCTTTTTTCCCATCTCCCTGCAGGCCATCTATTAGAATGTCTGGAAGGCAAACAAGGAGAGGCAGACAGTCAGGAGGCAATAAAAGAGGGCAAGCAGGCTCTGTGTCTGGGGGCAACAGTGCTGGTCGTGGACGCGGTGCATTGTCATCAGCACATGGCCATGGGACACGCTTGTCCTTCTTTTCGGCAGCTGGACATGTTGAGCCACATCATGCCGAAGACTTGGTAGAGTGGATGACCAAGCCCTCCTCCTCCTCCTCATCCTCTCTCACCCAGGCTCAGGGTACTGGAAAAACAGCTGCCAAAGCGTCGTCTTCCCTGGTATCAATGTCAGACAAATCATCAGTCACTCCTTCCCTAGACCCACCATGTCCTCCTCCTGAGGAGTCCCCCGAACTGTTTCAGCACAGTGTTGGGTACATGCTCCAGGAGGATGCCCAGCGTTTCGAAGGGTCTGATGATGAAACCCAGCTAGAGGAAGGCAGTAGCGTGAGAGCAGACAGAGGGGATGCTCAAGAAGGACACCAATCTGGCAGTCATGTTCCAGCAGCTGCAGCATACTGCCAGATTGGCTCCAGTGATGAGGAGGGAGGGGATGATGAGGTCACTGACTCCACGTGGGTGCCTAATAGGAGAGAGGAGGAGGAGGAGGATGAGGAGGAGGCACATCTCCAACGAGGCAGGATGCCCTTTGGTGGCCAGCGTAAGGGCAGTACACCGACGGAATCACACCGCAGAGCTCCGCCTGTGCAGGGCGCTGCCTCTGCCCGTCATTCAAAAAGTTCTTTGGTGTGGGCCTTTTTTGAGGCTAGTGCATCAGATCGCACAGCTGCTGTTTGCAACATATGTCTCAAGCGTATATCGCGTGGCCAAAACATCAGCCGCTTGGGTACCACATGCCTGACCAGACATATGTTGACCTGCCATGCAGCTCGTTGGCAAGCCTACCTCAAAGACCCACACCAAAGAACAAAGCGGACCTCTCCTTGCACCGCATCAGCTGGGATCTCCAACCCCACTATAACTTCAGTCCTCTCTGAAACATGCACTGAGAGGAATGAAGGTGTAGAATTAGGTGTGTCACAGCCAAGTACTTGCGCCCACTCTGCTAGCAGTACACCGACGTCCGATTCTAGCAGGCAAATTTCCCTGCCCCAGCTGCTGGACCGTCGAAAGAAGTTCACTCCCAGCCATCCACATGCCCAGCGGTTGAATGCTAGCTTGGCTAAATTGCTAGCGCTTCAACTGCTGCCTTTTCAGTTGGTAGACTCGGCCCCCTTCCGTGAGTTTGTGCAATGTGCGGTTCCTCAGTGGCAGGTTCCCAAACGCCACTTTTTCTCACGGAAGGCTATTCCGGCTCTCTACCGGCATGTGGAAGGCAATGTCTTGGCCTCGCTGGACAGGGCGGTCAGCGGTAAGGTGCATATTACCGCTGACTCATGGTCCAGCAGGCATGGACAGGGACGTTACCTTTCTTTCACGGCCCATTGGGTCACTCTTTTGGCAGCTGGGAAGGATTCAGGACAAGGTGCAGTAGTGTTGGAGGTTGTCCCACCGCCACGCCTCCAAAATGCTACTACTGGTTGTGACACACCTCTCTCCTCCACCCCCTCCTCTTCTTCTTCCTCCATGGCCTCTTCCTGTGGTTTGTCCTATGAACCAGCGGTGCTCCGTAGCCGTTCACGGGGCTACGCAAGTACGCAGGCAAAAAGATGCCATGCCGTGCTTGCGCTGGTGTGTTTGGGGGACAGAAGCCACACTGGGGCAGAGGTCCTGTCTGCTCTGCAGGGCCAGGCCGAGAGGTGGTTGACGCCACGCCAGCTTAAGCCAGGAATGGTGGTTTGCGACAATGGCACCAACCTCCTCTCCGCCCTCCGACAGGGACAACTGACCCATGTGCCCTGTGTGGCTCACGTCCTTAACCTGGTGGTGCAGCGCTTCTTGGGCAGGTACCCGGGCTTACAGGATGTCCTGAGGCAGGCCAGGAAAGTCTGTGTGCATTTCCGCAGATCTTATAATGCCAGTGCTCGCCTGGCTGAGCTGCAAAAGGAGTTGAACCTGCCCAAGAACCGCCTTATATGTGACATGCCCACCAGGTGGAACTCAACGTTGGCCATGCTGCAGCGGCTGCACACGCAGCAGAGGGCCATCAATGAGTACCTGTGCGACTACGGCACCAGGACAGGGTCAGGGGAGCTTGGTTTTTTTTCTCCACGCCAGTGGGGCATGATCAGGGATGCATGCACTGTCCTGGCACCATTTGAGGAGGCCACGAGGATGGTGAGCAGTGACAGTGCATGCATCAGTGACACTGTACCTCTTGTCCACCTGTTGGAGCACACGCTGCGTGGAATAATGGACAGGGCACTTGAGGCAGAACAGAGGCAGGAAGAGGAGGACTTCCTTGCCTCTCAAGGCCCCCTTTACCCAGACAGTGTTCCTTCTGTCCCACCCATCGCACAGGAAGAGGAGGAGGAGGAGGAGGAGGAGGAGGAGGATTGTGTCAGCATGGAGGTGGAGGCTGGCACTCAGCATCATCAGCAGCAGTCTTTTAGGGATGATTTACAGTCCCAAGAAACCAGTGGACTTGTACGTGGCTGGGAGGAGGTGGCTGCGGATCATGTCGTCCTTAGTGACCCAGAGGACTCCGGAGCGAATGCCTCAGCAAACCTACGCTGCATGGCCTCCCTGATCCTGCAAAGTCTGCGGAAGGATCCTCGTATTCTTCGGATCAAGGAGAGGGACCATTACTGGCTGGCCACTCTCCTTGATCCACGGTACAAGGGTAAGGTTGCGGACCTTATGTTACCGTCGCAGAGGGAGCAGAGGATGAGACAACTCCGGGAGGCCTTGCAGAAAGGTCTGTGCAACGCGTTCCCAGAGACTGGGAGGTTGCAAACTCCTGGTCCTGGACAACGAGTTGCTGAGGCTTCGGCCAGTCAAAGAAGGAGCGGTGGGGAAGGTGGCCGTCTGACCGATGCGTTCAGACAATTCTTTAGTCCGCAGCCCCAAAGTATGATCGGTTCCAGCAACCATCGCCAGCGTCTGATAAACATGGTGCAGGAATATCTAGGGGCAAGGTCAGACTTGGACACCTTCCCCACCGAAAATCCTCTGGCTTACTGGGTCTTGAGGATGGATCACTGGCCAGAGCTTGCACAGTATGCAATTGAGCTACTGGCCTGTCCTGCATCCAGCGTTCTTTCGGAACGCACATTCAGTGCTGCTGGAGGATTTGTCACGGATCACAGGGTGCGCCTGTCCACCGACTCGGTTGATCGACTGACTTTCATCAAGATGAACCAGTCTTGGATCACCACCAGCTACCACACACCTGATGCTGATATAACAGACTAATTGATTTTAACATGTCACATCCCTTCAAGACTGATGCTGATGCTGAGTGCCTGTGCTGTTATGTTGACTGGCTATCCTCCTCCTCCGAGTCCTCAATGATACGATTGATGATGATAGCTTGTAAGATCATTTTTGTTTATGGGTGCCGCCACCAGTGCCTAACGCCCAATTTTTCAGCCCCTGTTTAACAGGGGCGTGTAATTACAATTTTTGAAGCAATACTTTGCAACAGGGCTCATTGCTGTGCTCCAAGTACAGTATCTGTGAGGAGTTGCAGTGTTGTGCCACCAGTGCCTAAGGCCCAATTTTTCAGCCCCTGTTTAACAGGGGCGTGTCATTACAATTTTTGAAGCAATACTTTGCAACAGGGCTCATTGCTGTGCTCCAAGTACAGTATCTGTGAGGAGTTGCAGTGTTGTGCCACCAGTGCCTAAGGCCCAATTTTTCAGCCCCTGTTTAACAGGGGCGTGTCATTACAATTTTTGAAGCAATACTTTGCAACAGGGCTCATTGCTGTGCTCCAAGTACAGTATCTGTGAGGGGTTGCAGTGTTGTGCCACCAGTGCCTAAGGCCCAATTTTTCAGCCCCTGTTCAACAGGGGCATGTAATTACAATTCTTGATCTAATAATTCACAGCAGGGCCCATTGCTGCACCCACCAAGAGTAACTGTCAGGGCTTACAGTGTTGTGGCACCAGCACCACCATCAAAGGCCCAATTTTTACTACCACTGTTCAACAATTATATGTAATTAAAATTCCTGATATAATAGTTGACAGCAGGGCGTTCCAGCACCAACCAAGAGTAACTGTGAGTGCTTACAGTGTTGTGCCAACACCAACAACTAAGGGGCCTATTTCTGCAGAGTATATACGGCAGGTCCCTACTTTCAAACATCCAACTTACAAACGACTCCTACTTGCAAACGCAAGAAGACAACAGGAAGTGAGAGGAAATCTACCACTAGGAAGGAAAATTCTCTCCTGTAAGAATAAATATGGGAGAAAGGTGTCTCCTCTGTACTGATGCTTTATCAGCAATCCTTGTTTCAAGAAAAACACCACATTTCAAAAACAGTTGTCATTGGGACGGAAAGTGAGGTGAAATGTTCTGAACAGGGGCACAGACAGCAAAACAAATGTTACAGGGGTGATAACCCTTACCTATGTTTTCCAAAAAGTTTAAAAATAGATTTTTGGTCTGGAGCTACACTTCAACAATGTACCTGTTCAAAATTACAAACAGATTCTACATAAGAACAAACCTACAGTCCCTGTCTTGTATGCACCGCCTGTATAGGGCTGTTCAGAGTATATAGGGCCTTTTTTATTTTATGTGCGGGGTTCCCCTTAATATCCATACAAGACCCAAAGGGGCTGGTAATGGGCTGGGGTAGGGGGGGGGTCATGGGGTAGCTATGCCATTTTTCTTAAAGAATTTCATCCATATTACCGGGACCAGACATTACATTAAAGCCGCAAGCAGTTTTAAATGGCTTTTTTTTCCTTTAGAAGTGTCATTTTGTGCAGGGACAGTTCTAAACACGGGAAACACGTGGCACTTCACAGGCATACTTTAGACACCCCCCAGGTACGATATTTAAAGGAATATTTGACTTTTTTTTTTTCACTTTTTGCATCATTAAAATGACTGCTCCCGAAAAACGACCGTTTTTAAAACTTCTTTTTGCATTGATACATGTCCCCTGGTGCAGAACCCGGGTTCCCAAACCCTTTTTAGGACAATAACATGCATAATAGTTGTTATAATTAGCACTTTAGAATTCGAACGTTCGCATCCATTGTATTTAATAGGGTTCTAATGTTCGTTCGAACTTTCGGTCCGTTCGCGGGTTCTGGTGCGAACCGAACCCGGGGGTGTTCGGCTCATCACTAGCGGTAACTGAGATACTAAGCCCACTGGATGAGAGAGGGTACCTTTGGGGGTCTCGAAACACACTGTAGTCACTGGATACTCTCGGGTGTCCCCATGCACACAAATAACAGCTACCTTGCTATTCCCAGAGACCTCTGTTTTAACTAATTCAGCCTTTATCAGGGTCACAAGGCTACCTGAATCCAGTAATACCACAACATTTCTACCATTAATACACATTTTGCATAAATGTTTCTCAGTTCCTCGAATGGCAGTGCATGCGACTGTCGCACACAGCGACTGACGTCTGCCCGTCAGAAAGTCACACTGCATGGGTTCCTCCACAACCGGGCAATTGGCTGCAATATGTCCCGCTTGCCGGCAGCGGTAGCAAACGATCCTTCTTGCGGCCTCTTGAGCCGCTGATTTCCCAGGCTGTTCTCGCCAAACTTGGGGTAGAGCTCCCACCCTCTCACTCTCTCCACCCTCACCCCTTGGAATCCTCTTATCCGCCCCTGGGGATGGTCTGGTCTTAGGGTGGAAAGTCCGAGTGTCTCTGGAAGAGGCCGTCAGGTTCTCTGTAGCCAAGTATTTCTCTACACGATCCACAAGACCACCGGCCGTCTCTGGGTCTCCATGGCTTACCCACTTTTGGATGGCAGTAGGAAGAGCTCTCAAAAACCGATCCATTACAACACGTTCCACAATCTCTGGTGCGGACAAAGTCTCTGGCTGTAGCCACTTCCTGCTCAGGTGAATGAGATCATACATTTGAGACCTGGGGGGTTTTCCAAGCTGGAAAGTCCAGTTATGCACACGCTGAGCCCGGACAGCCAGGGTGACACCCAGCCTTGCCAATATTTCAGCTTTTAGCATCACATAGTCTTTTGCTTGGTCAGGCTCTAGGAAGCGGGCCTCAGATTGCTGCTGGGCTTGTTGATGAGCTTGCTGCTGGGCTGCAAGGCTCCTTTGCAAACCTGCATTTGTCTGCTGTTGATTGGCATTTGCTAGAGCCAGCTGTTTCAGTATCTCCTCCATGCTGGCTTAAAAAAAACTGCCACTGGTTCTCCACCAACTGTGAGGGGGTTAACTCGGTAGCGGGTGTGTGTGACCCCCTGGTTGGGCTCCCCACACAAAAACAGGGCCAGCAGACGGAGGTTGTGGTTTTCAAAATCAAAAGGTGCGGTTTATTTCTCTATGTACAGTGACAAAAACACAGCAAAGCCAAAAAGAAACAAACAAAATAAATCCTGGTCAGTTTGACCTCTGACTAAACATGCAGGTTTCCTAAACTAACAACTGGGATCAGCCTGGTGCTGTCCTAGTCCCTAAGTCCCTGGTTTAGTAAAAGTCCAAACAAATAGCCACACAGGCTTTGCCTCACCGCACAGGGGTTCACTCTCCCTAGAGAGGTCTGGTTCCAGGCATGAGCTAACATCTAATGAAGCTGGGAGTTCTTATAGAGGCCTAAATGAGCTGACAAGCTTCAGCTGGTCTCATCAACTCCCTGTCTCACGACGCCCAGCACTCTCCCTAGAGGTATGAGTCATTCATGAGCCCACTAGCCTCAGCTGGGCTTCATCAACTCCCTAGTTGTATAAGTCGGCATAAAGCCTGAATCTGGGAGAAATATATCTACCCCCCTGGATGCAACCAGGTGACTTTACCTTCCTGCTGTCACAATCCCCGTTTTATTGATTATAGTGATCCCATTTACTTATTTATTATATGTATATATATATATTCTTTTGCACAGCCACAATTTTTCGCTTGTGTTCTGTGTCATTAGTTTATGGTCATTTTATTTTTACTCAATTTGGCTTGCTTTTATTTAAATGACTAACTATTTATATTCATATCCTTATTATTTTATGAAACCATTGTTATATATTTATCTTATTTAGCCCTGTAGTCACAGCTCCCCCTATATTTTCTTCCTATTTCCTTTTTCCCTTTTCTTTTTTCCTTTATTTTTTTACGTATTCTGTTTACTTTCACTCCAGTTTCTTCTCTCTGTGATTCTTATCACATGACCTCCCTTTCCCTCCTTCAATTGGCTACTACCTTCCCCCAGCGCCACCCTATCAACTTCCTCTTTCCTCTATAACTGGCGTCTACATACTTCCGCCCTCATGTCATGTTGAAAAAGGAGCGCGGCTTGCCAGGACATCGCTAGCCTGCACGCTCATGAAACGCGTCCATCTCTGATGACGTCACTCCCTGCTATCCAGCCACTGGTGTACTCCAAGTCTCGCTATTGAAACATCCAACAGGACTGCTGTCCCTGGAGCCGGCTTGTCCATCTATTAGAGACACTCCTGTTGCACATAGCTGAGCTGGATCACTGTGTACTGTGATCTGCAGCTGCTGGCCGTCATCCTGACATTCTGTACACGCCTGTACTAACTCATCTCCATGTGAGTGTTTTATATCTACTATTAAAAATTTTTTTGTACTGCTGCACTTAGAGGCGCCTCTCTCCTTGCTTTTTAGGATCAGGGAGGCCATGCAGCGTAGGTTAGCTGAGGCATTCGGGCCAGAGTCCTCTGGGTCACTAAGGACGACATGATCCGCAGCCACCTCCTCCCAGCCAAGTACAAGTCCACTGGTTTCTTGGGACTGTAAATCATCCCTAAAAGACTGCTGCTGATGATGCTGAGTGCCAGGTTCCACCTCCATGCTGACACAATCCTCCTCCTCCTCCTCGTCCTCCTCCTCCTCTTCTTCCTGTGCGATGGGTGGGACAGAAGGAACACTGTCTGGGTAAAGGGGGCCTTGAGAGGCAAGGAAGTCCTCCTTTTCCTGCCTCTGTTCTGCCTCAAGTGCCCTGTCCATTATTCCACGCAGCTTATGTTCCAACAGATGGACAAGAGGTACAGTGTCACTGATGCATGCACTGTCACTGCTCACCATCCTCGTGGCCTCCTCAAATGGTGCCAGGACAGTGCATGCATCCCTGATCATGCCCCACTGGCGTGGTGAAAAAAACCCAAGCTCCCCTGACCCTGTCCTGGTGCCGTAGTCGCACAGGTACTCATTGATGGCCCTCTGCTGCGTGTGCAGCCACTGCAGCATGGCCAAAGTTGAGTTCCACCTGGTGGGCATGTCACATATAAGGCGGTTCTTGGGCAGGTTCAACTCCTTTTGCAGCTCAGCCAGGCGAGCACTGGCATTATAAGATCTGCGGAAATGCACACAGACTTTCCTGGCCTGCCTCAGGACATCCTGTAAGCCCGGGTAACCTGCCCAAGGACCGCTCCACCACCAGGTTAAGGACGTGAGCCACACAGGGCACATGGGTCAGTTGTCCCTGTCGGAGAGTGGAGAGGAGGTTGGTGCCATTGTCGCAAACTACCATTCCTGGCTTAAGCTGGCGTGGCGTCAACCACCTCTCAGCCTGCCCCTGCAGAGCAGACAGAACCTGTGCCCCAGTGTGGCTCCTGTCCCCCAAACACACCAGCGCAAGCACGGCATGGCATCTTTTTGCCTGCATACTTGCGTAGCCCCTTGAACGCCTACGGAGCACCGCTGGTTCCGAGGACAAAGCACAGGAAGAGGACACGGAGGAAGAAGAAGAGGAGGGGGTGGAGGACAGAGGTGTGACACAACCAGTAGTAGCATTTTGGAGGCGTGGCAGTGGAACAACCTCCAACACTACTGCACCTTGTCCTGCATCCTTCCCAGCTGCCAAAAGAGTGACCCAATGGGCCGTGAAAGAAAGGTAACGTCCCTGTCCATGCCTGCTGGACCATGAGTCAGCGGTAAGGTGCACCTTACCGCTGACCGCCCTGTCCAGCGAGGCCAAGACATTGCCTTCCACATGCCGGTAGAGAGCCGGAATCGCCTTCCATGAGAAAAAGTGGCGTTTGGGAACCTGCCACTGAGGAACCGCACATTGCACAAACTCACGGAAGGGGGCCGAGTCTACCAACTGAAAAGGCAGCAGTTGAAGCGCTAGCAATTTAGCCAAGATAGCATTCAACCGCTGGGCATATGGATGGCTGGGAGTGAACTTCTTTAGACGGTCCAGCAGCTGGGGCAGGGAAATTTGCCTGCTAGAATCGGACATCGGTGTACTGCTAGCAGAGTGCCCGCAAGTACTTGGCTGTGACACACCTAATTCTACACCTTCATTCCTCTCAGAGCAGGTTTCAGAGAGGACTGAAGGTATAGTGGGGTTGGAGATCCCAGCTGATGCGGTGCAAGAAGAGGTCAGCTTTGTTCTTTGGTGTGGGTCTTTAAGGTAGGCTTGCCAACGAGCTGCATGGCAGGTCAACATATGTCTGGTCAAGCATGTGGTGCCCAAGCGGGTGATGTTTTGGCCACGCGATATACGCTTGAGACATATGTTGCAAACAGCAGCTGTGCGATCTGATGCACTCGACTCAAAAAAGGCCCACACCAAAGAACTTTTTGAATAACGGGCAGAGGCAGCGCCCTGCACAGGCGGAGCTCTGCGGTGTGATTCCGTCTGTGTGCTGCCCTTACGCTGGCCCCCCGAGGGCATCCTGCCTCGTTGGAGATGTGCCTCCTCCTCATCCTCCTCCTCCTCTCTCCTATTAGGCACCCACGTGGAGTCAGTGACCTCATCATCCCCTCCCTCCTCATCACTGGAGCCAATCTGGCAGTATGCTGCAGCTGCTGGAACATGACTGCCAGATTGGTGTCCTTCTTGAGCATCCCCTCTCTCTGCTCTCACGCTACTGCCTTCCTCTAGCTGGGTATCATCATCAGACCCTTCGAAACGCTGGGCATCCTCCTGGAGCATGTACCCAACACTGTGCTCAAACAGTTCGGGGGACTCCTCAGGAGGACATGGTTGGTCTAGGGAAGGAGTGACTGATGATGACATTGATACCAGGGAAGAGGACGCTTTGGCAGCTGCTTTGCCAGTACCCTGAGCCTGGGTGAGAGAGGATGAGGAGGATGAGGAGGGCTTGGTCATCCACTCTACCAAGTCTTCGGCATGATGCGGCTCAACACGTCCAGCTGCCGAAAAGAAGGACAAGCGTGTCCCATGGCCACGTGCTGATGGCGATGCACCGCATCCATGACCAGCACTGTTGTCTCTAGACACATAGCCTGCTTGCCCTCTTTTATTGGCTCCTGACTGTCTGCCTCTCCTTGTTTGCCTTCCAGACATTCTAATTGCCTGCAGGGAAATGGGAAAACCAGCAATACAGGCTAAGTTCAGGTGTAATATGGTCAGGAGGCACACTCCGCCCGCTGTAAGTGCCGCAAAATCCTGTTGGTGTAACACACCAGGAAAAAGCAGCAATACAGGCTAAGTTCAGGTGTAATATGGTCAGGAGGCACACTCCGCCCGCTGTAAGTGCCGCAAAATCCTGTTGGTGTAACACACCAGGAAAAAGCAGCAATACAGGCTAAGTTCAGGTGTAATATGGTCAGGAGGCACACTCCGCCCGCTGTAAGTGCCGCAAAATCCTGTTGGTGTAACACACGAGGAAAAAGCAGCAATACAGGCTAAGTTCAGGTGTAATATGGTCAGGAGGCACACTCCGCCCGCTGTAAGTGCCGCAAAATCCTGTTGGTGTAACACACCAGGAAAAAGCAGCAATACGGGCTAACTTCAGGTGTATAATGTGCAGGAGGCTTAGCAACAATGACACTGACACTGTCCCCTGCCTATCCTTCTCTCTCCCTGCACACAAGGTTTAGCAAAGTATATGACACTGACACTCTCCCTGCCTATCCTTCTCTCTCCCTGCACACAAGGTTTAGCAAAGAATATGACACTGACACTGTCCCCTGCCTATCCTTCTCTCTCTCTGCACACAAGGTTTATCAAAGTATATGGCACTGACACTCTCCCTGCCTATCCTTCTCTCTCCCTACACACAAGGTTTAGCAAAGAATATGACACTGACACTCTCCCTGCCTATCCTTCTCTGTCCCTACACACAAGGTTTAGCAAAGAATGGACTTGACACTGTCCCTGCCTATCCTACACTTTCCCTGCTCCGGAACACACTACACGAGGCCGCCGCGCTGGCGGCCTTTTATAGTGTGGGGCGTGTACTAAACCCCCTCAGCTATAATTGGCCACAGGCATCCTGCCTGTGGCCAATCATTGCTCTCCTCGCTGCCGGCGCTGTGATTGGCCAAGCATGCAGGGTCACAGTGCATGCTTGGCCAATCACAGCGCCGGGATTACACTGCGATGGCGCAGTGTATTGTGGGCCATTCGCGTCACTCGAATTTGGCGCGAACAGCCCAAATCGTTCGTTGTTCGCCGAACGCGCGAACAGCCGATGTTCGAGTCGAACCTATGTTCGACTCGAACACCGAGCTCATCCCTAGTTACGAATATAATACCAGCTTTGAAAGACAATCCATTAACCCAAGTTTGCTCAGGAAATCTTTATTCAGTTACTCATAGCTATTAGAATAATTTACTATTTGGATTTCTATATCTCCTATGTTGAACACATAATTGTTAATTAATTGCTTTAACTTTTCACACTTCCTTATATTCTAATCAACACTATATTTGTAACCACATATGAATAATTAATAATAATAATTCTGAATTGTATAATGTACAGTACTTAATTTATTGTATTTAACTTACTGTACTTAATAAAATATTTTTGACAAGGAAATACCATTCAAAAGCTGTGGCGGGAGAGGAAGGTAGAATTCTTGACCGCCCCCCCCTTCACATCCATCACTCCAACACTAAGGGGCACTCAGATAGCTCCCATCCACCCATTCCATAATATCCCCAGTTTTCTCCCCTTACCTATATTTTTATCTCCAGGTTTCTGATTCTCACAAAACAAATCTGCTACATATACCTGTATGTCCATAACAACTACTATATATAATGTAACTTGACAGTCTCTAGTAGAATTAAAAGAACAGAGACTTAATAGTTAATGAGCTTTGTCGCTACCAAGATGAGATGCACGTAGTTTCCACCGGATACTAGAAACACAAGAACACCAACAATAGTGATCATACGTTCGTTGTCATGCTATTTACATTATGTCGTTTATGATATATTTAAAATATGTATTAAGCGATAATGCGCTATGTGCATATAGAGTAAATTAAATTAGTGACACAGATGATCCGTGACAGACAGCAGCTCTCACAAAAATGTACACCTCATAACAAAAAATCTAAATCAAACGTCAAAACATAACCTTAATGAATAAAGTGCAAATGTCCATCTATTATAAAATAATGATCAAAAATTTAAATCAAAAAAGAGGGTGAAAAAAAACGTAGTAGACCAAATATCCCAATTCAACATTGATAAAGTGAACTTGAAGAGTGTGTTGATCCAATATTCAATCTGTGAAAACATCCGGTGCTCCCCACAGGATAGATAGGGCAAATATATCTGCTTACCAGATTTTGAGACCCTCCGGGGTCTATATGCGCATTAGTGAGCTTTCACCCCCTCAATACGGGCTCAACCGCATCTGCTATCCAGCCAGCTTAGTTGGATTCCATAGGTGTATCCCCCACAGCTATCATCGATCAAGGAAACTTCAGAGTCCTGTCAGGAATGTTGGGGTTAAAAGAGTATATATAAGGCCTGTATATCGTATATTTTTCATATTTATGCTATGAACATGACCAAAGCCATTTTAGCTTTCATTTTTTTTAAGAGGTTGCACAAGAGAATTTCAGGCCCCTTGCCTTATCCTAGATTATAAATCTAAAACTTTTGACACTTATAGATAAGGGAAAATTCTACAGGCAATGTATAGATTATAGAACCGTATTTCAAGTGAGCTTACAAACCTAATTGGTATTTCCAGAATTGAGCCACGAAACAAGAGGGCTTATTCACAAATTAAGCTATTGTATTATATATTTTAAATAATGTTTCTTTCATATTTTCATTATGTATTGTTTGCATATCCATAAAACCCATTAATGCATATATATATATTATTATGATGAGGGTTACCAATATGAGATCCTATGAAAAGTTTGAATGTATTAGAAGTTGTATTTGTGAAATAATACACAGGGTTAAATTCCAATGATCTGAGTTTCAAGGAATTTAACAGCCCCAGCTAATTGTGTGGGGTATATTTTCTCATACACATATATCTACGATGGAGACGAGAATGCTGAAGTGGTTTGACAGTTTATGGTGTTTTACTAAGCCAAGGTCAGAAGGTCATGAAAATAACATTTAAAAGTAATTTCTTATACAACACTGCCCCTGGTGGTGAAAATAGTAAAAATTCAAGATGGCCGCACAGACTTGGTTGTCATGGTAACATGGGAACAGCCCATCTTACATCATCAATTACGTAGTAGTGACACACACACACTTTTTGGGTGGGATAAAAGTGGTTACACACAGCAGAGAGGGGATTCTAAAATCTAAAGAAGAGAGACGGAATTAATTTTGGAAGGCGACAGGGTGTTGAGATCTTGATAACGCAGAGATGTAGGCGTGTCAACCTCACTTGATGCTTCACAAAACCAAAGTTTCATACGCCATCGGTAAAGTATTAATCTTCTATTTAAAAAGGAGAACAGGAGGCGGGACTTTGTATGAGGCACACGGACGCAGATAGATAAATTAGATAAAAAACTGCTTTTAATTATTCAAATTGTCATATAATTTCATATTTAAATTCTATGCAGTTTTCTATATATCAATACTTGCTAAATATCAATACTTTTTATATTTCATTCGAACCAAATATTGCACAATTATTAACATTCCAACAAAGACATTTCATATATATACAAATACATGGAGTAAATTATGCATATTTAACATACATTTGGTGTCACCCTATCCAGTTCACATCAGTTATAATTCATAAATGTTTACCCTCTTGGGGTGCTGTTTGTGTTGGTTGCTGTCACCCTGCTATGCCCCCTCAGCTCCCAGATGTGACGCCCCTTGGCCGGTCTGCGATTCTCATGGCGCACCACCATTGCGCAGATGCTTCTGTAAGTCTGTGGGCTAGGTCCACATGTTCCTACAATTCCTTTAGATCATTGAAACATGTTTGTCTCTCCTATCTATAGATGATCACTATGGTTTTGCTCCTCATGAGTGGCCAAAAAGGCCCGAAACGCGTAGAGCTAATAACTACCGATAAGTGTACATATTCATCAACTTTTTATGGACGTTCCTTTTGCCATATTTTCAACCCCCTTCTTTTCATCCCCACTTAGAGATATCTTAGTAGGTCATTAATCTGTACAGGTATCAACTGCAATATATGTTAAATATCCATCATTTACTCCATGTATTTGTACTGTGAGGGGGTTAACTCGGTAGCGGGTGTGTGTGACCCCCTGGTTGGGCTCCCCACACAAAAACAGGGCCAGCAGACGGAGGTTGTGGTTTTCAAAATCAAAAGGTGCGGTTTATTTCTCTATGTACAGTGACAAAAACACAGCAAAGCCAAAAAGAAACATAAACAAAATAAATCCTGGTCAGTTTGACCTCTGACTAAACATGCAGGTTTCCTAAACTAACAACTGGGATCAGCCTGGTGCTGTCCTAGTCCCTAAGTCCCTGGTTTAGTAAATGTCCAAACAAATAGCCACACAGGCTTTTTCTCACCGCACAGGGGTTCACTCTCCCTAGACAGTCCACACAGGTCTGGGTCCAGGCATGAGCAAACACCTAATGAATCTGGGAGTTTTTTATAGAGGCCTTAAACGAGCTGACAAGCTTCAGCTGGTCTCATCAACTCCCTGCCTGCACGACGCCCAGCCCTCTCCCTAGAGGTATGAGTCATCCATGAGCCCACTAGCCTCAGCTGGGCTTCATCAACTCCCTAGTTGTATAAGTCGGCATAAAGCCTGAATCTGGGAGAAATATATCTACCCCCCTGGATGCAACCAGGTGACTTTACCTTCCTGCTGTCACATACCCCCCCCTCTTGTTTTAACCTTGGGGTTCGAACACCAGCAATCAGGCATTCATGTACTCGAGACAAAGCATCCACATTCCCCATTTGAACGCCAGGGCGATGCTTTACTGTGAAGTTGAATTCCTGTAGGGCCAGGAACCACCTATTCACTCTTCTATTTGTCTCCTTGTTTTGAGCCATCCACTTTAACGGAGCGTGATCCGTAACCATGTCAAAGTGCCTACCTAGCAGATAGTACCGAAGGGAATCTAGAGCCCACTTCACCGCTAAACACTCCTTTTCAACCGTGGCGTAATTTACCTCATGGGACTTCAACTTCCTGCTGAGGTAAATGACTGGGTGCTCTTCCCCGTTCCAGACCTGGGACAATACTGCTCCTAACCCCACATCTGATGCATCACTTTGTACGACAAAGTCTTTAGAGAAGTCGGGTGAGTACAACACTGGCTGGCTACATAAGGCTTGTTTCAAGAATTGGAATGCTGCCTCAGCCTCGGGGGTCCATTTAATCATGACCGACCCTTTCCCTTTCGTCAGGTTGGTTAGGGGCACAGCCTTAGAAGCAAAGTGGGGAATGAAGCGCCGATAATAACCCGCGATTCCCAGAAAGGCCCGTACCTGCTTCTTGCTGTTGGGACGTGGCCAACTCTGGATGGCCTCGACTTTGTTGAGTTGGGGTTTTATCACTCCCCTGCCAATGGTGTACCCAAGATATTTGGCCTCCTCCTGCCCAATGGTACACTTCTTGGGGTTAGCCGTAAACCCCGCTTCCCGGATAGAGTCTAGGACTGCTTGCACTTTTGGCAGATGTGAGGCCCAATCTGTGCTATGGACAATTACGTCATCCAGGTAAGCCGCAGCATACTTCCGATGGGGCCTCAGTATCTGGTCCATTTTCCGCTGGAATGTGGCCGGCGCATTCTGTAACCCGAACGGCATTCTCTTATATTGGAACGCCCCGTCTGGGGTTACAAATGCGGTTTTCTCTTTGGCCGACTTGGCCAGGGGAATTTGCCAATACCCTTTTGTGAGGTCAAGAGTCGTCATGTATCGGGCTGTTCCCAGCCGGTCGATCAACTCATCTATACGTGGCATGGGGTAGGTGTCAAATTTTGTAACTTTGTTCAACTGACGAAAATCGTTACAAAATCGCCAGCTCCCATCCGGTTTAGGCACCAACACAATGGGACTAGACCAATCACTTTGGGACTCCTCTATCACCCCTAAGTTCAGCATTTTCTGTACTTCCTCCCGTATTGCCTCCCGTCGGGCCTCTGGGATCCGATAGGGTTTTAACTTCACCCTTTCACCGGGCGGGGTAATAATATCATGCTCTACCCCAGATGTTTGTCCCGGCAGCTCAGAGAACACCTCCTTGTTGCGAAGCACAAACTCCTTAACCTCCTGTTGTTGGGGTTGTGACAAGGTGGCTGCTATTCCAACCTCCGGAATCACGCAACCAGTTTGAGCTGGTGACCAAGTTTCTGCGACTAGGGACTCTCTATCCCTCCAGGCTTTCAACAGATTAACGTGATATATCTGTTCGGGCTTTCGCCTTCCTGGTTGTCTGACCTTGTAATTCACTTCGCTCACTTTTTCCATTATCTCGTAGGGGCCTTGCCATTTGGCAAGGAATTTACTTTCAACCGTAGGGACAAGTACCAATATCCTATCCCCCGGGGAAAAGGTACGGGTCTTTGCTCCACGGTTGTACACTCTCTGCTGTGCCAACTGCGCTTGGGCCAAATGTTCCTTCACAATGGGCATTACCTGTGCAATTCGATCTTGCATCAGGGCGACATGCTCAATCACACTCCTGTGGGGAGAACTCTCACTTTCCCAAGTTTCCTTGGCAATATCCAACAGCCCTCTTGGGTGTCTCCCATACAGTAACTCAAAGGGGGAGAATCCCGTAGAGGATTGGGGCACCTCCCTAATAGCAAACATCAAATAAGGAAGTAGACAGTCCCAATCCTTTCCATCTCTATCCACCACTTTCTTCAACATTTGTTTTAGGGTTTTGTTGAATCTTTCAACCAGCCCATCGGTTTGGGGGTGATACACAGATGTACGCAATTGCGTCACTTTGAGCAATTTACACAGCTCTTTCATAACCCGGGACATAAAGGGTGTACCTTGGTCCGTAAGCAGTTCTTTACAAATACCCACCCGGCTAAAAACAAGAGATAGCTCTTTGGCTATGGTTTTGGCCGAGGTATTTCTGAGAGGGATCGCTTCTGGATAACGGGTGGCATAGTCCATTATAACCAATATGTACTGGTGCCCCCTAGCGGACTTGATTATAGGACCTACCAAATCCATTGCGATTCTCTCAAACGGGACCTCAATGATGGGTAGAGGGACCAGCGGGCTACGGAAATGTGGCATCGGGGCCGACCTCTGACACACAGGGCAGGAGGAACAACTATTTTCTATGTCCTTCATCACCCCAGGCCAATAGAATCTCTGTAATACCCTCTCTCGGGTTTTCTCTGTCCCCAGATGACCTCCAAGAATGTACCCATGGGCCAACTCCAACACCAACTTCCTGTAAGGTTTGGGCACCACAAGCTGCTCAACTGTTTCTTCTGCCCTTTTTGCCACCCGATACAGTAGGTCCTTCTCTACGCTGAAGTATGGGTAAGTGCAGGTATTATCTGGGTTCACTAACTCGCCATCTATTTCCACTACGTTTTCCCGTGCCTTTATTAGGGCGGGGTCTTTTAACTGTTCTGTGGCAAAATTTTCCCTGTGAACCTCCAGATCAGAAAACTCCACAGACGGTAGGTTTTCGTCTGAGGAGGTGGGCTCCTCTCCAGTTTCTTGAGTCTCCCCTGCCAATACTGACAAGGGAAATTCTGGAGAGTCCTCACCACTCTCAGAGGAGTTCTGGCAATCACATTCCTGGTACATAGGGGCACCAGTGGGGGGCTCAGGATCATCCCACAGTTCCCAGAACTTCGGAAAATCCCTTCCCACAATGGCATCATGCGGTAATTGAGATACTAACCCCACTGGATGAGAGAGGGTACCTTTGGGGGTCTCGAAACACACTGTAGTCACTGGATACTCTCGGGTGTCCCCATGCACACAAATAACAGCTACCTTGCTATTCCCAGAGACCTCTGTTTTAACTAATTCAGCCTTTATCAGGGTCACAAGGCTACCTGAATCCAGTAATACCACAACATTTCTACCATTAATACACATTTTGCATAAATGTTTCTCAGTTCCCCGAATGGCAGTGCATGCGACTGTCGCACACAGCGACTGACGTCTGTCCATCAGAAAGTCACATTGCATGGGTTCCTCCACAACCGGGCAATTTGCTGCAATATGTCCCGCTTGCCGGCAGCGGTAGCAAACAATCCATTTGGCTGCCTCTTGAGCCCCTGACTTCCCAGGCTGTTCTCGCCAAACTTTGGGTAGAGCTCCCACCCTCTCACTCTCCCCACCCTCACCCCTTGGAATCCTCTTATCCGCCCCTGGGGATGGTCTGGTCTTAGGGTGGAAAGTCCGAGAGTCTCTGGAAGAGGCCGTCAGGTTCTCTGTAGCCAAGTATTTCTCTACACGATCCACAAGACCACCGGCCGTCTCTGGGTCTCCATGGCTTACCCACTTTTGGATGGCAGTAGGAAGAGCTCTCAAAAACCGATCCATTACAACACGTTCCACAATCTCTGGTGCGGACAAAGTCTCTGGCTGTAGCCACTTCCTGCTCAGGTGAATGAGATCATACATTTGAGACCTGGGGGGTTTTCCAAGCTGGAAAGTCCAGTTATGCACATGCTGAGCCCGGACAGCCAGGGTGACACCCAGCCTTGCCAATATTTCAGCTTTTAGCATCACATAGTCTTTTGCTTGGTCAGGCTCTAGGTCATAGTAAGCCTTCTGCGATTCACCAGTTAACAGAGGAGCCACCAGTCCAGCCCACTGCTCCTCAGGCCACTTTTCTCTTTCAGCAGTCCTTTCAAATGTGGTCAAAAATACCTCTGGATCATCCTCTCCAGTCATTTTTGTCAATAAACGACTCACCCCAAAGGACGCGGTATTAGTGGGACGGCTTTCCTCACTGGTCTGCGGACGTTGCTGCATTACTGCTTCCATTTGTTGTAGTCTCTGCTCTTGCTTCTGTAACAGGTCTATGAAGCGGGCCTCAGATTGCTGCTGGGCTTGTTGATGAGCTTGCTGCTGGGCTGCAAGGCTCCTTTGCAAACCTGCATTTGTCTGCTGTTGATTGGCATTTGCTAGAGCCAGCTGTTTCAGTATCTCCTCCATGCTGGCTTAAAAAAAACTGCCACTGGTTCTCCACCAACTGTGAGGGGGTTAACTCGGTAGCGGGTGTGTGTGACCCCCTGGTTGGGCTCCCCACACAAAAACAGGGCCAGCAGACGGAGGTTGTGGTTTTCAAAATCAAAAGGTGCGGTTTATTTCTCTATGTACAGTGACAAAAACACAGCAAAGCCAAAAAGAAACATAAACAAAATAAATCCTGGTCAGTTTGACCTCTGACTAAACATGCAGGTTTCCTAAACTAACAACTGGGATCAGCCTGGTGCTGTCCTAGTCCCTAAGTCCCTGGTTTAGTAAATGTCCAAACAAATAGCCACACAGGCTTTTTCTCACCGCACAGGGGTTCACTCTCCCTAGACAGTCCACACAGGTCTGGGTCCAGGCATGAGCAAACACCTAATGAATCTGGGAGTTTTTTATAGAGGCCTTAAACGAGCTGACAAGCTTCAGCTGGTCTCATCAACTCCCTGCCTGCACGACGCCCAGCCCTCTCCCTAGAGGTATGAGTCATCCATGAGCCCACTAGCCTCAGCTGGGCTTCATCAACTCCCTAGTTGTATAAGTCGGCATAAAGCCTGAATCTGGGAGAAATATATCTACCCCCCTGGATGCAACCAGGTGACTTTACCTTCCTGCTGTCACAGTAAATATATGAAATCTCTTTGTTGGAATGTTAATTGTGCAATATTTGGTTCGGATGAAATGTAAAAAGTATTGATATATAGCAAAATGCATAGAATTTAAATATGAAATTATATGACAATTTGAACCAATTAAAAGCAGTTTTTTATCTAATTTATCTATCTGCGTCTTTGTGCCTCATACAAAGTCCCACCTCCTGTTCTCCTTTTTAAATACGGGATGGAGTCGGGATGGAGGAGGGGATACAAACGCCCCCTGAACCTCATTTAAAGTCCTACAAACCCTCTTTTTTCTTGCTTTTGTTTATTAATCTTCTATATTAATCTTTTCATGTATACCTTTTTGGTAATTGAATTGCTTTTGCATATACATTATTAAAACCATTTAACCACTTCACTCCGGCCGTACGACTATATACGGCCACAAGGTGGCTCTACAATGCCGGGAGGCCGTCTTTATACGGCCTCTGCTCCTCCGGCCACTGGGTGGCGCGCGCCCGACGCGTCACTGAGATGCCGATGCGCATGCCTGGTGGCCGCGATGTTCGCCAGGTACCCGCGATCGGCCGTTACACAGACAAGGACGTGGATCTCTGTGTGTAAACACAGAGATCCACGTCCTGTCAGGGAGAGGAGACCGATGCTGTGTCCCTTGTACATAGGGACACAGATCGGTCACCTCCCCCAGTCACTCTCCTCCCCCCACAGTAGAAATCACTAATAGGGAACACATTTAACCCCTTCCTCGCCCCTAGTGTTAACCCCTTCCCTGCCAGTCACATTTATACAGTAATCAGTGCATATTTATAGCACTGTTCGCTGTATAAATGTGAATGGTCCCAAAAATGTGTCAAAAGTGTCCGATTGTCCGCCATAATATCGCAGTCCTCACAAAAATCGCAGATAACCACCATTACTAGTAAAAAAATAATAATAAAAATAATTTTAAAAAATGTCCAAATTCTATCCAGTATTTTGTGGCCGCTATAACTTTTCCGCAAACCAATCACTGTACGCTTATTGCGATTTTTGTTTACCAAAAATATGTAGAAGAATATGTATCGGCCTAAACTGAGAACATTTTTTTTTTAAATTGGATATTTATTATAGCAAAAATCAAAAAAATTGTATTTTTTTCAAAATTGTCGCTCTTTTTTTGTTTATAGCGCAAAAAATAAAAAACGTAGAGGTGATCAAATACCACCAAAAAGAAAGCTCTATTTGTGGGAAAAAAGGGACATCAATTTTGTTTGGGAGCCACATCGCACGACCGCGCAAAGCGCGACAGTGCCGAAAGCTGAAATTTCGCCTGTGCAGGAAGGGGGTATATGTGCCAGTAAGCAAGTGGTTAAATATATGGCAGAGCAAATTGGAGTTGTATTATTTTTAACTGCAGTATGAAATTATTATATTCCAAATATTAAGAGACATACACATTTTTAATAAGAAAAAAAGTTGCACTAAAACATGATCGTGAATGGCAATAAACCATACATAAATGAACACCAACCACTGTATAGATCAATATCTAAATATTAATGAAAAATGTATTAATTAAATGGGACTCAGTTCATAAACAGAGATGAGTGAAAAAAGTTTTTCCCAAGTGTCCAAGATTAATGGTAGTAGAAATGTGAAGAATCCACTGTGCCAAACTTGTTCCAAACACAATTAGGAAATAGTGATGATAGTGAAGCACCTCCACCTAAGTAAACACTGCTGCTTACCGAATAGACGTGATCTCTTATAACAGGAGATCAAATACAGCATAGGCTAATGACCCAGCCTGGGCTTCTTTATGGAAAACACTTCAGCTTCGCATACAGCATACAGGGATGTAGACCTCAGAAAAGATTCTCAGCTCAGTATACAGCATATAAGGATGTGGACCTCAGCCAGCAGCACCCGGGGTCACGCCACATGAAATGATGAATAAATACGCATAGCATAAAACCCTTTGACGGTTTATTAAGAGTAAGGTTACCTTTACGGTTAAGAAGTTTAAAAACAGCATGTAATAAACGAGATGGCCGGATCCTCGATATGCAGCCCGTATCTTCCGGGTCTGTCGTAAAAACGCGGTGACGTCAGAACGTCGTGCCTCCCTACGTTTCGTCGCAAGAGGGACGTGGTCACGGGATACATACACATTTTTGTCTGTCTCTAAAAAGCTAAGGCCAACGTCTGTACAATGGTTTTATCATGATATCTGTTTAAGAATAGATTCATTCTAAATTTAAAAATAAGTCTTGATTGGATTATCAAGCCACGTGCACAATATAACATTTTGTTTGTGCATTTTAAAGTGTAGGTTTGAAGGTCTATTTGTTTTGAGAATTAGTCACAAGTGTCATAGTAAACACCAATTGTTTACACAAGTCCATGAAGCCACAGAAAGCTATTCACTAAGTTACCAAGTCTAAATTTAACAAGTTATCATTCAATTATTGAAATGTGGTATTTTGTAATAAAAGGTTGCGTAGAAATGTGAATATCATCTGTATGTCAGGTCACCTGTGGCCATATGACAGATACACACCGTTGGGGGTCAGGAGTGCACCACAAGGTAGTGAACCCTATGGCTGACTGCTGCGGATGGGACACTGGGTGGTTGTGGAAAGCGGGACCAGTGGAGCACAACAGGGATCCACAGGGAGCTAGACCCCAAGATTCCCCAGGGTGCGGAGTCTAAGATCCAGCAGGTTTTCACCAGAGCCTCTAGTGGTGAGGATGGCCTAAGCTGCATCTGGGTCCAGGTCATGGTCCCCAGAGTCCCCTAGCTCACGCTCCGTAGGGTAAAGAGGATAGAGGGGAAGCAGCAGCACAGGATACAAGAATAGTGAGGGGAAAAGCCAAGGTCAGGGCAACAAGCAGACATGGATAAACGAAGGACAAGCCGAAGGTCAAGGTCACTAGCAGACAGGGATAGTCGGGAACAAGCCAATATCGTAACATAGAGACAGACGTAGCACACGGCAGGCAGGAACCCAAACACACAATTCTTAACAAACACGTTGATCAGCAAGGCAGACTTGCAGTGCACAGGTTAATATAGAGTTCTGTGATAGGGCCTGGGGTGGAGCCAGGCTGGGAGGAGAGATTATAAAAGCAGACAGGTGAGAGAGCCTGGCCTCTAAGGTGAACACAAGAGGAGGAAGGAAAGATGGCAGACAAACATTACTGCATATCAATGACACTGTATCATCATTTATCTTTGATATTTAAAAGTATATCCATTTTTTTGTATTATCACGAAATATACCTGATTAATTTTACACTGTATTTTTAGTTAATACATATATATTTTTAGCATATCATTTGTGTCACTTGTCTTCAAAATAGCACGGATAAACAAAATTGAATTACTTGTTTGTATTTGTGGAAAATGTATATCTCCCAAAACAAAGATTTGCATAATTTCATAAAATACAATACTGTTTTCTTTTTTCAGTATAAACATTCTGACAGTCCAGTCACACAATGATCATATGGAAGAGGAAGATAAACTCATTGCGCAACATTCCTTTAAAAGCACACAGAAGTTGTACTTACAGCAAAAATAAAAAAATAGTCTCAAAATGGAAACATTTGTTTGTCCAGCACCCTCCACGAGTGCTCAGATGTTACCACTGCTCCGTGCCTGGCCTGGCGTACATTTAGTCAAATAGGACTTCTACTGTGAGGCAGTAAGGGTCAGAGGTGCTCACATCACTGGCTTTGATATGATACAGTATAGTTCAACGGGACACATTTCTTTGTACTTATGTTTATTGCAGTGGCTGCGTTCGCTGTGATGGAAATGGCAGTACCCATCACATCGGTGAGAAGCAGAGACCTCAGTGCCTGTGGAGATAGGAGCGGAGGAGTTTGACTCCCCACCGATGACATCTTGGGATTTCTTTCATACAGGTGTGCCTGTTAATTTCCACATACATGTGAGTTGCCAACTGGATGTTGTTCCAATAAATTGTTTTTAATCCTACACTTAGAGGCACCTTTTCCCTTGTTTATGTGTAAAAATATATAGCTATGGCATGATTAAGATAATGCTGTTTTGTGTCCAAGGAAGACAGTAATATGCATGATTTGGAGATCTTGCAAAAGGGAAAACATTAGAAAACTATGCAGAATCTTCAGGGAAGAACATTCGTTTTTTAAATGAATGCTCAACTAGTGTTGAAACATTTCATGCTGTGCTTGCTTACCACCTGCCTTTGTTGGCTGCCTATGTTGACTGAAGGCTATGGCTAAATCATTCACGGCTGGTCATGCTTCTTACTGTCACCAAGAATTTCAGAATAAGTAATGCTGCTTGTGAGCAGAGACTGCCTTATTGAATGGTATGGTAATGGTAATGGTAATGATATGGTAAATGCATTTGGACAAAAGTAAATATTGTTTATGCAGTTAACCAGGTGTATACAAATTATGACCAAAAGCAAGGAATAAAATAAAGGCTACAATAACAAAATCTGCAATATAGACTACTGTGATTATATTAATTGTATCCTTGGTCACAAGCATGATACATAACATGTGCTTGCCTGTAATGTTTGCCTTAACAAATCAAAAAGTAATTCTAATTTGTTTCTAATAAATTCATTTTGGAGAATGAGTTTAATCAGTTATTTAAAAGATTTAGAAAAAGACATGGTGTTTGATGACAAGAGGTGGGTTTGAGCATCATCAAGATATTAAGCCCTGTACACACGATTGGATTTCCTATGGATTCTAATCCGATGGATTTTTCCATCGGAAATCCGATGAAGCTGACTTCCATCAGTCTTGCCTACACACCATTAGTCAAAAATCCGACCATCCCAAACGGCGTGACGTAAAACACTCAGATGAGCCGAGAAAAATTAAGTTCAATGCTTCTGAGCATGTGTCGACTTGATTCTGAGCATGCGTGGGTTTTTTCTCCGATGGAGTTCCACACAGACGATCGGATTTTGCTATCGGTTTTTTTCCCATCGGATAAATTTAAAACATGTTCTATTTTTTCACACCGATGAAAAAAAGACCGATGGGGCCCATACACGATCGGTTCGTCTGATGAAAACAGTCCATCGGACTGTTTTCATCGGTAAAACCGATCGTGTGTACACGGCTTTAGGGTGATTGTTTGTTTTTGTTTTTAAGGTGGAAGAAGATCTTGAAGGTATACAATGAGTGTACCAAAACATAATAACACAAACATGGATAAACATTATCCATTACAGGTAATCTTAAAGTGGAGTTCCACCCTGAAAAAAAAATAGTTCAGCAAAAATCTACAAATAAAAAAATAAAAAAATAATGGAAAAAAAAAAGTTTTACTTACCAGAAATAGCGGTTGCTATGCGGAAGTCCCTAATCTGCCTCTTCATCCTCCGCGGTGGATCTTCTCCCTCGTTCTACACTTAGATTCTTCTTGTGAATGGGGTGCACTGCCTTCTGGGAACTGTGTGTATCCCAGGAGGCAGCCTCTCATTCACAAAGCAACGTGAGAGTCGCGCATGCGCAGTAGGAAACGAGCAGTGAAGCCGTAAGGCTTCACTGCCTGTTTCCCTTAGTCAGGATGGAGGCGCCAGGACCTTCCAGGACCGAGCGATCGCCGTCGGGGGCCCGACATCGCGAGCGAGTAGGACAAGTAAGTGTCCTTATTAAAAGTCAGCAGCTACAGTGTTAGTAGCTGCTGACTTTAAAAAAAAAAATTGCGGGTGGAATCCCGCTTTAATTCTATTTTGCAAGAGTTAAAAATGTAATACAAATATTGGATGTAATGACAATATATGAAAGCACAGATTGTTATACTATAACTTGTATAATATATAACAACAGTAACCTGTGCTAGAAATAGGTCACTTTTTTAGAGAAAACTGAAGGATGGGGCGACACCCTTGGTACTTTCAAAGGTCAATTACAAAATATACGAAGAAGCAAATGCAATACCCAAACACATATGATAAACCAGGAAAGCGGAAAAGACACAGGAAAAATCCAAAGAGAACTCAGGGTCAGGACACGCAGGAGATAGTTGAAGCCCAACATCAGCCACCTGGGGATCCGGAGAAAGTAGTTAGGGTGAATATGAAAGTAGTAAACCTGACTAAGTTTCTCCTCAATCAACATTATATCTCCTTATTGAAGACTTTCTTTTTTACCTAAATCAGCCATGAATGAGTTTGAGGTCTACAAAGATATTAGTCTTTTCCTGCATATGGTCATTTTTAGATACTGGCACAATAATCGCCAAGAAAACAATACTGTTGTCAGTCAAAACAACAAAGAGGAAGAAGAGGCACTCAATGCCTTGGTATCCTTGCTCCAGGAAAACACTGACTCTGATTCAGACACTGAACTATCAATGGCTTTGCGACCACACTATAGACCCTCTAATATGAAAATTAGATCAGTTAGTATGCCCCCTCTGTCAAAACATCACTGCATAAGCTTATTCCTAGATCAGGTACAGAAATTCTTAGCCAAAATAAATTAGAATTGGAAGGGAATCTAACCAAAGAAGAGAGAGTGGCATTAAGGGGAGGCACCTAATCTAGTCATTAAAGGTAGCGATAAAGGTGCCAACTTTCTCCTCCTGTCAGGGACACAATATGAACAGGAGGTGATGCGGAAACTATTGGATACATCAACGTACTGGCTGGTGTTTAATCCCTTTGCAACCATTGTTGGGGCATTCAACTACAAACTCCTTTTTGCATATGAGGCCAGATTAATTACAAAGAGGGAACTTAACTATCTTAGGATTCATGACTATAACACACCAACCTTTTATATTATCCCAAAGCTACACAAGTCATTGACCAATCCCCATAGTGTCAGCTATAAAAGACCCCCTTGAAAAACTGGGGAATAATATGGATGCTCTTATAAAGGAACATGTATGAGACCTGCCCTCTTATGTATAGGATACCAGAGATGTCCTTCATAGATTGGAAGCTGTCACTTTTCCGAAAGGAGCAATGCTTTCCCCATGAGTGGGGACTAAAAGGTGTGCAATATTTCTTGGAAAATACATTTCCACTTTTGGGTGCACAAAATGAATTAATTATTGAAATCTTAGAATTCATGTTAGAACACAATTGCTTCCAGTTCTTAGGGATCAACTATCAGCAACTTAGGGGGACTTCAATGGGAGCCCTGTGGGCACCCTCCTATGCCTGCCTCCACCTGGGTTTCTGGGAGTGGGAGGTGGTTTTAACGGTCGTCTCTGTACCTCAGCCACAGCAAATTGTGGCTGAGGTACATTGACATTGTACTCATGATTTGGGGGGCACTGAATTGCAGCTATCCAAATTTATTGATTAACTCAATTGCAATAATAGGAACCTAAGATTTACTTACTCCTATAATGACGAAATTCTGCCATTTCTAGATCTGACAATAGGAGTGCAGGATGACCAAATCTTTACCAAAACTTTCCATAAGGAAACAGCAGCTAATACACTCCTAAAAGCTTCCAGTCATCATCCTCATTCTCTTATTCAGGGGGTACCCGTTGGTCACAGGAAAAAGACTTCTGTGCAGAAGCAACAGAAATGTACAGTAGATTTAAGGAAAGACAAAGTACCTCTATTAGAGCGAATATGTTTGACAAGGCCTCTAATCAAATTAACCGTCTGAGGGCATTTATAAAGCTGGATGTGTCTAAGGACTCAATAACTTCTATGTGTACAGCCCTGATGCACATGGAAGTGAACATGACAACCCAATGTTTGCTGTTAGCACTGCCTCCTCTAGTTTGCCATGTGATGACAGCCCTAGGCCCAAACACATCGAGACCAACATTTGTAAAGGGAGGTTATGTCCTTCACCACTTTCAAGTCATGCGTTGGAAATGTGCCCTCCAACTTTCAACAGTCCTTTACTATCTACAAAGGGATCACCTTTCCTTAGAGGACAGTCTTTTGGAACATTCTTGTGATTTTTCAAAACATATTCTTTTATTCGTTTTTGACGAAAGGACAGCAACAATAACAAATAAAATTAGTAAAATAAGTAAGTAAAAACCATTGCATACAGAAATGTTGAACATACCAGTTGGCAGAGAACATGTACATAAGTGATATATAAGTATGCACATCGAATTCACATTAAAACAAGTATTAGTGCATTAATCAGAGTTCTTTTGAAAGACATCTGACATAGCAAATAAAGTAACTAGAGCAAGGATTTACATTCTGGACAAGAAGCCATGGTTTCCAGGAGTTTATGAATTTTTCATGTGTGTTGGAATTTATGGCAGAATATAATTCATATTCTTTTACCAGGTTGAGTTGGAATTTGACATCTGAAAGGTTTGGAATTGTGGAACTTCTCCATTTGCGCATAATTAGCAGCCTGGTGGCAAATAGTATGTGCATAACTAGAGTCCTGCAATTATATGGAAAGAGATCGAGTCCCACGCTAACAATGGCTAAGGAAGGCGAAGGGTTCGTTAGTATTCCTGTGGTCTCTGATATAAAGGAAACAACTTTTTTCCAAAAGGGGTAAATATGAGGGAAATTCCGAAGAATGTGGAGAAGGGAACCTGTACGGGAGCATCCCCTCCAACAGTGGTTGTCCGTCATCCATCCGTCAAGACTAACAAATTTGCCCAGTTGGACAGGGGTTAGGTACCATCTGTTATGGAGTTTTTGGGACAGTTCCCAATAGTTGATGCATTGGGATGACTTATGATTGTAATGGATGGCTTGGCTCCTTTGGTAGTCAGAGAATAAGGTCTGCAGATCTCTTTCACATCTCTTATAGGCCATACTACTTTTCAGTTTAGGTGAGTCAGAGAAGCAAAAAGCCCATGCCTGTTTAGGCAGCTGTAGTGTTGGGTAGGATTTTTTTTGCAGGTAAGAGGCCATTTGTCTGTACATAAATAAGCCTTGAGGGTGTATGTGGTATTTTGTTTGTAGAGTTGAGAATGGCAGGAGTTGATTATTGTGCATTAGTGATGTCAGGGACTGTCTTTGAATAGAAGTCCAATGCTTAAAGGATATCTCTGGGATTATAAATTTAAATATTTCTAGTGGAACTGGGAGATGCTGGTTGCAAACCATTGCAGTAGTTTTTCAGAGAAAACTTTCTACGCCAATAGGGCTGCTGAAATTGTGGGGTGAGTTACTTTCGGAGACACATTGGCCATTGATTGTGCTAAAAGAAGAGAGCTCAAATCGCCTTTGGGTACATAGTTTGTTCTATATGTCTCCATTGTTTGTTAAATAAGGGTGTATACCAATGTCTTATTTGGTCTAATATCATTGCTACATAGTAATCTTTTATATCAGAAAATCCCATGCCTCCCGCAGATTTATGTTTAATGATGGTGGCAAATGGACATTGTGGTTTCCCATTCAACCAGACAAATGAGCTCAGAGTACATTTTAGGAGGCTGAAGAAGGACTCTGGGATCAGTATAAGTAAGGCCCTGTATAGGTACAGAAGTTTTGGGAGAATAAGCATTTTGAATGCTGCTACCCTACCAGCCCAAGAGAGGTACTGCTTCCCTATCTGTTGGAGATCCTTGTCACAGGAATTCAGGAATGGTATGTAGTTGCATTGGTATATCTTGGAAGAAGGGGAGGTTAGGGATATGCCTAGGTATGGCGTGGAGGTAGCCACCCATTGAAAGGATCATTTAGATTGAAGGAGTGACTAGGTAGAGTCTGGGACACTCACGCTGAGAATATTCGACTTAGAGTAATTTACTTTATAAAACGAACATGTATTAAATAGGCCTAAAACTTCACAAGTAGTTGCTAGGGAAGAAGCCAGTAGGGATGAGTTTCGAGTTTGAGTCGAACTCATGTTCGACTTGAACATTGCCTGTTAGCACGTTTGCCGAACAGCGAACAATTTGGGGTGATCGCGGCAAATTCAAAAAGCCGCGGAACACCCTGTAAAAGTCTATGGGAGAAATCTAAAGTGCTAATTTTAAAGGCTTACATGCAAGTTATTGTCATTACACTGTGGAGGAAGTTCCCCATCAGGTCCGCTCAGCTAATGACGTAGGCGGATCCTGGAAGCCGGGGCTTACCCCTATTATCTGATGGGTGACCCCGCCCCCTCGTAAGTCAGACCCCGCCTAAGTCATTGGCTGAGCGGACCTAATGGGGAACTTCCTGCGCAGTGTAATAAATTAATAGACCCGCCCCTTCTCACGTCCCCCATCAGGTCCGCTCAGCCTTACACCCAGCGAAGGGTCTATTCATTTATTACACTGCGGAGGAAGTTCCCCATCAGGTCCGCTCAGCCAATGACGTTTCGTATGGAGTGGAGACTGCAGTGCTGGACATCGGATCACCGCGGGACACTGGATTACATCGCTGGAATGTTTTTTATTTTTTTTATTTTTATAATAAAGGACTTTCCCAACTGTGTCAGTGTGTTTTTTAACATTTTTTACACTTTCTTTGTGACATGGTAGGGGTACAATGTACCCATTACCAATTCACATAGGGGAGGGTCGGGATCTGGAGTCCCCCTTTGTTAAAGGGGGCTTTCAGATTTCGATAAGCCCCCCGCCCGCAGACCCCCACAACCACCGGGCAAGGGTTGTGGGGATGAGGCCCTTGTCCCCATCATCATGGGGACAAATTCCCCATGTTGAGGGCATGTGGCCTGGTATGGTTCAGGAGGGGGGGCGCTCTCTCGTCCCCCCTCTTTTCCTGCGGCCTGCTAGGTTGCGTGCTCGGATAAAGGGTCTGGTATGGATTTTTGGGGGGAACTCCACGCCATTTTTTTTTTAAATTTGGCGTGGAGTTCCCCTTAAAATCCATACCAGACCTGAAGGGCCTGGTAATGGAATTTGGGGGGACCCCCACGCATTTTTTTTTTTTTTTATCAATGACTTTTCTCTGTATTGCCGGGAGCCGACAATTCATTATAGCCGCGAGTGCTTTTAAATGACTTTTTTCCTTTAGAAATTACACTTTGTGCAGGGACAGTTCTAAGCATGGGAAACAAGCGCTGCTTTACAGATATACTATACACCCCCTAGGTTCAAAATTTAAAGGAATATTTCACTTTTATTGTTTCACTTTAAGCATTATTAAAATCACTGCTCCCGAAAAAAAGGCCTTTTTTAAAACTTTTTTTTGCATTGATACATGTCCCCTGGGGCAGGACCCAGGTCCCCAAACCCTTTTTAGGACAATAACTTGCATATTAGCCTTGATAATTAGCACTTTCGATTTTGAACGTTCGAGTCCATTGTATTTAATAGGGTTCTAAAGTTCGTGCAAACTTTAGGTCTGTTTGCAGATTCTGGTGCGAACCGAACGGGGGGTGTTCGGCTCATCCCTAGAAGCCAGTTCCGTCAAGGTAAGAATTATGTCATCTGCATATAATGTAATTTTAAATTATTTTTCTTTGGTCGGAATTGCTGAAAGAGAATTGGTGGTGCGGATTTTTTGGACTAAGGATTCCATCATCAATGTAAAGATTAGGGGGGAGAGGGGGCACCCTTGTCTCGTGCCATTGGTGATGGCAAACAGATCTGAAAGAATGCCATCTGAGAAGACTCGGGCAGAGGGTTTGGAGTACAAAGCTAGAATGGCAGAGAGAATATTGCCCTGGAAGCCAAATTTCTTTAGGGTGTGTTTCAGGTATCCCCAATAGAGACAAGCCGAACACCCCCCGGTTCGGTTCGCACCAGAACATGCGAACAGGCAAAAAATTTGTTTGAACACGCGAACACCGTTAAAGTCTATGGGACACGAAAAATCAAAAGTGCTCATTTTAAAAGTTAATATGTAAGTTATTGTCATTAAAAGTGTTTGGGGACCCGGGTCCTGCCCCAGGGGACATGTATCAATGCAAAAAAAAGTTTTAAAAACTTCAGTTTTTTCGGGAGCAGTGATTTTAATGATGCTTAAAGTGAAAAAATAAAAGTGAAATATTCCTTTAAATTTCGTACCTGGGGGTGTCTAAAGTATGCCTGTAAAGTAGCGCATGTTTCCCGTGTTTAGAATTGTCCCTGCACAAAATGTCATTTCTGAAGGAAGAAAAGTAATTTAAAACTACTCGCGGCAGTAATGAATTGTCGGGTCCCCGGCAATACAGAGAAAAGGCATTGAAAAAAAAGGCAGGGGTCCCCCCCAGTCCATTACCAGGCCCTTTGGGTCTGGTATGAATATTAACCACTTCAGCCCCGGACCATTTTGGCTGGTTAAAGACCAGGCCCCTTTTTGCGATTCGGCACTGCATCGCTTTAACTGACAATTGCGCGGTCGTGCGACGTGGCTCCAAACAAAATTTACATCCTTTTTTTTCCACAAATAGAGCATTCTTTTGGTGGTATTTGATTATCTCTGCGGTTTTTATTTTTTGCGCTATAAAGAAAAATAGAGCGACAATTTTGAAAAAAAATACATATTTTTTTACTTTTTGCTATAATAAATATCCCCAAAAAATATATAAAAAAAACATATTTTTTCCTCAGTTTAGGCCGATACATATTCTTCTACATATTTTTGGTAAAAAAATCGTAATAAGCGTTTATTGATTTGCGCAAAAGTTATAGTATCTACAAAATAAGGGGTCGTTTTATGGCATTTTTATTAATATATATTTTTTTACTAGTAATGGCGGCGATCAACGATTTTTATTGTGACTGCGACATTATGGAGGACAAATCGGACACTTTTGACACATTTTTGGGACCATTGTCATTTTTACAGTGATCAGTGCTATAAAAATGCACCGATTAATGTGAAAATGACACTTGCAGTGAAGGGTTTAACCTCTAGGTGGCACTGTAGGGGTTAAGTGTGACCTAATGAGTGATTCTAACTGAAGGGGGGTGTGGCTTGGCGTGTGACGTCACTGATCGTCGTTCCCTATGACAGGGAACGGACGATCAGTGACACTTACCTCTCCCTGTTCTTCAGATCTGTGACCCGATCGTGGGACAATGGCGGCGATCGGGTCCGCGGGTCCCGTGGGCGCGGTCACGGAGCTTTGAACTGGGTCGCGAGCGCTCTGCCGTACATCGTCGTGCGGCGGTCCTTAAGTGGTTATTAAATGACTTTTTTTCCTTCAAAAATGACATTTTGCGCAGGGAACCAAAATTAAAGAAAAAAAAATGCGTGGGGGTCCCCCCAAAATTCTATTACCAAGCCCTTCAGGTCTGGTATGGATATTAAGGGGAACCCAGTGTAATTTAAAAAAAAATGGCGTGGGGTTTCTCCCCAAAAATCCATACCAGACCCTCCAGGTCTGGTATGGATTTTAAGGGGAACTCCACGCCAAAATTTAAAAAAAAAATGGCGTGGGGTTCCCCCAAAAATCCATACCAGACCCTTATCTGAGCACGCAACCTGACAGGCCGCAGGAAAAGAGGGGGGACGAGAGAGCCCCCCCTCCGGAACCATACCAGGCAACATGCCCTCAACATGGGGAATTTGTCCCCATGATGATGGGGACAAGGGCCTCATCCCCACAACCCTTGCCCGGTGGTTGTGGGGGTCTGCGGGCGGGGGGCTTATCGAAATCTGAAAGCCCCCTTTAACAAAGGGGGACTCCAGATCCCGACCCTCCCCTATGTGAATTGGTAATGGGTACATTGTACCCCTACCATGTCACAAAGAAAGTGTAAAAAATGTTAAAAAACACACTGACACAGTTGGGAAAGTCCTTTATTATAAAAATAAAAAAAATAAAAAACATTCCAGCGATGTAATCCAGTGTCCCGCGGTGATCCGATGTCCAGCGCTGCAGTCTCCACTCCATACGAAACGTCATTGGCTGAGCGGACCTGATGGGGAACTTCCTCCGCAGTGTAATAAATGAATAGACCCTTCGCTGGGTGTAAGGCTGAGCGGACCTGATGGGGGACGTGAGAAGGGGCGGGTCTATTAATTTATTACACTGCGCAGGAAGTTCCCCATTAGGTCCGCTCAGCCAATGACTTAGGCGGGGTCTGACTTACGAGGGGGCGGGGTCACCCATCAGATAATAGGGGTAAGCCCCGGCTTCCAGGATCCGCCTACGTCATTAGCTGAGCGGACCTGATGGGGAACTTCCTCCACAGTGTAATGACAATAACTTGCATGTAAGCCTTTAAAATTAGCACATGATGATGGGGACAAGGGCCTCATCCCCACAACCCTTGCCCGGTGGTTGTGGGGGTCTGCGGGCGGGGGGCTTATCGAAATCTGAAAGCCCCCTTTAACAAAGGGGAACTCCAGATCCCGACCCTCCCCTATGTGAATTGGTAACGGGTACATTGTACCCCTACCATTTCACAAAGAAAGTGTATTTTTTTTTTAAAACACACAGACACAGTTGGACAAGTCCTTTATTTAAAAATAAAAAATGAATTTCCAGCGATGAAATCCCATCTCCCGTCTCCCCGATGTCCAACGATGATCCATTCCAGCGACGCTGCAATCTCTCCACTCATTCTCCACCGAGGAACGAAACCCCCATAATGCGTAAGAAGGGTGACCCGCCCATCACCAGCGCCCACGTCATTGGGAAATTTATTATTTCATTTTTTTTAACTTTTTGATTTTTACACATGGACTGAGTCTCTATATATTTTTTTCTATTCTCCATTTTTTCTGACCTCACTGGTCTTGGAGTTAGTCAATATCACTTGTTTTGTTTACCATATTCACAGTTTCACAGAATAAGTCACACTGATTAATTTGTTCACTAGATATGTGGTATATTCATACTTTTTTCTAAATATAATTTTTTTCACTTTCACATGTCTATGAGTTAATCCTTTGATGTATGGTAGTCAATGCCATATAGGTTCATGTATAGTGCAGCTTTTTTTGAATTAGCACAGTATAATCCTTTTGCCATTCTCATGGTATAGTCCACTGGAATAATGGGAAACTATGGTGGCTTTTAACGACTTTGCGCCCGCCATACGACAAATGACGGCCACAAAGTGGTTCTAAAATGCCGGGAGGCCGTCATTATACGGCCTCCGCTCCTCCGGCCACTGGGGGGCGTGTGCGTGCCCGGTGCATCACTGAGATGCCGATGCGCATGCCTGGCGGCCGCGATGTCCGCCAGGCACGTCATAGGCGTGCTGTCTCCAGCTGTCTCCACATAGGCAGAGACTTTCAGAGCTGTGGTGTGAAAAGACAAGCTCTCTGCTAATCTATTTATAGCAACCTCCCTCAACACAAATTTCAGGCTGGTTTTATCTTGATTGACAGAGAACTTGTCAGAAGTTATCATGCTGATAACAGAGCAACGAAACTGCAGTAGCTGATAGCAACTTTTTTTTATAACAGTGACTTTGGATATTTCCAATATGTATATTTTAGTGTGGTATTTTAGATAATCCTGGCATAACTGGTAGATTTGTATTAGAACCAAAATAAGATTCTTCAATATGCTGTGCAAAGAAAATTATGTTTTACCATTTGTGGTAACCTACAGTAACTATCTGTTTCCTTATTTTAGGACAGTGAGGTGAAAATGTTTGTTGATTATCAGCTATAGTATGCATTCTTTAGTTTGTATGTTGATATTCATTTTTATTTATATGGCTTTTGTTTAGAAATACATTGGCATAGGGATGGTTTAAAACTTCAGACTGAGGCTTTAATCAAGTTTACTTATTTTTTATTACCAACACGGTGTCAGCAATATGATAAAACTGTATATATTGTATTTTTTTTTTATATTTGTGTTAGGAAATCATATTATACATGTGTTGTACAATGTAAAAAAAGCAAATATATGTTACTTTGTTGCCCACAACCTGAGAATTAATATAGTAACAATTACTTCTGTGCTGGTAAGCTTAAACAAGATTAAAAACAGCATAGAACAGTTTTCTTCAAAGTCTTCCATTCCCTGATTGATCCAGGAAGCTCAAAGAGTCCAAGCTATAATTTTTTAAAGTTCATTAAATCGCACTTCCTGTGTTGGCAGTAAGCACCCATACAGTTTAATAATGATCTCATGTATGAGACCTACATTGTTTTAAAGAGCTCCAGAGTCTTGCTGATGCATCATAAAGAGCAAATAGAAGCAGAATAGATTAAATGTTTTCCATTGTCTACATTCTTACGGTATTAGCCTCTTGGCAGCCAAAGAAAATCTATTTATGCTGCTTGTAAATTATATGTATGGTCTTATTATATTCTCTAATAATGTTAATGTTGATAATGTTTTAATAGTTTTGAAAAAACTAGTATTAATGTCTATCAAAATTAATAATTCACTTTGAGAGGTGGATATATTATGAAATCTGATATGCAAGACCGTGCTTATCTACTTCAAAATATAAAATCAAAAATGTCTCACTATAGTACTACTATAAATGTTACCTTTGTTACTCTAAATTAATTTTTTAGCATTCACAATACAAATATAAGGAATCAGCAGGGAACTTCTGTCATGGAATCTGTTCAGAATGAGAAAGTACTAGAGTTTGCAGTAACAGTGGCATTTAAAACAACAGCCAGGACTGGCAGACCCAGCAAACTTAACCCAGGAGCTGACTATTTTATGCTAAAAAAAAGATCCTAAAAAACCCAAACTTTATTTGCAGGTGGTTCAATTACACTGATTGCACTGATTGCACTGAGGCCTCTACCTTAGACTGGCACTGGCATCCATACTGCGTGCAGGACATGTTTTTTTTTACATCTGCCCCCAGCTATCTCTGAGCAGCATATTGAGGTGGATTCAGACACAGCATTTGCACAGATACAGACACTTGTCAAATTTGACAAAAATTACAGCATGAACATTGTCTGCATTTAGAATGTAGCAAGGCAGTCGCTTGGCATGAGACCTGGAAGTTAGTGGAAATCAATGTAGTATTGGTCCCTATTACAGTGATTTTCAGCTTCTAGAAGGATTCCACTGGCATGGAATATGCTTAATTATATTGTTACCAGCTGGACAAATGTAACTACTGTACATAGTATATAAAAAATGCTTACCTCAAATTCTTCTTTAACCATTTGTTCTTCCCTGATGCTTGTTTTTTACTATGGTATGACTAACCAATTAGCTCTAAAACCTCAGAACATCTTGGACCATACACATTTTAATTTTAAGGCGCCTTCAATCACTTTCCACCAGTGTGTACCTGCAATACAAAACCATCAAACATATTAAGAAAATCTACAGTTTTCATGTAATGAATAGTTTTATTTGCTAGATCTTTATATTAACCTTGAATATATTTACCCATTTTAACTAGACAGCCTTAAATGTATATGTTACCAGATAAAATAAACCCAATTTGTCCCTCTATTTTAGATAAGACCTCACATTCCACTGGGTACACAAAACTGCACTTCATATTGTTGCAAGATGTTGCTATACAAGTGATAATAAAGCTGCTGTAGCTACTGCTGTAAACTACTTATATCATGCGTTTGCAATACCTTTTTTATACATCTCAGGTTTGAATTTATATTTGCACGTTGTACTTGTCCTGCAGTAGTGCAGATTAGTTAACTTCTTGTCTATATTCCAAACCGTAATTAATTTAATGCATAAGGAACAATGCCTTTACAATCACCTATTCATAGCTTTACATTTATCAGTATTCATTGTTTTTTTTTTTTTATTATAGCATGTTAAAATAGTTAAATCTGCATCCCTTCTTGAAAGAGGTATAAAATACTGAATTTGATTTGTCCATTACAATTATATTTTGTGTTTTATCTTTCGCAGGGCCTATATGTTTAGCTTTATTTTGCTTAGACATGTGCACACTGAAATATTTCATTTCGGAATTTCGTTTTCGTCCGAAAAATACATTTAGTAACTCCCGAAATTCGTTTTTATTTATTTAGTTTAGTTAAAAAATGCATTCGTCCGAAAATCCGAATTAATTAAGGTTGAATCTGTCATTGAAGACTTATGGTGTCTGTCGAATGTTCCAAGAAGATTCGACGGAGCAGCTAAACTGTACGACGCCGCAATCGTACATCTCCGGTCGAATGTTCCGCCTACAAGCTATAGAAGAATTCCAATGTTGTATGACACTAGTAATAATTATATTTATAAATTATTATTACTAGTCAACCAACATTCAAATTCTTCTATAGCCTATGGGCCGAGCATTTGACTGGAAATGTACGATTGCGGCGTCGTACAGTTTAGCTGCTTGTCGAATCTTCTTGGAACTTTCAGCAGACACCATGAGCCTTCAATGACAGATTCAACGTTTGTATGTTTTTCGCTGTTTCGTCGAATCTCGTCGTTCATGTCGAATGGTCTACTCCAACACTGTCTCTATAATGTCGAATCTTTTTTCTCTATGTCAAATCTTTCCTCTCTATGTAGAATAATCTTGGACTAATAGAGTTAAGGTTAGGCACATTCGACCACAGGTTCGATAGACACAGATCGCTATTGTCAGCGTCATGTCGAATCTCCTATCTATATCGAACTGTTGTAGCAACAAAAACCAAAATAAAACATTTTTTTATGTCGGATCTTTCGGATTTCGGATTCTGCGCGTTCGTTTTCGTTTGTTAAAACGATAAAGAAAATACCCGAAATTCGGACGAAAATGCATTCGGACAAAAAAGAATGCACATGTCTAATTTTGCTTTAGATTCAATATACTGTAGTTGTATTACCTTCACATTAATATTTTGTTTGGGTGAAGCTGACAGAAAATATTGATTTTAAAGCCGGAATGGTCTGGCCACTGGGTAGCTGTAACTATTGTAGTAGCAATAGTTACATGCAATAAATGGCGCTGTGTTCTTGCAGCTGTATGAGCAACTTCCTGCCTGTAGCCAGACATAAGAAGAGTCAGTCTTAGCACCCCCCTCAATTCAGAGCTTAGGATTTTTATCAGTAAATACAGGGCTTCCTCTAATTGGCAGAGATGTGTGTCACGATCACCACCTTGGCAAATAAAAAAACAAATACAAGGACTTTCCTGAATGATGGAGATTTGCCAGTGGTCAGACAGTTCTAGTCTGGTAGTCTAGTATAGAAATAATTAATTTGGGCTAGCTTGGGCTATGTTGTGCAAGTTCAGTGCTGGCTAGCCTGATATCTTTTTTTTTTGTAAATATGGTTTGGGATAAAAAAAAAAAATGGAATTTTTTGAACTATAGGTTTACTTTTATATAAAAATTATTTAACCACATCAATACTGGGCACTTTCAGGCCAATTTTCAGCTTTCAGGACTCTCGCACTTTCAATGGCAATTGCGCGGTTATCCTACGCTGTACCCAAATGAAATTTTTATCATTTTGTTCGCACAAGTAGTGCTTTCTTTTGGTGGTATTTATTCACGACTCGGTTTTTTTTTTTTTTTTGCGATATAAGCGGAAAAAGAGCGGAAATTTGGAAAGAACAACAATATTTTCTTCTTTCTATTTTAAAAGAAATCCAATAAAATCGAATTTTGTCATAAATTTAAGCCAAAATGTATTCTGCTACATGTCTTTGGTAAAAAAAAAATCCTGTTAAGTGTATAATAATTGGTTTGTGTGATCACGGACATATGTACGCAAATGATCATGTACAGATGTGCGCAGGTGATTACGGACATGTGTGCAGATGATCATTGAGACATATGATTTTACTGTTACATATGTGGGGGACAGGTGTTTTTACTATGTGGGGACATGTGTGTGGGGACATGTGTTTTGGGGACATTGTGTGGGGACATGTGTGTTTTACATTGTGTGGGGACACTAGGCTGGTGATCAGTGTGTAAAAAGCTGTAAAAACAGCTCATACTCACTGATCACCAGCCGGCTGCAGCGATCCGCTCTCCTCTCCTCACAGACAACTTCTGTGCAAGGAGAGCCGATCGCCTAGCAACCGGGTCTCTATTTACATCACATGACAGCTGTGATTGGACACCGCCGTCATGTGAGTAGGAGGGCCAATCACAGAGCCCTCCTGCAGATCGGAGATGCGCTGGGTGACACGAGCGCATCGGGATTGCGCGGCTGCATGGGCACGCACGCACGATCCCACTCCTTCTCAGGGACGTTCCTGAAAGTCCACTCAGAAGGAGAGAGCGTCCACCCGGCTGTATATATGCAGTGGCCGGGTGGGATGTGGTTAAAACTTTATATGGATTTAAAGGGGTTGTAAAGTGTAACCTGTGGAACCCAGAATCCCTTATAAAGTATGAGATACCCTTGCTTCAGCTCCCCATGCACCTCTTATGTCTAAATCACCCTGTGTCTCTAATAGGGGCATAGGGTGACGTAGAAAATATATCTTGGACTACTTAAAATGGGACATTGATATTTATCCACAATATCTCCCAGGATATGCTGTAACGGGAGTCACTTAGGGGCACAGGGTGAATGAGAACCCCACTATGATCTGTCCTAGTCAGATTCAATGCTATATACATTGTATATATTGCAAAAAATAAAAGAAAAAAGTTGCGCTACTAAATGAACAAAGTGAGAACGTGGCTGCCAGCATCAGCAAATAGACATGTTGCACAAAAAATATATAAAAAAAAATGCAGCGCCTAAAATATGTATGGTGGCCCAAACGTGAACGTAAATATGGACAACAACCAAACAGTAAGTGTATACGGCCTAAGAAGGCCTAGGATAAGTAAATCCAAATGTGTACCACACTAGTATATACCTATACATGTGTATGAAAAACTTTTAAAGTATGTAATACAGTGAGCTGATACTTATAAAGTATGCAATACTGTGAGTAATACAGTGAACTAATAATAAAGTTCAATTAAGGTGACCAATGTGTAGACTGGGATCAGATGGAAGAAATGTATATAAATCTTCAATATATTGTCCTCATAAAAGAAATCCAAGAAAACTTCAGGAACGTGAAAAACATGTATTCGTATATCCGTAGCACCCGGGGACGTGACTCCAACACCAGGGATGGGGGGAAGAAATGGATACTCTTACCCCTATGCGTGGACACACACACCAGCGGTGGTGGGTCAAACAGACAAGAATGGTGAAATAGACTTCTCTGGATCCGTCCTCTCAAGGTGTCCGCAGATGAAGCAGGCGCAAGAAATCCAGTCCTTTCCCAAGTAATGATGTAGACCTCCAAGGCGTCAATGCATCAGAGATCATGTAAAAAATTGAACAGAAGAAGGCTCCACATAGCGCAGGATCAGAGTACCTGTGCTCATGATTGGACCATCCCCCTCATGAGGCGGGGAACACAACAGCTGTAATGAGTTCAAACAATCTTGCTTTATGTTTATAATGGCGTGGCAGTCCTTTGCAGGTTCATGCCCCAGTTGATGCATTTTCATGCGAAACATGTCGGGTACATGAACCTGCTTTATAGCTACGCCACTATTTGATGCTACTTCTGTGATCACCTTTTGCAAGCCTCTGCATGGAAGCCTGTACGATTATTTATTTTATCCATTTTTTGTACCGTGTGTGTTTTGTGTTTTGTTCCTGAAATAAATGAGGATTTTATTTTGCCATCTGATCCTGCGCTATGTGGAGCCTTCTTCTGTTCAATTTTTTACATGACCTCTGATGCATTGACGCCTTGGAGGTCTACATCATTACTTGGGAAAGGACTGGATTTCTTGCGCCTGCTTCATCTGCGGACACCTTGAGAGGACGGATCCAGAGAAGTCTATTTCACCATTCTTGTCTGTTTGACCCACCACCGCTGGTGTGTGTGTCCACGCATAGGGGTAAGAGTATCCATTTCTTCCCCCCATCCCTGGTGTTGGAGTCACGTCCCTGGGTGCTACGGATATACGAATACATGTTTTTCACGTTCCTGAAGTTTTCTTGGATTTCTTTTATGAGGACAATATATTGAAGATTTATATACATTTCTTCCATCTGATCCCAGTCTACACATTGGTCACCTTAATTGAACTTTATTATTAGTTCACTGTATTACTCACAGTATTGCATACTTTATAAGTATCAGCTCACTGTATTACATACTTTAAAAGTTTTTCATACACATGTATAGGCATATACTAGTGTGGTACACATTTGGATTTACTTATCCTAGGCCTTCTTAGGCCATATACACTTACTGTTTGGTTGTTGTCCATATTTACGTTCACGTTTGGGCCACCATACATATTTTAGGCGCTGCATTTTTTTTTTTTACATTGTATATATTGTGTGTCATGCTGTTGGACTATTTGCTGTGATGGTTTGGGGTGGGACTGTATTATATTGTCTATTGTGTCTGATGCCCCAACTATTATGGGATGTGCAGTGTCTTGCTGTGAGGAAAGAGGGAGGGGGGATTTCTCCAACCCCCTTCTGATAAGACTGTTTACTGAGAAGTTGGAACACACCCGACCTGTATAACAATTGTCATTGGACAGTTTAACCTGCCCTGTTTCCCAAGGATGGGGGGAGTGTTTTGAAGAGAGATATCTGTGAACATGTGCTTGCAATAAACTCATTCCTGTTTTACCCTCAAGACAGAGCTCTGTCTCATTTGTGGGAGGAGAATTATTCGCATGGGGTCTTATTTGGCTGGTTGGACTGTCTGGTAGCTGCCTTTTGTTCGGGAATGGAATATTTTAAATGGCTTTAACCCCTTTCATACTTGGGGTGTCGTTACATAAAGGTACAAGTTTTTTCACCTTAATGCATTCTATGCATTAAGGTGAAAAAACATCCGAGTATTTGCGCCCCCCCGAGCCCCCGTTTACTTACCTGACCCCTCGAAAGTCCCGCGCCGTGAACGCACAGGCTTCTCGGTCGGCTTCTTGGGTCATTCATTGGTTGATTGAAAGCAGCGCAGCCATTGGCTCGCGCTGCTGTCAATCACATCCAATAACGCGGCGCGCCGGGGGGTGGGGCCGAGTGATACAGTGAGCGGCTATGGCCACCAGCTGTATCACGGGAGCGTGCCCGCAAGAACTTTCCACCATGCGAGAGAGCTTGCATGAAGGAGGAAAGTTCTTGTGGGCAGGAGCCGAGACAGCCGCCAAGGGACCCCAGAAGACCAGGTTTGGGGCCACTCTGTGCAAAACGAGCTGCACAGTGGAGGTAAGTATGACATGTTTGTTATTAAAAAAAATAAGCGCCTTTAGTGTTCCTTTAACTACAAATTAACTTTCCCTTTCTATTTGAGAAGTGGATGACATGTCCAGAAAGTAGTTTTTACTTGCAAAGCTGCAACCAGACAGATTTTCTTCACAGATCAACATGTTCGTGATTCCTCAAGATTAAAAAGAGTTTGAGAAAGACAGCTATCAAAAGCAATTACAGCAACTATAAAGAGAAATCACTGCCATGGCATAATTGCCGTTGATTACTTCAGTTTTCTCAGATACCCGCAGAATCCTTTTCTCTCTAAACTCACTTAATCAGTACTTGTTTACCTTCATATATTGTGAAAAATGGCCTTTAATAAATCTAAGGACTATAGTAGAATGGTGTTCAATATTATTGTGTTTATTATTATTGGTGTTTATTATGATTGTGGCAGTTTTACAATTAGAACCTGTGTTGCAGTCCCTATCATGCTTACCCCTAATGCAGGTGGTCAGACACTATAGAAAGTTTCTGTGTCCTTCACCTTTAGCAGTCCCTTTTCCCATAAGGCAAGCAGGCCTACCAGGACTCAGTTGCCCCCAGGACTTATACAATATGCTATAGTGCCTTGCTACCATGCCGGGGCAGGCATGAACTGAGCAAAAAGGTACTTTATGTTGGCAGACAGGCAGAGAGGTTCAATGACAGTCCAGGTACAAGGCAGGCAAGGCTCAGAATAGTTAGGGACAAATCTGAGTGAAAAGGCAGGCAAAGTTCACAGAATAGTCAATATTCAATCTGAGGTCATCAACAAAGGAAATACAATCTAGCAGAGCAGGGCAAACAAACAGGGAGCTTGGAACATGTTTCACAAATGCAATATCACAAGCATGAGAATGCAGGCTTGGCTGGCTTAAATCAGGTTTGGTTTCCACCCAGAAGCTGGCCACAATAAATCCCCTTGCAGGTGGACAGACAGACAAGGGGAATGCCACAGCAAAAACCAGGATTCTGGAACCAGCAGCTATAAAGAATCAGGAGCGCACACGCTCCTGATAATATTGATATACAAGCGATTTATAGCAATGTGCAGCTGGTTAATAAATAATCTCTCACACTCCAGTTGTTTTTCATGAACTAGAGTACTATATTGCTAACTAATAGTAGAGAGAACCTTAATTATACAGGAACTCACTCTCACTAAAAAATACACTGTCAGAAAACATGATTTTACTAGCTAGAGTATAGCTAATCTTCATCACACCCATAAACAGGGTCAATATTTAGGGTCCTTCCACCACACCCTGAGGCCTTCACCCCATCCTGACTTACATAGTTACATACAGTTACATAGTAGGTAAGGTTGAATAAAGACAACAGTCCATCCAGTTCAAACTGTGTAGGTGTACGTGAGTTAGCGCTGATAATCATTTCCCCATATCCCTGTATATTGTGTTCTTTAAGATGCATGTCCAAGAGTCTTTTAAAGATATCTATACTCCTCGCTGACACCACCACTTGCGGAAGAGAGTTCCACATTCTCACCGCCCTGACAGTGAAAAAACCCCTGCGCTGCTTAAGGTTAAACCGCTTCTCCTCCAATCTCATCATGTGGTCCTGTGTCCCCTTACACCCCCTGAGATTTTTTCCTATGCTGGGGTCACCATTGAGATATTTGTAAATATGTGTCATGTACCCTCTCAAGTGTCTTTTCTCCACCGAGAATAATTTAGTGCTTATAGTCGCTCTTCAAATTTGAGGTCCTCCAGTCCCCTGATTAGTTGCCCTTCTTTGTACTCTCTCCAGCTTCAATACATCCCTTCTGAGGACTGGTGACCAGAACTGGATGGAATACTCCTGATGTGGCTGAACCAGAGTTTTATAAAGTGGCAGGATTATAGTTTTATTTCTGGAGTATATCCTCTTTTTTTTGCATTCTAAAATTCTGCCAGCTTTGGTAGCTGCAGCTTGACAGTGCATGCTATTGCACAGTCTATCTTCCACTAGGACCCCCAGATCTTTCTCAATCCTTGACTCCCCCAGCGGTTCTCCCCCCAGAGAGTAGTTTGCGTTTATGTTCTTAGCCCCAAGTGCATTATTTTACATTTCTCCTCGTTAAACCTCATTTGCCATGTAGTTGCCCATTCCATTATTTTGTTCAGGTCTTTCTGTAAAATTTCTATATCCTGCTGTGAAGTTATTGCCCTGCTTATTCTTGCATTGTCCGCAAAAACTGAGATTGAGCTTTTTATCCCATCCTCTATATCATTTATGAATAAATTAAACAGAATTAGTCCCAAGAAAGAATCTTGTGTTACCCCACTTACCGCTCCAGACCAGAGAACACGTTATTTATCACTACCCTTTGGACCCGCCCCTGTAACCAGTTTTCAATAAAAGAACAAACCTTATGGTCCATGCCAGCAGATCGCAGCTTGTAGATTAAGTGTTTATGGGGAATTGTATCAAATGCTTTTTCAAAATCCAAATACACCACATCCACAAGCCTCCCCCATCTAGATGGCAGCTCACTTCCTCGTAGAATGTTTAGTCTGGCAAGAATGACCCTTTGTAAACCCATGCTGATTGCTACTAATGATACTGTTTTCATCAACAAATTCTTAAATAATGTCCCTGATCATCCCCTCCAATAATTTACCTACTATTGATGTTAGGCTGACTGGCCTGTAGTTCCCCGGAAAATGTCTATGCCCTTTTTTGAATATTGGTACCACATTGGCTTTTCTCCAACCATCTGGTACAATTCCTGTCAGTATGCTGTCCATAAAGATTAGGAATAATGGTCTAGCTATAACCCAACTGAGTTCTTTCAGGACCCTCGGGTGTAAGCCATCTGGTCCTGGTGATTTATTTGTGTTAAGCTTATCTAGTCTTTCCTTGACTCCAGTCTCTGTTAGTATCACATAAAAAGATAAACCCGCATGGCTAACAATACTGTTGTGGTCAATACACCCCTCCTTTTTCTGTGTAAAAACTGAGGGGAAGAAAGCATTTAGTACAGTTGCCTTCTCTGTAACCATCCTCACATAATCTTCATTTGTGTGGGCAATGTGCTCGGATTTAGCTTTTTTACTGTTAACATATCTAAAGAATTCCTTAGGATTTATTTTACTCTCCTCACCAATGTGTCTCTCATAGTCTTTTTTAGCCACCCTGATTGCGTTCTTACACTTCTTTTTGCATTCCTTGTAGTTTTGGAATTCTGACAATGCCCCCTCCACTTTATATTTTTTAACCTCCCTGGTGGTATTCCCGAGTGTGGCTCGGGGTTAAATTTCAGTTCCATTAGCGGTAACCCCGAGCCACACTTGGGATTGCATCTCAGGATCCTGGTGCAGGTTACTTACCTTGTTCCCAGGATCCTGCGATGTCCCCCGCTGTGTCTGTGAGCTGTGTCCTCTGTCCGATGCTCTGTGTGCCTGGCTCCATTCCCTGCGAGTGTTGCGACGCATGGGGGCAGAGCCCGGCGGCAAATTCAAAAAGTTAAAAATTCTTAACACATACAGTACACTGTAATCTTACAGATTACATTACTGTATGAAATTATTCCACCTCCCTTTTGTCCCTAATGCTTTATCCAATGCCTTGCATGCACTTTTATATTATATATACTGTTCTTTCAACCTGGAAACTTGATATTGTCAATGGTGTTGTGCTTTTTAAGGTACAGTTTGCCCGCACAATATTATTTATTAAAGCGGTTGTATACCCGCTGCTGTTTTTTTTTTTTTTTACATACCTGAAAGGCAAAAGGCATAATGAGCTAGTATACACTGATATTTTTGAATACAAGTCAATCTATATGACACAGTCTATGCATATGAAACTTATTCACGGAGACATGTGATCATACAAAATAGCTACAGTTTATTGGTTGACAGAAAAAACTAATATTTACATGAAATTAAAATACCAATTGCATTACATGAATGACTTGAAAATCAATAAAAATACCCGCAAAATGGGCATGCAGTCCCTTTGATATAATGCTGTCATGATAAATTCTCGATAGGATTAATAACCTTGTGTAAATGACAATGAAACAGAACGTCTGTATTTCACGCGTCTAACCGTTATTATACTGCAGGTAAGTAAGTGGTTAACAATGTGAAATAAATTGGACGTTTGTTTTGTCACTAAAATTGGAACCATGCAAAAAGAAAAATATAATGAAAAATGTAATCTTTAGAGAAAAATCTACCAGTTATTGATTAATGAGAATAAATCATAATTGCAGAATATTCAATACTTCAATATTTTAGAGAACAACAATGAATTCAAGATAAAATCAAAAATGACATAATTACCCATTCCAAAATGGCTATTTCCTACTGGCAAGTGACCAGAGTTAAGATGGCTACCGTGGCTTTCAGGTATCAGGTGTCTAGGAATCTTCATGAGTGTAAAGACATGTTGTAAGGGTATGTACTTACCGAGGCCGAGATGCCGAGAGTGGTTCACCTTTGCGACTTGACGCACTCCACCCCCTGGAGTTGAGACAGGGAGTGGATGGCGAGAAGCGGCACCGGCTACCGGCAGGTGGTGGGTATTTGTAGACGGTCCGGCAGAGCTGAGTAGACTGAAGAACAGGCTTCAAGCAGGAACTAGCCGGATTGGTAAAGTTCAAACAGCAGGAGATAATGGAAGCCGGTGCAGGTTGAGTCCGGGTTGTAATGGCTAGGTAACGGTCCCGGCTGGGGGTCAAACACAGTAAAAGGTAACAAGTCCAGAGAGTACGGGGAACCCGGCAGGGGTTCAAAGGAAACGCGGAAGTCCAAAAGGTACAGGCCAGAGGTCAAGGATTGGAGACGGGCAGCAGATCCGAGTCACAGGCCGAGGGTCAAACACAGGAGAAGGCAGAAGTCCGTATCACAAGCCGAGGGTCAGGTCCAGGAGAGAGATCAGAGGAGTCAAGCCAGTCCGGGTCACAAGGAGATTTTCAGGATAGTTTTCCAGAGTCTTGGGAATACAGGAAAGCTGACAAACCAGCAACTTGTCAGTGCAACTGGGTCTCTTTAAATAGGCCCGCCTGGATTCCTATTGGTGCGCCGCCGCGCATGCGCGCGCGCCGCTGCGTCGGCGCGCGCACCCGAGAACGTAGAAGCGCCGTCCCGCGCACGCGCATGCGCGGAAGCATCATTCCGCTGCGCGTGCGCATTGGGCGCTGATTGGCGCTGTTGGACGGATTTCCCTGACACATGTCTTCATGCATGGTGCATGTGTGTCAGTCTGTCTGAGAGTGCGGATCTCCCAGTGTGCCCCTCAGAGTGGGACCCTGAGTGTGTGTCTTGCCATCTTACTTTTCTTCTCTTAAGTACTATCTCCGGACAATAAGATTATCAAAATTATACTAAACTCTGCCCAAAAAGTATGTGTCCTTAACTCATAGGTTAGTTGCAAATATGGGAGTAACTGCCCAAAATTACGTGTCCGGTTTCTATTGGTTGGCAACTTAATAATTAACTGTTTTCTGGAATGTTGAGATCTTCAAGTAATATCACCGTCAACCACCAGGTGTCTCACATGTATTCTGAGTCTAACTCTTTAAGTTAATATTCTATTTTCAGAATTTGTATAATGGTTTATATAATACTGCGAAGAATATATATATATATATATATATATATATATATATATATATATATATATATATACATATATATATATATTGAACTCTTCTGGTAACTGGTATACATAACGTACGGTTAATATACTTTTTGATTCATTTATATAACATAACATGGTTCTATATTTCTGTATAAATGTATCTCTTTTAAAACCGTTTTTTCTAAACATGACACAGAGTATATATCAATCAATAGCACACAAAAATAATTATCTATATATTTTGAATATGTGTTCATCGCTAAGTGTAGGTTAATTCATATTTTTATAATCACAATTTGACATCTTTCTTAATGCTATTTCGTTTTTCAAAACACTTCTATTCATAAAATCACACTTGTATATATATTTCTTCTTATAACAAAGTCTTCAGGTCATCAGATACTAAAATAATACTTCTCCCTATGACCTAAGATGTCATAGATAATTTGAATGAGTTATATAATATGTAGGTATTTTAAAATATCTCGGATTGCATAATTATTCATATCTTTTCCCCTAAGTGTTAGGATGGACTTTTAAGCAGCTTACACAATGCATGGCAAACATTGTAATATGATATTTTATATGTCTATATTAATATTTTTTAGTTTTACTTTAGTTCCAGTTTCTGTGGCTGTTAGAAGCAGACTTCAGACTGTCTTTTCCTGAGACCGGAGACCATTCCATCTGTATAAACAAATTCTTCTTATGGACTCTTCTTGGTCAACATCAACCACTGTCTATATGCAGCTAGAATCAACATTGCTGTTTACTAAAAATTCACTTCACAATGGGTTAATTTCTTCTGGTTTAGACTGGTAAGCTATCTGTAGAAATATTCCTATGGCAGAATTGTCTCCTTAAACATCTCTTGTTTGATTAGGAAAGTTATCATTGTTCTAAACTCTCAAAACCGGCTTGTAAACGTTAGAGATAGCTTATCCAATCGTTAATGTATTGAACGCTTGGAAAACATGTGAAATCATCTGTTTTGCTCTGAAAGGGTTTCATTTGCAATAATTCACTTAATTTTTGAGGCCTACTGGACTTTTAAATTTCTGCCAGTAAATATTAAAATTATTATTATTTCCTTTATTGACTTTATAACAATGGCAACCATAAATGGTCCCTTTACGTCAAAAGTGGTTTGAGGCCAGCTAGAAAACAGTAAATTAGAACACTTGCAGAATAGAGTGATAGTGATTTGTTTATTTGATCCCCCCCTCCCTTACAATTCAAAGTAGTAAAAAGGACACTGTTTTTTTTTGACTGTTTAATCCGTTTCTTGGGAAAAAATAAAACTCATATCATCTGAATAAGCTGGTATCCTGGTCCGCAAAGGCTGACAGTTGAATTAGTTATTTTCCTTGTTTTTTCTCCTCCTTTTTTATTTTCCCTCTCCCGTGCCCACGTAATTATCTATACGCATTATTTTTGTGGAATATTGTTGCCCCCCTTATTGGCCTGCTTAAAGGTGCTACTTTGACTTCAGCAATGACTACACGCTGACAAGCTGCACAACATCAACCGGCTAAGGGAAGTTGGAGCGAGACAGGAGGGATACGAGGTCTCAGCACTGCGTGGCTTTGATAAAGAAGTTTTACACTTCGAAACGCGTCAGCCGATAGTGCGCCCCATCACGGTCTCCTTGATCGGTCGAAGTGTGGTTTGGGTCACATGCTGCAGCTTCTAAGGCACTGTTTGTACAATGCGAACTTTTGTACTAGTTTTGTGAGTACCTTTTTATTGCTTTCATTTTAAATAAATTCTCCTAAACGATATCACACCAGGCTGGTGCACCCTTGTTTTTTCCTTTTTTTCAAATGGGATATGAGCCTACCTGTCCCCCCGGGCAGAGCAGGGACTGCACATAGGAAAACAGGAAGAGAGGAGATGTGAGGCTATGGACACCAAGGGCGATAGTGGAAAACGATCTGACTTTAAGTCCCTGACACCAAGTCGCGGCATCCAAGCAGCTGGACGGGCCCATGCAGAGTATGGGAGGGGTTCACTGACAATAGGACGGGGGAGGAAGCTTCCCGAGAGGGATACCCCTAATGTAGAACAAGACCCCCGAGGGAGGGAAAAGAAACTGAAGTGCAGTGGAAAGGCTGTTTGAGGCATGAAGAGGGGAGCCCCAAAATGGAAAGGGCAGAAACTGTCCAAGATAGCTCCCCTGAACTTTTAAATGGTATGGCACTATCTCCAAAAAGGGATCCGGCAACAGGGGGGAGAGGAACCTCGACATTGGAGGAGGAACTGGCAGTGGGGGAGGAGAACCAAGCAATGGTTGGCCTCAGATATAGCCCTAAGACACAAGGAGAGAAACTGAATTCACAGGTCACCAAACCCACAAGCCCCTCACTGGAAGAGGGTGAGAAGCAGACCCCGGCGCTAAGGGGGGGTGACACAGCGATGGAAATCAGGGAAATTATGGAACTACTGAGGGCCCTTCCTACGAAGACTGACATTCAGCAGCTAATTAGTGCGGTGGAGCAGTCCTGTCAGCAAGCTGTCGATGACTTGAGAGAAGACACACAGGCGTTAGGGCATAGGGTGGAAAGTGTGGAAGAGAGCCAGGATGTAATGGTACAGGTAGTGGCGGAGGTTCAAGACTCTATTAAAGAACATGAGGATGCCCTAAACTCATATAAGGATCAACTAGACGACTATGAGAATAGAGACAGAAGACAGAACATTCGTATAAAAGGGCTTCCCGAAACAATTCAAACAGCTGAACTAGCCTCAGTAGTCCAAAAAGTTTTTGATCAGATTATGGGGGCCTCCGCGCCCGAATATATTGAGATAGATCGGGTACATCGAGTTCCCACGTACACTACACAGTACACGGAGAAATCCAGGGATGTCATATGTAGATTGCATAAATATGGAGTAAAGGAAACTCTTATGAAAATGGCCCGCAGTAGCCCTTAAATCTCCCTTGATGGGACGAAGCTATCATTGCCCTGTTGAAGAACATTTGTTCAAAACGCGTAGGGCTTGGTACACTACCTCATTCACTGCCCCTTTTTAAATGTTTTATTGTTTGTGATCGCTTTTATGTTGGTTGAATAAACCCTCATTGACCTGCACCATTGGAGCATTCCTTCCCTTCTTTTCTCCTCACATGGGTGGTTGGTCAAGTAATAGCTTCCTTTGGCCACTGGTTACTAATATTCACCGTGGTAAAGAGTTTCCTTGCTGAGTGGGGGTTCCAGTTCCATCGGAGGACCACCTGGATCGGTGTGAAACCCAGAGTCTGCTGTCAAGTCGGGGAGCCTACCGGACAGTCTACATTGGGGACCCATCTGATCCAGTTTCCAGACTAACTGATGAGGAGTGCCACTGGGATTTCGTATGCCTATTTGACCTGCCTAAACCACAGGTCTAATGTTCCGGTAAGAGTATTATACCTCTCTTTTTCTACAAGAGTTATGTTATGACCCTTCAGTGCTACATGTTCTTTCTTCACAACACGAAAATTTTCTATGGACACTGTATGGACTCATTATATTGATATTATTTATCACTTTGGTTTGATTGGAGGCCCAAATTATTGGGCTTCATTTCTTCACTTAGCGCTACATCTTCATTCCATGTTTATTAATTTTAGTCTCATTTTATGTAGCAGCTTTATTTTTATTCACTATTTTAGATTAGCGCAGTATTTTCTCTCTTTATATTCCGAATCTATCATTGTACCCAGATTTAACACGTAGGACCCTGTACCAACGCCGAGCAGTTCGGCCCCTGTTAGAAACCATGCGGTCAAAGGGGGTGTACTACCGTTGGGGGTTTCCATTTAGTTTAACGGCCACTAGGAATGGCAGAACAGCAACTTTACGGACTAAAGATGACTTGCAGTTTTTTGTGGAAACATTGGATCTCCCACTGGTAGAATTTGTAGATTGGAGGTCACCCAAAATAGGGACTCCCATACAGCGGCCTGAACAGTGGCAACAAGTTCCCCCTAGGGGCCAACGCGGAAATCGTTAAGGAAGATATAGACCCACTTAATAAGACGAGATGGTCTAACAGATGATTTACTGAATGAAGTTCCTGGGAAGGGATATGGGCTCTTCTGTTTGTTTGTTTTTTGAGGGGGGGGGGTATGGGATTAAAAGCCCAGGTAAACTGATGTAAGGGGTGAGATGGCCAGGGCCTATGGTATATGTTAGATGTGTTGTATATGTAAATATGTGCATGTGGAAGAAATTATCTTTTGTTGCAGAGGGGAAAAAGTATAAATGCTAGTATAATAATTTTAAATATGGGGGAGGACATAGGGGGCACGTTAATCTTAAAAAAAAGGTTTCTGAATGGCACAGTTAGAAGATTTAGAAATAGGGAGAATAGAAGGGAAGAGCATTTGGGCCGGAGGGAATCGGAGTAGGGAATTTAGAGCTATCTTGACCTTTAGGATGGTCCCGATATAATGGGATTGGTTGAACTGGTATCAGTGAGGGGGTGGAGGGGCCCGGGTACAGGGTGTGTGCGCGGACCCATCTACCAGTTAGGTGGGAAGCTCCGAGGGGGAGACATACACGGAGTGTCTCTGGGCAGGGAGGGAGGGGAAGGAGGGGATGTAATAATTGTTTTTTTTTATTCTTGTCATCGGCAAGGAGCACAAGATATGGCTGGTATTCTGAGAGAAGACTATACCATTTAAAATTATATCATATTACGTGAGGGGACTGTGTTCACAGCATAAAAGGGGCCACCTATGGCATAAATTGCATCATTATGCTGCGGATATAGTGTTTTTACAAGAAACGCACTTCAGGGAGGGGTCTATACCTGTTATGCCTGGACACATGTTCAATCACTGGTACCATGCAACATCGCCTATTGCTAGAGCAAGGGGGGTTACGATTGCTTTCAGGAAAACTTTCCCATGGGTATTGGAGTCTGTACAAGCTGATAGAGAAGGTTGTTTTTTATTTGTGAAAGGTACAATAAATATTCAGCGATATACATTTGCTGCGATTTATGCACCAAATATAGGAACAACTAATTTTCTTGCAAAAATGTTGAAGATGTTTGAGAAATTTAGGGAAGGCTGCTTGATCTTGGGCGGAGACTTCAATATTGTGTTGGACCCAAGTTTGGACACAACATCAGGAAAAACATCTCTATCCTTTAGAGCCTTAAAGCACCTAAAACAACTTTTTCGCACTCAACACCTGGTTGATAGCTGGCGGGTAATGCACAATGGAGTAAAGAACTATAGTTATTACTCCAAAACACATAAAATGTACTCACGTATAGATGTAATTATGGTAGATCAATTTTATTTAGAAAAGGTCCAAAAGTGCACTATAGAATCCATAACCCTCTCGGATCATGCCCCAATAACGTTGATACTCTCTCCGACCCAGGCAGGCTATATAGAATGGACTTGGAGATTGAATGAGTCAATATTAGATAATAAAAAGATAATCGAGGGACTGTCAGTTAAAATAAGGGAATATTTTGAGAGGAATATACCAGGTGAGGTGTCAGATCAGGCAGTATGGGAGGCCCATAAAACGGTAATAAGAGGAGAACTAATAGCCTATGGGGCCCACATCAAAAAGGAAAGAAGGAAGGAAGTGACAGATTTATTAGAGAAAATCAATGTACTGGAGATTAAACATAAAAAAATATCGACCCCTTAGAGACCCAACAATTAGAGAACCTTCGAGCAGAACTCGCACAATGTCTAGATCGAAAAATTCATAATAAAATATAGATACTTTGCTCATAGGTTCTATGAGCAGGGGAACAAATGCGGTTTGGTTACTGGCTAAACAACTTAAAAAGAAACAAGAATCTAGACATGTCCATAACTTATTAATCCGAAACAAAAAGATAGTGGAAACCCAGGCCATAGCAAAAGAATGTCACAGATTCTATGAAACACTATATAATATCCAGACAACCGAGACTTCACCAAAAGAAGAGAGAGAGGATCAAAGAAGGGAGGAGACACGAAATTATATTAGGCAATCATCAATGCCCACCCTATCAAAGACAGCTACAGCAGAAATGGAACATCCAATTACGGTTGAAGAGTTGAGCACAGCAATAGCAGCCTTGCCGATAGGGAAAAGCCCTGGCCCAGATGGTTTGACAAATATTTACTATAAAACATTCTACTCCGAACTGATAAGACCGTTATGCAAGTACTTTAATACAATTAATGCAACAAATTTGTTGCCTTCAGATGCCCTGTTGGCGTACATTACTGTACTCCCAAAGGAAGGGAAAGATCCGCTGTACTGCGCTAATTATAGACCTATTTCTCTGCTCAACTCGGATACTAAACTGCTTGCCAAAATCCTAGCGCAGAATATATCGGGCAATTATTGCATCCAGACCAGACAGGCTTCATGAAAGGTCGTGAGGCAAGGGATAACACCATCCGGGCTTCTTCATTGGATGAAATATGGCCCAGAGAAAACCCCAAAGATCGTACTATCAATGGATGCTGAAAAAGCTTTCGATAGGGTGAACTGGGGCTTTATGAGTGAAGTACTGAGAGGGGTGGGCCTGGGTGACCGCATGATGGGATGGATAATGGCCCTTTATGCAAACCCAAGAGCAAGGGTTAAAGTAAATGGCACATTATCAGATTACCTGAACATACGAAATGGGACAAGACAGAGGTGCCCACTTTCACCACTGATATTTGCTATAATATTAGAACCATTTCTTTGTAAGATTAGAAGCAATGGGCAGATATCAGGGATATGTATTGGGGATGTGGAACACAAAGTATCGGCTTATGCTGACGATCTATTATTCTATCTTTCAACACCACAGACATCCTTGACAGCTCTTATGCAGGAAGTGGACAGATATGGGTATCTATCTAACTTTAAAATTAACTTTGAAAAATCAATACTATTACCCAGCCATGTACCTCAAGAGATGGCAAGGATGCTGAAGAGGCTGTACCCCTTTTGTATGGAAGAAGGACTCCATGTTCTACTTGGGGGTACATATCACCTCAGATCAAAAAATATTATATGACCTTAATTATGTATCCCTAATGGCCAGGATAGTGGGGGACTTAAAGAAATGGACAGGACAATACCTAACATGGTTCGGAAGGGTAAGCGCCATTAAAATGGGTATACTACCTAGAATTATCTATATATTACATACAGTCCCGATTAAAGTACCAAAAACCTTTTTTAAACAGATACAGAAGGCTTTTGTAGCATTTGTGTGGAATGACAAACGACCAAGGTTGGCATATGACATCTTGCGCAGAAGTAAGGCAGAGGGAGGAATGAGGTTGCCAGACATATCAGTTTATTATAAGGCAATGTCGCTGGTTCAAATTTTGAACTGGTGTCATGACTTCTCTAATAAAATGTGGGTCCCACTAGAAAAAACAATAGCAGGGAGGAACCTTGCAGGGGCCCCTTGGATCTCGAATACGTCAAGAGGACTCTCGAAATGGACATCCCCCCTGACCTGGAACTCCTTGTTAATATGGGATAAGTTGAATAAAACGGGGGAGTATTCCCCCCAGGTGTCCCCCCTAGCTCCACTGGAGGGATTCCCGTGGTTCCTGCCGGGGGAGGGGGGGATTCCTGGGGGCATGGGGTCGGGATGGAGATACCACGTGTGGTAAATTCGCCCAGCGAGGAACCCTAACAACTTATTCGGAGCTGGTTTTGGCCCTAGGGAACATACCCACATCAGGTTGGAGATACTATCAAAAGACAGGTTTCTTTAACAAGATGAAACCCTTACTGAGACCATTAAACTCAATTACGGTGTTTGAGGGCCAGTGTGTGCATTTGAGAGACACTAGGCATCTGCTGTCTCGGATGTATAGACTGATATTAGGAGCCCAAAAGAGTACAGTCCCATATTTCATCAGGGAATGGGAAAGAGAATTAAATAAAGAACTGTCAGAGGAACAAAATAATAAAGTGATCAAATCACCTTATTCTACATCTATAAGTTCGTACGTTCAGGAAATGGCTTATAAATTTATGACAAGGTGGTACAGGACACCAGTAAGATTAACTCAGATGTATCCAGAGGCAGATGCCCAGTGCTGGAGAGGATGTGAGCAGAGGGGTACATTTCTCCACCTCTGGTGGGAATGCCCCAGGATTAAAACATTCTGGGTATCAATCGCGCCATGGATTGAGAGGTTGACCCCTAGACCTATGGAGTTTACACCCCTATGCTTCCTATTCCACGGAGCACCTGGCCCCATTAAAGCTTACAGGAAGAGTATTACACTGCACCTATTGAACGCAGCTAAAATACTGATCCCCAGATTTTGGAAACAGGCTACCTGTCCAACACTAGATGACTGGAAAAAGGAGGTCAATCGGATACAGGAAGCCGAAAGGTGGTCTCAAGTAGTGAAGGGAAAAAAAGGAGAATTTGAGAAGACTTGGGCGGGCTGGATACAGTTGGCCCCTGAAATGGGCGGAGGATAAGAGACAAGGAGGGGGAAAGCAAGGGGCAGGGCAGACCCATAGGGACCCCCCAGTATGGTATAGTTGCTTATGGGCTAGCCATAGAAATATAAAGAAATATATCGAACTATGAACCCGGTCCGGGATATATATTATGTGTATATATATGTATGTATATATATGTATGTGTATGTATGTGTATATATATATATATGTATATATATATATATATATATATATATATATATATATATATATATATATATATATATATTTCTCTCTCTTCTTTTCTCCCCCCCTCTCCCAGACAGACTCTGACTGCATGGATAGTGTGGAGTGAGATGTCTGCCCCTAACTGGGAGAGAAAGGGGGAGTTGAGCCATGTTGAAATAAAAAAGGGAGGGATGGGAAGGGGGTGGGGGGCAAGGAGTAGGGCACACACAGGAGAAGAGGGATTTTTAAGAAGTATTAAGATAGAGACTGTATATGACCACAGTGAGGGTCACAATTTTTAATTTTTTTTTTCTTCTGGGAAATATGGGCTTAAAGTTGGGGGAAGAATAGGTCAGGAGGATAGCTTGAATGTAAACACGGGTAAGAGAACAAGGTATAATCACCTATTTTCAAACACCAGGGCCATTAGTGGCCTCCTAAGAGGGTCTGGTAGAGGGGAATTATTAAATAAACACATGGAAGTAGGAGAGGCGACCACTCCCCTAATACCTTTCCTTTTTTTCTTTTTTTTTCTCAAAGTTTGTTTGCTTTACTCAAGGTGGGGAATAAGGCCATGGGGGCCGCTATACACAAGTATGGGTAATTAATACCTAATCACGAGGCACAAATGAAATAAAATATATACCGTATATATATATATTTTTCTTTTCTCTTTTCTTTTCTCCTGCCTTCTCTTCTTTTTTTTTTTTCTTCCACAAAAAGAATAGGCACTAGGGCCAGTAGAGGCTTCTTTGGAAGTAGGAGGGGGTAGGGATAAGTGATAAGAACACAGTAGGAGAACACATGACTTAAGTAGAAGGAATGAAGTGAGTGGGGACAGAACAGACTCAATCCACCGCAACCGGGGGTGGAGGGGAGAGGGGGAATGGAATGGAGGGGGAGAGGGAATTATCTTATCTTATTTCTTTATGTAATTTTTTTTTCCTTTCTCTTGGGGGGGGGGGGGTAGATAATATAACTGATACATTTTTTGATAAGACAATTTTGTATCTAGTTCTTTCCTGCAATGTTATGTCTTATATAAATGTACAATGCTGAATGGAAATGTTGAAGCTTATAATAAAATAAAATACAATTTTGATTATTAAAAAAAAAAGAACACTTGCAGAATAGAGTGATAGTGATTTGTGGAGAAATGTATTTTATTATTATTATATTATTATTTTTATAATTATTTATAGTTATTTATTATGTTATAATTTTTGATTTAGTGTTTCAAACTTTATCATACCCGGGATGTCTACTAGACTCTTGTTTGGACAGATTTAAGTGTGTTATTACTAAGAATTACAGGCCTAATATATAAAACGCCAAATTTTTATGCAAAACAATGTACCGCTTTGAGCCGCAAAAATCTGACATAATCATACCGCCGGGGTGGCTACAGGAAACTTTTTTCTCTCTAATAAGAATTCATACATTACAGGTTAGCCACCCTGGTTAAACCTTCGCTCTTCTATATTTATTCCCCATTGGAATGCACTGTGTGATACCTTTGTTTAATATGTTCCTAAAACATTCAAATTTTTCCTGTGTTCAATGTTTCTAGGATTAGGTCCCGATTGATGTCTTGTAGTATTGAGCACAGTTCAGAAAAGTTTGCTCTTTTGAAATTTATAGTTTGTGTGCTACCCTCATGCCGCGTACACACGACCGTTTTTCATGTCATGAAAAAAAACGTTGTTTTTCCTCGACGTTATTTTTCATGTTTCCTCTCAAGCCTGCCTTGGCTACACACTATCGTGAAAAAAAATGATCTAGCAAAGCGCGGTGACGTCCAACACGTACGACGGCACTATAAAGGGGAAGTTTCATTATGTTGGCGCCACCCTTTTGGCTGCTTTTGCTGATTTCGTGTTACCGCGTGTTAGTAAAAGTTTGGGAAGAGACGATTCGCGCTTTTCAGTCTTCGTGCTTTAAAGATCGTTTTCGGGAGTTCAGTTTGTGCTTGTGGGTTCGTATCTGGCTTTCAGTGCGTGTAGTGAGTTCGTATCTGTTTTTGCAGTGCGTTCTTGTCCGCTCGTTACTGTTTTTCAGCTCGTTCTTCAGAGGCCTTGCTGTTCTTCAGTGCGTTCTTTTAGTTCGTTCTGATTAGACGACCGTTTTGAAGCCATGTTGCGGGTACGTTCTTGTCGCCGAGATCGTGCTGTGCTTGCTTCTGGGCTTGTTGCTATGTCCCAGATCCGGTCCATGAACAGGGTGAGGAGGAGTTCTTGGACCAAGAATTGGTTGCTCAAGCGGGACCAATTGTGTCATATGCCTCTGCTGCGGGAGATCCAGGAGAATAACCCTGATGACTTCAGGAATTTTCTTAGGATGTCTGACCCCGTTTTTCAGCAGCTCTTGGCTTTGGTGTCCCCCTATATCACCAGGCAGGACAACCGTTATGCGGGACGCCATTACTGCTGAGCAGAGGCTCATCGCCACGTTGCGATACCTTGCGACTGGGAGAAGCTTGCAGGACCTCAAGTTCTCGACAGGCATCTCCCCCCAGTCTCTGGGCGTCATTATCCCAGAAACCTGCTCTGCCATTATCCAGGTCCTTCAGGAGGACTATATTAAGGTAAGTTTTCTCCTTTATAAAAATCCCAATCTATGTATTTTTATACAAAAATTAAAGTGAAGTTCCCCTGGCCTTCTTTCACTATCCCAGCGCTAAAGAAGCTCACAGGTGACTTATAACAGACTACAATGAATACGTGACCGTATTCATTAACCCAAATGTTCACTATATGTATCTATATCAGCAGCCGCTTAAACACAACAAATATTTTGCAGAACATAAAACTATAAAACTTATAAAAACACAATCAAATCCCTGGGTAGGATAATGAAAGTTTTCTATAGCAGCGCTCAGGTGGTCAATAGACTCCCTTGTCCACTCACTCTTATTTACAGTTCATAAGAGTACATATAGAACTTATGAAAAAAGATGTTGTTGTAAATGACATATAGCTCCAGATGTCTTCTTAATATGATCCACTTTAAATCATCAGTTGTATCCCCTTTCGGGTGGGTACTCACCACACACAGGATTTAAACAGGCACCTCACAGATCCCATCCGATGGTCATCCGATCATCCTAATCCTGGTTCTGATTACTCCTTCTAAAGCCTCCAGAGATCACCCGATAATCACCAGCAGATGTTCAAAGTGAAAGGAAAGAGAAGCCACCAATAGTGTAATCCCGTAGAGTATCTTTTAATCAGTCTATAAAAATTGTTTCCACAACATATCTTCCATATGGTAAAAATCAAGCAGTAAAATAGCAGCAGTGTAATTCAAAACCGCCGTGCTGTTCCCCCAGGCTCCTAAAGTCACACCCTGACGTTTCGTCTTCTCGACTTCCTCAGAGGAAGTCGAGAAGACGAAACGTCAGGGTGTGACATTGCGGCTGAAAGGAAGTGACGTTGGTGCGTTCCAGGTGCGCTCCAAACACAGGAAGCGGCAGTAAGTCTGGTTAAACACAAGCTGTACCAGCTGATACACTGCACCTGTTAGGAGCCTGGGGGAACAGCACGGCGGTTTTGAATTACACTGCTGCTATTTTACTGCTTGATTTTTACCATATGGAAGATATGTTGTGGAAACAATTTTTATAGACTGATTAAAAGATACTCTACGGGATTACACTATTGGTGGCTTCTCTTTCCTTTCACTTTGAACATCTGCTGGTGATTATCGGGTGATCTCTGGAGGCTTTAGAAGGAGTAATCAGAACCAGGATTAGGATGATCGGATGACCATCGGATGGGATCTGTGAGGTGCCTGTTTAAATCCTGTGTGTGGTGAGTACCCACCCGAAAGGGGATACAACTGATGATTTAAAGTGGATCATATTAAGAAGACATCTGGAGCTATATGTCATTTACAACAACATCTTTTTTCATAAGTTCTATATGTACTCTTATGAACTGTAAATAAGAGTGAGTGGACAAGGGAGTCTATTGACCACCTGAGCGCTGCTATAGAAAACTTTCATTATCCTACCCAGGGATTTGATTGTGTTTTTATAAGTTTTATAGTTTTATGTATTTTTATGCTTGATAATGTATATTATTTTTTGAACTTTCTCTAATTACCATGATTCAAATATGGTGTGATTGTCCCCTTTGTCCCCATGCATGTCCCCAAGCTTTGAATGTTCCTTTTTTTGGGCCCACGTGCATATTTTTAAAAACCAACCTCTCCAGCATTATATCCTGGGCCCAAACACACCTAGCCTAGTCACTCCCCAATGTTTTTTGTCCGCTCCATTGTAGTGCTTAGATTGCCTGCCCCCCCTAATTATTTTCTTTTGTCTAATCTAACAAAATAAATTACATAGTACTAGAGCTTTTATTTATGATGTCCCCAACTCATCTCAACCCCCCTACCCTAAAAGAATTTCACAGGTCCATCAGAGTGGCTCATGTTTTTTGTTCTCATTTTTAGCTCTTATTAAAGCGGAGCTCCACCCTAAAGTTTATTTTCCGCTCATCGTAACCCTCCCCCCCCTCCGGTGTCAAAATTGACACCTTTCAGGGGGAGGGGGGTGAAGATACCTGTTTAAGACAGGTATTTTCACCCACATCCAGGAGTCATCTCTGCGGCCAATCTGCCGGAGACAAGTCACTTCCCACAGAATACCCATAGTGTTCTAGGAGACACTTGGCTCCCAGAACACAGGAGGACCAGTCAGAACTGCGCAGCACTTCTCGTGCATGTGCGGTAGGGAACCGGGCAGTGAAGCCGCAAGGCTTCTCTTCCTGGTTCCCTCACCGAGGATGGCGGAGGGGGCAGCAGAGTGACGAGCGATTGTTCGTCCTCTGCTGCGGACGTTGCTGGACTCCAGGACAGGTAAGTGTCCAATTATAAAAACTCTGCAGCTGCTCTAGCTGGAGCTGCTGGGTAATTTGGTATTATTTTGGCTGCGGAGCTCCGCTCTAAAATCCTCCTTCCAAATTAATGCTATACTGATGTTTTGCCAAGAGTGTTTAGTGCGAACATGCTTGCAATGTTTAGGTAGCAAAGTATTTAAATTTATATTTTTGGTTTGACTCCACAGTTTCCATTGACGCCACAGGAATGGCAGAATGTGGCATCTGAGTTTTCGCAGCGGTGGAACTTTCCCAACTGTGGAGGAGCCATTGATGGCAAGCACGTCCGCATTGTGCCACCACCCCAATCGGGATCCTTTTTTATAATTATAAAGGGTTCCACAGTATTATGCTGATGGCAGTGGTGTCTGCCAACTATGAATTTCTCTATATTGATGTTGGGAAAAATGGGCGGATGTCTGACGGTGGTGTTTTTGCCCTGACCGATTTTGCCGACCGGCTTCTTTCCGAGGACCTGGCATTGCCACCTGCTGAAGAAAATGAACATGGCCTCCCCTTTGTTTTCCTGGCAGATGAGGCGTTTGCGCTTGGACCCCATTTGATGAGGCCTTTTCCACAAAGGACCCTCACCCCTGAGAGGAGGGTCTTTAATTATAGGCTGGCCAGAGCGAGAAGGGTGGTCGAAAATGCCTTTGGCATCATGGCCAGTCGTTTTCGCATTTTTCAGACTGCTCTCAACATGGCGGAGTACAAATGGAACCATTTAATCATGTGCTGTTGCATACTTCACAATTATTAAAAAAAAAAAATCGAACAATTATCTCTCTTCAGTTGCCCTTCAGGGCACACAGTTCTTTGATGGACCATTGCCAGCCCAGGTAGCTGGCCCTACAGGCTTGGCCCCCCCAAAGCGGCCGTGATGTGCGGCAACGCTATGTGGAATATTTTATGGGTAGGGGGGCCATTGCAATGCCTGATCATATTTAAAATAATTTTATGAAGAATAAACAAAATTATACTGAAAACATCTTGTTTGCTTTTATTTTGTTGTATTTGTTCTTTCTCCTAGGTCAGTGATGGTGAACCTTGGCACTCCAGATGTTTTGCTACTACATTGCCCATGATGCTCAACTCCACTGCAGAGTGCCTTAGCAACATGGGAAATGTAGTTCCAAACCATCTGGGGTGCCAAGGTTCACCATCACTGTCCTAGGTTATACTAGTGCAGTTGTAGTGCCGTGTGTTTTTGTAACAAGTAAATTAACATCATTTTGAGTGTAAACACACACATTTGTTATGGGGGGGGGGGCAACATTGATATAAGAAGCCACACATTGTTTAGTTTAAAATATTTATTAGAGGAGCATAATTTTTTTTTTATTTGTATAAAAATTAAAAAAAAAAATTTGGTCTTTTTATAGATCATTTTTTGGATAAAAGTCTTGACAAAAATGTACAACATGTACAATATTACTTTTAGAAATTCAAAGATTCCCCCAAAAAAGGGCAAATCTACAATTAAAACAAAAATTAGAAAACAGAATTGTAAAACATATAACATTTTTAAACCCTCCCAAGAACCTGTTCTATTTTTTTAATTCTTTGCTCCATCTGCTTAGTGTTTTGCCTCATCTGGAACAAGTTCTCTTTCATTATTTCCAGCTCACGAGAGCAGACCCTCAGTTCTTTCACCAACATCTGGGCAGTGTGTCGGGTGAAGGTTGCTGGGGCCGCAGGCATTAAAGTACCTTAAATTAGAAAAAAAAAAAGGTCTTACTAAATATACAGGCCTACATCTATTACCTGAGGCTGTGGTGTATGACACTGACCTGTTGAGTTGGCATTTCCCTCTTCAGCCACATCCTGCGGTTGTGGGTCTTGGGTTGGTGGTGCGGGGTTTGCAGCCTCCTGTCTCCTAGCTCTTTGAAGCCCTAGGAGATAGAACCCAAAGGTAGACTTGTGTAACTAAATATATTTAGGCCTGAAAGAGTAATATTAAGCATTCTTGGGAAGTGTGTTACAATTCTATTTTTGGAAATACTTTAGAAGATGAACACATGATTGTATCCATTTCCAAAGCTGGTAGATTAATCTATTTTGGTCATGTTTCACACATGGAAACACACCAAGTATCCATTGGATCACCTGTGTGTGACACCATCAAAAGGTTGTTCTTGTGGCCCACACTTGTGCTAATGAGTCCAGATGTGTAAGCAGCTGCTGAGCATACTCTCGTAACCGTACACTGAATCCAGTTAGATTAGTTAAATAGAGTTACCAACACCTACACAACCATGTTTCTAATTAATTATCACATAAACAGTTCAAGATGTCCTGTTTCATGTTCTTGGGCACAAGAATCATCAGTCGTCGAAATCCGCGTTCAAACGTTCACTAAATGACGATCTTTTGGTCCGAGTGAGTGTTAACTACATTTGATCATTCCTAATAATAGGCATGTTCAAATGTAGTTATCACTGTATTCCCCCAAAACATCGTTTTGGTGTTATTGAACGAGGATTTCGCCTGATGAATCTTGTGCCCAAGAACATGAAACAGGACATCTTGAACAGTTCAAGATGTCCTGTTTCATGTTCTTGGGCACAAGAATCAAACGTCGAAATCCTCGTTCAATACCACCCAAACGATGTTTTGGGGGAATACAGTGATAACTAAATTTGAACATGCCTATTATTAGGAATGATCAAATGTAGTTAACACTGACTCGGACCAAAAGATCGTCATTTAGTGAACGTTTGAACGCGGATTTCTTACGATCGATTCGTGTGAACAAGAACATGAACCCGGACATCTTGAACTGTACTACATACATTAACGAAAAAGCACATGCAGCACCACGCTATTAATAAAAATCACATTAAATGTAAATATACTTACTTTTTCTGATCACTTTTTTAATTTTTTTATATTGCTCCTGCTCACGCAATTTAATGTCCGACCATCGTTTGCGGATCTGTTCCCTCGACCTGCGAACACCAAAATTCCTGAAGAGTGTTTTGACCACTTTATCCATGATCTGGGCCTTCACCTTATTTGGATTTTTGTAGGGCCCATGTTTGGCGTCATAATCCTCCCTCAGCAATATGGTGACCATATCCACCATCTCCTCAAACGACATGTTAGTGGCTTTATATCTTCTGGGTCTGGCCCTGCCTCCTTCCACACTTTCCACTTCATCTCGGTCATTCTCCGCCATGTTGTCAGTCTCCGTCATTAAGGACGAGCGAGAAGGGGCGGGGAAAGTAGTCTAACGAACGTCAGGGGCGGGAAAGCATGCGGAGCGTCACGCATGCGCACTGTATATAACGTTAAAAAAACATTGTGGAAAGCGACGTTCAGTGAGTGGAAGAAGTTCGGAAGCAACGAACGTGTAGATCGCGGGTACGTAACATTTTTCATTCTTGATATGTCGAGGGTTGAGCGGCCCCGAACAGAAAATTTAGTGACCGTACAGACCTTTTTTTTGGGCTGGGCCCCGGAGCAGAAACCTAAACATTCACTGTATGTTCGGGGCCGGTGTTGGGCAATATGCATGTAACTTTGCGCTTGCTTCCCGTGCTGTTAGTAATGGCCCTGCACAAAGTGTCATTTTTGAAGTTTGAATAATCATTTAAAACTCAATTGTGGCTAGAATGTATTCTTGGCTCCTGGCAAATGGCAATACATTGCAAACTCAGTTTTCGAGACCCAAAAAAACATGGGGGTCCCCCCAAATTCTATTTGCAGGCCCTTCAGGTCTGGCAAGGATTTTAAGGGGAACTCCACCCCAATTTTTTTTTTAAAATGGCGTGGAGTCCCCCAAAAATCCATACCAGACCCTTATCCGAGCACGCAACCTGACCGGCCGCAGGGAAAGAGGGGGGACGAGAGAGCGGCCCCCCTCCCTCCTGAACCGTACCAGGCCACATGCCCTCAACATGGGGAGGATGTCCCCATGTTGATGGGGACAAGGGCCTCATCCCCACAACCCTTGCCCGGTGGTTGTGGGGGTCTGCGGGCGGGGGGCTTATCGGAATCTGGAAGACCCCTTTAACAAAGGGGACCCCCAGATCCCGCCCCCCCCCCTATGTGAATTGGTAAGGGGTACATTGTACCTCTACCATTTCACGAAGAAAGTGTACAAAATGTAAAAAATGACAATAGACGGTTTTTGACCATTCCTTTATTTGTTGGTTTGGCTTTCTTCCATCTTCTTCTTCCATCTTCTTGCTTCTTATTTTCTCGATTCGTGTTTCTTCATCCATATTCCTCTTCCTCTTCCTCTTCATCTTCCTTCTTTCTTCTGTGTTCTCGTCCGCATCTTGCTCTGGCATCTTCTTTCTCTGGCCGCTCCGTTTGAATTGGAGGTTCCCGCTGTGTGACGCTTCAGTTCATCAGTTCTCCACTTGGTCCGGGAACCCCACCCCCCTCTGACGCACATGGATTTCACGGGTACTTTCCCCGTGCTGTCAGAGGGGGGCGGGACCACCGGCTCGCAGCGGACCGAGAGGAGAACTGCATAACTTAAGCGTCACACAGCGGCAAACTCAAATTAAAACGGAGCGGCGCGAGAAGAAAGAAGAAGCCGGAGCAAGATGCGGACGAGAAGCCCGAAGGAAGATGAAGATGGAGATGAAGATGGAGATGGAGATGAAGATGAAGAGGAAGAGGAAGATGGAGGAAGAAACTCGAATGCAGAAAAGAAGAAGGGAGAAGATGGAAGAAAAACAAAAACAATAATAAAGGAATTGTCCAAAAACGTCTATTGTAATTTTTTGAATTTTGTCACGTTTTGGGGTGAAATGGTAGGGGTACAATGTACCCTATTACCATTTCACATAGGGGGGGCCGGGATCTGGGGGTCCCCTTTGTTAAAGGGTTCTTCCAGATCCCGATAAGCCCCCCGCCCGCAGACCCCCACAACCACCGGGCAAGGGTTGTGGGGATGAGGCCCTTGTCCCCATCAACATGGGGACATCCTCCCCATGTTGAGGGCATGTGGCCTGGTACGGTTCAGGAGGGAGGGGTGGGCCGCTCTCTTGTCCCCCCCTTTTCCCCTGCGGCCGGCCAGGTTGCGTGCTCGGATAAGGGTCTGGTATGGAGTTTTGGGGGGACTCCACACCATTTTTTTCTATAATTTGGGGTGGAGTTCCCCTTAAAATCCTTGCCAGACCTGAAGGGCCTGGTATGGATATTTGGGGGGACCACACGCCTTTTGAAAAACATTGGCGACGGGGTTCCCCTTAATATCCATTCCAGACATGAAGGGCCTGGTAAGAGGATTTGTGGGAACCAAAATGCTTTCTCAATGTTTGTATCAATGACTTTTCTATGTATTGAATTTGTCGGGAGACAACAATTGATTATACCCAGGAGTGAATTTTGGGTTAATTTTGGAAAAGCACAAATGACACTTTGTGCAGGGACAGTTCGAGGTACTCCTTTACTTTTTTGGAGTCCTTTTAGTCCGCAGATTTACGGGGCTACATTGACTTCAATGGGGTTTGGGTTCGGGGTCAAGTTCGGGTTAAGTCACGTCACGAACTCTAGGTTTTTACCAAGTTTACAAAAAAGAGTTCAACACAAACATCCAGATGTCCACTCAACTCTATGATGACTGATCAATTGCTACGTTAGTGGCCTATATATGGTGAGAAAGATTTGAAGTAGTCTTGACTGACCTTTGATTTTTGGTGTGTTTTTGGACTTGCAGCAAAAATGCAGGTATTTAAGGACCCCGACTTCATGTTGGAATTCCTGCAAAGATGGAAGAATCTTCCTGTTTTATGGGAGACCAAAAACAAACAAAATAAAAATAAAGAAGCCAGGAAGAGAGCACTGGAGACCTTGCTGGAATTTGTGCAATCTCAGATCCCCACAGCAACACTACAGGATGTGAAGAATAAAATTGGGACCATTAGGGGGACATACTGGACTCAAAGAAACAAAGTCCGAACATCAATGCGGTCAGGAGCAGCTGCAGAGGACAGATACATTCCAAATCTCTGGTACTACCAGCATCTCAGTTTCCTTGATGACCACCTGGAATCCAGGGAATCCCTTTCCACCCTTCCACCCAGAACGAGCTCCAGCCTTCCCTGCAGCCAACCCTCCAGCCTTCCCTCCAGCATTCCCTGCAGCCAACCCTCCAGCCAAGTTGAGGTCTCTTTGGAGGAACAAGCTCAACTCCTGGAGGAGCCGGATTTGAATATTTGGAGCCAGGTATAATATTTAGCTAAATATTTATATTAATAAAAGTCTAATGTTGTCAAAGTTGAAAAAATTATGTTAAAAATTTTACCAGATAGACCAAAGTGTCAATAGACATCAGTGGGCAAAAATTAGGGGGACATGAATGAAAAATGCTGGTGTCAGAATGATTAACTATAATATTTATTAGCATTCAATTAGCAAATGTCATGAGGTGACAAATGTGTGTGAAAGATGAAGGCTAAAATAACTATATGTAACTTTTTTTAACAGGATGAGGAGGCAGGCCCCAGTGTGACCCACGAGGAGGCAGGTGCCAGTGGAACCCAGGAGGAGGCAGGCCCCAGTGGGACCCACGAGAAGGCAGGTGCCAGTGGAAGCCAGGAGGAGGCAGGCCCCAGTGGGACACAGGAGGAGGCAGGCCCCAGTGGGACACAGCGCAACACCAGGCCCCAGATACCTCCGCTGCGGATTCCACGAAAAAGGGCAAGGAGGCTTCTTCAAATGGAGGAGGAGACCCAGGCCCTAATTAGGGAGGCTACTGCGGCCCTCAGAGAGCCCCCCACCGCTGCAGAGGGATTTGCTGCCCTTATTGGGCACAAACTTCCAGAAATGGAATTGGCCCAGCGGCTAAAAAGCGAGAGCCTGATATTGAAGGTTGTAAATATGGGCATGTTGGGGAAACTGAATGATTTTACGGACGTTGTGGACGTTTCTTATGTCCTTGCTCAAGTTCCTGCCCCACTCCCTGCTCCTGCCCCACTCCCTGCTCCTGCCCCAGTCCCTGCTCCTGTCCCAGTCCCTGCTCCTGTCCCAGTCCCTGCTCCTGTCCCTACTCCTGCTCCAGTCCCTCCTCCACGGACACAGCCTCCAAGGAAGGCTGCAGGGAAGGGAAAAAAGAAAAGCACCAAATGAGCCCAGGATATGTCCCTCAGATGGTCCCAATTTTCGTCTTTTCATCCTTTGGTGTTTGCTGTGGTGATCTGGGTCTGCACTAATTTCAGCAGGGTCTCCAATGCTGTCTTCCTGGCTTCTTTAGATTTACTTTACATCTGGTTTTGTTTTGGCTTACCCTTTAATTTGTTTTTACGCCAGAATAAATGGAATTTTTGTTTGATGTTACAAAATGAACATGTGTTCTTCTTCTAAATAGACAGTTTGGTAGTGAGTAGGCAGGGACAGTGGATAAAAAATTGGGAAATTAACAAGGGAAAATAACCTCCTTGAGGGAAAATGCTAAGAAATAATAATGTTGTTGGGGTAACTTGACACACTACAAAATATCAAATAATATGGAAAACCAGTCTAAAATAAAAATAAAAATTACAAAAAAAAAACATCTTCAAAACAAGATGGAAACTCTAAAATATTGGGGATTTAGGGAGATCTGGCTTACAATAAATACAGATTAATCATGAGAAAACAATAAATACTAAAGACCAAACTTTTACATAACTCTGTGAGTATATCAGCAGCAAGAGAATAGGATTATTGCAGCATTAGAACGAAGAAAAGAATGCGCTGCATTAAACGATGCAATAATTTCCTACATGACGAATGTGCCATCTCCATTCTGAACGGTAGTTTTACCAGAATGAGCGCTCCCTTCTCATCACTTGCTTCTGATCATGCGCGCTTTTTTCACGTCGTTAAAGCCTACACACGACCATTTTTCATGACGAGAAAAACGACGACGTGAAAAACGGCGAGAAAAAATAGAGCATGTTCTAATTTTTCTCGAAGTTTTTAATGTCGTTTTTCTCGTCGAGAAAAACGACATAAAGCCCACAGACGATCGTTTTTCTCATCGAAGGGAAAAAAATGCAGTTTTTCACGTCGAGAAAAAAACGGTCGTGTGTACGCGGCATCATGCCTCCCTTTCCTATGATTTACACTAAATATGATCATCCTGTGATCACTAGATCCCAAGTTGTCCTGTACTGCCACATGTGAGATCAGACTCAAATCGTTTGTAATTAATAAATCTAACATTGTATTCTTTCTAGTTGGAGAATTCACCAATTTAGACATGAAGTTGTCCTGCAAGACATTCATGAAATGACAGGTCTTTAATGAGAGAGCTGTTCCCTCTGCCCATTCAATATCGGGGTAATTAAAGGCCCCCATTATGATGACATTTCCCTGGCTTGCTGCCATTTATAATTGTGATAGGAGGTCCAGCTCCTCCTCCTCCTTTAGGTTGGGGGGCCTGAAACATAACCCCACTATCAATTTCCCTCTTCCTTACTCTCTTTGGAGTTCTACCCACACGGATTCCACCTCCCCTAGTCCCATTCGCAATGTTGCTCCTCTCTACCACCCTTACATAGTTTTTGATATATAGACACACCCCTCTCCCTCTTCTACCTTTCCTGTCCTTCCGATACAAGGAATACCCCTGAATATTTACCAGCCAGTCATGTGAGCTGTCAAACCAAGTTTCTGTTATTTTCACAAAGTCTAAGTCCTCCTCCTGTAATAGCAGCTCCAATTCCTCCATTTTGTTAGCTAGGCTCCTGGCATTTATTTATACTCCTCTCAGTGTTGTATGGGTTCATATTATTTTTTCCTTAAGTTTTCTCATGATTTGCTTTTAATTTGACTACTCATTCACTCCCCAACGCGTATTAGATACAGGGCTTCTCACGTGTCTTCCTCAGGGGGATTCTATTGGACCGCTGATGTTTCTAGAATTTATATTGGCCCGGAGCCCATTTTCCTGTAGTTCAAGTCTGCGCTGATCCGCTCCATTTTGTTGTGGATGTATTAAACATTCATACTGCCTATCTAGCAGCATATATGCTGCACTCTTAGAAGTGTATTGAGTGTATTGAATGCAGCATATCTGCTGCTACATAGGCAGTATGGATGTTTAATACATCCACAACAAAATGGCGTGGATCAGCACGGACTTGAACTACAGGAAAATGGCCTGCCGGGCCAATATAAATTCTAGTAACATCAGCCGTCCAATAGAATCCCCCTGTCAGAAACCATGAATCAGACCGATACAGAAGTCCAGTTAAAATCACACTTGTTTAATATTAATAATAGTAAAAAGTAAACAGAGTAACGTAGTCAAATCATAGCCAGAGTTCAGTAACTGGAATGGATAGTCAGACAAGCCAGGATGTCAGGGAGCCAAATATCAGCGTACTAAAGGACAGGCAAGGAAATCTGGAAACCAGAGAATCAGTGTAGTGAAACAGCAAGCAGGATCAGGAACCAAAACAAAAAAGGAAATAAGAGTGCACAGGCTCATGGTGCAATAATGTCTTTTATTGGATATAAAATTATAAAATCCATACACTCACAAGTGAAGGTGAAAAAAAGCATCAAGCAGTTCCTCTAATAGAGAGCCTTAGTGATGGACACATCCGTGCTTCAGAGTAGATGAGAAGACTGCTGGTTGGATGGATGGGCTGGCTCCACAGACACAGGCTCATCAGGCAGCTGCCGACAGGCCGCGTGTGAGCCGTTCACTGACCGAAGAGACGGCCGGTCAGGAGAGGGCTGTGGGGCACCTACAACACGTGTCCCAGGGAGAGATCTGGTAAAGCTAACTGATAGAGGACTCTGCAGTTGTCAGGATAACATGTTTCAGAGGGCTTGGCCTCCTTCCTCAGGATCAGGAACCAGAAGGGACGTCAGCCAAGCAAGTCTTCAACAGGTACACAGGAGAGAGTCTCTGGATGTGTTGACAAGGTGAAGGCAGAGAGGAACTGAACTGAACAGCTTAAGTAACCAGCAGGACTGACGAACAAGATATCATCATCAGGTGAGTCACTGTGGAAAAGATTGAAGCTGGCAATTAACCGACAGCTAAGTGGCCTGCCCTTGAGAAGGAAGGGCTGAGCCCAGCCTTGACAGTACCCCCTCCTCAGTGACCCCTCCCCCTCAGAGGACCACCTGGTTTGAGGGGAAAACATCTATGGAAAGCACAGGGGCATGTACATCTGAGGATGAGACCCAAGAGCGTTCCTACGGACCATACCCTTTCCAATGCACCAGGTACTGTATGCGCCCACGGAACCTACAGGAGTCAACAATGGACTGTACTTCATACTCCTCATGGTTCTCAACCTGTACTGGGTGAGGACATGGCACTGAGGTGTAAAAGTGGTTGCAGACCAAAGGTTTTAATAAGGAGACATGGAATTCATTTGAGATACACATATTAGAAGGAAGGTCTAAAGCGTAAGCCACTGGGTTAATCCTTCGGAGAATACGGAAAGGCACAATAAACCGAGGTGCTAACTTCAGTGAGGGAACATGGAGTCTGAGGTTGTGACAGCCAGACCCTGTCCCCAACCTGGTAGGAAGGCACAGGCAGGCGTCTGCGGTCAGCATGGTGTCTGTACCTATCATTGGCATGTCGCAAAGCCTCCTGAACTTGTGCCCAAGTGGAACGAAGACCACGAAGATGCTCCTCTAATGCAGGGATGCTCTGCGTCAGGCAACATGGAAGGTTGGAAACCATAGTTTGCCATGAACGGGGACAATCGGAAATCAGAATTCAAGGCACTATTGTGAGCAAACTCCGCTCAAGGTAAGAGGTCTGACCAGTTGTTAGGATGGTCAGAAATATAGCAACATAGAAACTGCTCCAAGGACTGGTTGGCTCGTTCTGCAGCCCCATTAGACTGGGGGTGATACGCAGAGGAGAAAGAAAGCTGAATTCCCAACTGTGCACAAAAGGCTCGCCAGAATCGGGACACAAACAACTACCCCTGTCTGAGATGATCACCTTGGGTAGCCCATGTAAGCGAAAGATCTCCCGAGCAAAATTGAAAGCCAGTTCCTTAGATGTGGGCAACTTCTTAAGTGGAATACAATGAGACATCTTCAAGAATCGATCAACTACCAGAAGGATAAGTGTGTTGCCCTGAGAGTTGGGTAACTCCACAATGAAATCAATGGACAGGTGGGTCCAAGGTCTCTCTCCATTGGGTATGGGTTGTAGGAGGCCCACTGGAAGGTGTCATGGTGTCTTACTCTGGGCACACACGGAACAAGCAGCTACAAAGGCGGCTACATCAGACTAGGCCACCAGAATTGTTGGGAAATGGCCAAAAGAGTTGATTTTTCCCACGGTGGCCAGCATCCTTGGAGAATGGTAAGTCTGGAGCATGGAAGTACGGAGACTCTCAGGGACAGAGCAGCGGTCATAAGGTTTCTCAGGAGGAGCATGGACCTGAGCGGCAAGAATTTTGTCACCCAAAGGTGAAATGAGACTGTTGCGAACCGTAGCCAGAAAACGATCAAGAGGAATCACAGGAACAGGAATCAATTCCATCTTGGAAGTGGAGGAAAATTGTCACAACAAAGCGTCAGCCCTTACATTCTTAGTATCAGGTAAGAATGAGACAATGTAATTGAAACTTGACTTGACAAAAGGCCATTGCGCCCTTCTGGGAGAGAGGCGTTTAGCCTCAGACAAGAATGTGAAAAACTTATGGTCAGTAAGAATGAGAACTGGCACAGTGGTACCTTTGAAGAGATGTCTTCATTCTTTAAGGGTCCATCGAAAAACCGGCAGTGGAAATTACATAACCCAGAAATTTAACCTGTTCATGATGGAACACGCACTTCTCCAATTTACAATAGAGATTGTTCTCTCTAAACTTCTGAAGCACACGACAGACATCTGTGTGGTGACTCTCTAGGGACTATGAAAAAATTAGGATATCGTCGAGATAAACCACCACACATAGCTGCAACAAATCTCGGATGACATCGTTGATAAATTCCTGGAAAACTGGCAGAGCATTGCAATTATAACCAGCAGGACTGATGAACAGGATATCACCATCAGGTGAGTCACTGTGGAAAAGATTGGAGCTGGCAATTAACCAACAACTGAGCGGCCTGCTCTGAGAAGGAAGGGTTGAGCCCAGCCCTGACACCCCGTGAGGAAGACACGTGACAAGCGATGTGTCGAATACGCGTTGGGGAGGGGCTAGGATGGAGGAGAAGCCAGCTGCGACGTTGATCTCCCAGTGAGACTGCTAGAAACACAAACATTACCTGTCGGATTGTGAGTTTCAGTTTTATCCATGCTATGTATAGAGTGGTGTGCTGGTATCACCTCTAAGACGTGAGTACAATTATTTATTTTATTAAATAAACTGGAGTTAAAACATTATTACACTATCCAGTCTATTTCTTTGCATATATAAACTGAGGAAATCCACAGTGAAGGAATTGGCGATCTGCAGAGTACAATAATCTGTAAGCCCAGTGTTGGTTCTACTGCTCATTTGACCAAACGTAGGTGTTCGTCGCAACCCCTCAGGTGAGCGCAATCATACAGGGGGGAGCACGTGTGTGGAACCACTGAAAGTCACTGAAAACTTTAAAATTGTGAAGCACTGTCACAAGTCACTAAAGATTTCTCTTTGGAGCACTGCTTGTTACATTAAATCATTTATATGGACTGAATTATTATTGATGATAATTGCATTATGTGTAATACAAGATCGTTCTGTAACTTCTCCCTGGAAGTTGGCGGGTACGTTTTTTTTTTTTGTTGGTTAACTGTACCCGCCATCATTCACAAAAGAGCGACTTCATCCTTGGTCTCTGAGGGTCTGCAATGAGAACATGCACAGGGTGCCTGATTGTGGTGGAATCTCTGGGCTCCTTACAGCCCTCATACGGACACCCAGGGCATATCCGGCAATCGCTGGGTCTGCCCAACTCACACGTTCTGTTGCAGCTTCTGCATTCCCATTATCCCCGAATTTGGTTTTTACTATTCTCACCAAGCTTTACCATACTATGATACATTACAACATGATCCCGCTCCGCCTCATTGGAAACTATGTTTCTAATGACGTTGGTGCGTGAGACCAAGTCCCCTCCCCTGGGCGCTAGGTATTCTGGGTCTTGTAGTTTTGGCACAGCTTCGGGACCCTGGGCGCATGCGCACTAACGTTGTCACGTCCGCACTCCGCCGGTGACGTCAGACGCCGGCCGAGTTGGTGATCGCTCAAAAGCCGGCATTATCAGACTGCACACCAACCAGAGCGGTTCGGTGAGGCAGCCTGACATTTATCCACAACTCTGTTTTAAGGTAACCATCTGCTGCTTATCTGAGAATCTGACACACTGTCTCCGTTATATTACTAGTCCCTTTATTCTTTGGGCTTTGTAAACTGATATGATTGTTACTTCATTAGATGTCCTTTTTTCATACTTTCAGACGAAAAGCATTGTTATGCTGTATGTTTAATAATACACAAGACAATGTATTACCTCATTCAACACTAACAGCTTGGTTTGGGCCATTGGCTCTTCAATCTGTTTTTGTCTAACATGCAGAGTGATCATTTCTTTATTATTCTATCTATACATAATTTGAATAATATGAAAAAATAGAGAAAAAACATAAAAACCGCACAATGCTAATTCCATATTTATGACAATACCTAATGTTGGATTATTTTTATTATACACTTACTGTTTCTACTCAAGACGTCCCTTTATGGATAACTGATTAATATACAACATATTTGACTTTCAGAATAATTTCATCTTCTGGAACTTTCTCTTCACTGGACTAAAGTTCTCTGAAGGTTCATGTCCTATGAATGCATCTTAATCGGATATTTTGTATCCAGTGGATAATCAGGCATCATCTCATCCGTTCTATTTTCTTCTTTTTTTCTCCCAATTTTGATTTTAATGTGAGTATAACCTGAATATTTAACCTAATAGTGACTTAATCTGCCCCATAAATGATCAGGCTAACTGGACCATTAACCCCAATTAGATCAAAATTTATTGACCACTATAATATATAATTTTTACCTTATTACCTTTACATTGCTTTTACATATTAATTATATTCATTTAAATTATTAAACTCTAATGGGGTTCTTTTTCTAATTTGATTTAATTTATCTATTTATATATATTTTTTTGATCTATTTTGGCTAGGTCTCTTAAGCGGTCACTGTGAGGGTTTGTATGCTCGGAGCTCCGTCTACGTCTTACACCGAGGAGGAGATTCCTCTCCTTCCTCTATTAGCGTGCAGAGGTTTCTCTTGTCTTCACCCCCATTTATTTCATCTAGGGCTTTAATGGTGGTAAGTCGTTATTCTTTTTGCCAACTGTGGACCTGTTTACAGATCGATCTTCTAAATTCTATTTAAACCAATTTACAATATGTTAATATGAATCCTTTTGTTGTCTATTTTAACAGCTATGTTCGATGTACTCTCACATTTGAGACATACTTCCCCTGACGAAGCCCCGATGGGCGAAACATGTTGGGACCACGTATGATCTCTTTGGTTTAACATCTAACTAACCACCATATCAGCTATGCCCTATTTTTGAAATTTTGTGAAAATGCTTATATATATATGTAATTTTATTAAATATTTTGTACTACCTGTTCAATAAATGGATAAATCCCCTTTTTTAATCTAATGAATTGAGTCTTCCACTGTTGTTTAAATACTAACGCTAGCACCGCTATAGTCCCGTTTACTTCTTTTTCTACAATGTGTAATACACTGTTTACATTATATTCATGTACTTTAACACACCCTCTTTTTTGATTCAGCATTTGCACTTTAGGATTGTATTTGATTGTTTAAATCTATTTTATAGATATTCACATATAGTGGCACTATACACTTTAATATGTATTGATTGAGATTCACACTCTAATATATATTGTTTTTATTTATTATTACCATTACTGGCATTTGCACCTTATGGATTGGAATTACAAAAGAGAAATTCCCCTGGGTGGACTTTAAGAGCATGGATTTGGAAAAAATAGTTTGACACACTGAAATATAAGTATAACAAGATTTATTCATAACAAAGATTTAAAAACAGCTTTACAAATCTGAAAAAAACAGCTTCAATGTTTCAAGCATATAAGCGGGTGTCTTCTGTCACCCGACGTGTTTCAAAATAAAAAAAAATCATCAGGGTTGTGTTGGGAAGACAAGAACATGTATCTACAACATTGTAAGAAGTTATATTAGATTAGATTTTTATACAGGAAGTTTTCCAGATAATAATTACAATTAATGTTGAGGATAGTGGTTGTGAACAACTTACATGCTTCATTGGTGTTTAACAGAAAATTCCAACTGTCATCTTGATAGTTAAAACCAAAGTAGGAGGAAGTAGGAGTGTGCCCGAATACGGATGGCAAGCGTGGTTCAGCCAATTTTGGAATTAATTTAAGGGACCTGAAAGAGCACAGTGGGCCAACGTGCCAAGGAGGTGTGTGCATAGGCACTGAGGTTCACAGGAGGGCAATGTAGGTCTACAAATCAGCATCGCGCTGGCACACTGTGCATGCACTGTTCCCCTTGAGCCCCTTTACATCTCTAGCTCTTGGTGTGCCCTTTGTCACCTTGGCCTCTTTGCACGCTGCCACTTGTCTCCGCTGTTCGTGACGTGGAGGGGGCGTGGTTTGCGTCTTCACATCACCATCTGACACTCTCCAAGTGTCCTATGTGGGACGTACACGCCTCTGCTCCATCGCGGCGCGCAGCATCATCGGTAGTGTCGTTTCAGATAGGGTCCGGTCTTTGCGCATGTCTGCCAGCGCCTCTCTGCCCGCATTGAGCCGGTGACGTCAGACGCCGGCTCGATGGAGAGCATATTTAAACCGGCCAAGTCACTTCCCTCTCTGTCTGTGACGGAGGGTGACCCCTATGTCCTAACACCTGATACGTGGTAAGTTTTCAACATGCCTCTTCAATCTAGTGAGCTCTGTTTCTCTGTGTTGCATATTTTCCTCTTACTACCAAAAACTATCATAGCTCTTCCTGTATTCCCATTTCTTTATTTAGGCAAGCACCTAGGCTAACTACTATGGCAACTGCTTCATTATTTCACATATGTATCTAATTTTCATTAGCTGCTTTATTCAGTGCAACCCCATTACTTTGAGACATAGTCCCGTGTAAGCTCTATTTGTTTGAGTTTGCAGCTGATAGTTTGATACATTTTTTATTTTTATTTTTCTCAGACAAGCAGAATTTTCATAAGTTCGTTTTTCATTACTCATTCTTTTTTATATTTTTTACTGCATATCATCCCCTTTTTCTTTTCCATTCCTGGCTTCTTCCTTAGTTTGCTGTCTTGCTTTTCTCTCATACCACCTATTCATTACATTTTTTCAGTGCTATCCGCAATGATACCCATTTCTTCATTCTTATTTGGGCACCCTTCACCCCATGCCCTATCTATTTTTGTTTTTAAGCAAGTACACTTTTATTTACTTAATACTCCATTCTATTTTTGAAACGATTTATATATATAAAACATTTCCGATATTTTTTCCTTTTTTTCAGTTTTTTCTTATTAATTTTATTTTTTATTTACAATTTTTTCATCAGTCATTGTTTATCATTTTTGCAGCCGGGTGCTAGTATGCTCTCTGTGGCTACCTTTTGATCTCCCACCTTGGGCGTTGCTGTGCCCCTTGCTGGACGCTGGTCTTTCTTGGAGGGTTTTCCAGTTGGGTAGGTGTCATTGCCTTTGTGGAGGCTGATGCGTTGATCATACGCACATCACTCCCACCATTACTACAATAAAATGCATTTTTATGTATTTTTTATGTATGTTTATTTAATCTAATTTGTTTATTCATTTGTGTTTAGTACCGTGCAACTACTTTAATCTACCCGTATGTCCCCTGATGAAGCGATCAAGCAAAACATGTCGGGATCCATACGTGTAAACGCACATTAAACGAAACCAGCTACAGTAGGTGCCACCGATTTTGTGTCAATCTCGCCTCTTCTAGCAACACCCTACGAGCCTCATCGCGAGAGCCAACGCCGAGCTGTCTCGTCATCGGGAAAGGAAAAATTTTGTTTTTATTTTCGCAATGAGCGACATACATTGCTGACATTGAGGCCGGTGGACGGAGATCCGACGTGGATTCCCACCAATACCAGGCACTTTGTTTGGTATGAATCCTGAGCGGGAACTGCACGCCAATTTTTTTATAAAAAACTGGCATGGGTTCCCCTCCAGGAGCATACCAGGCCCTTCGGTCTTGAACTAAGTTCAAGAATATCCCTAACAAGACTCGTGGCCATGAGAGTGAAAAGTATCATTATATTTTATGTACAGTCTGTTACTGTTTTGAAGAAAACAAAGTGGGTAACAAATCTTAAACTGGCACTGCATGTGAAATTACTTTTTTGTTCTTGTGTTCGCATTTTCTTTAAACATATTCTTGAACAGTTAAAACTGCTGCCTCTTTACCTTGCCATATAAATTCAATCTTTGTTTTTCAAATTCCCTGAGCACTATGCATTTTGTATAGATAAAGCACATAGGAAGTTGTTTCCCTCAGAGACCCCATCTCAGACTAAAAATGTAAAAACAGGCAATTGAAAAGGGGAAAGAAAGGATTGGGTATTACTGTCATTCATTTGTATATGTGAAGTTCATTAGAAACAATAGGTATGGGCAAACAGTTCAGGCCGAGCATCGGTTCTGCCCCGTACAGCACCCATTGAATGTGCGGGTTGCTCAGTGGGATCTTCGCGCTGCACAGTGCATTCTAAGTCCTGTATGGCTGAAGCAATTTTGTATTGTCAGCAATGTTTTTTTTTCTATCAAGAAAGCTTGCAGCCAGGAAAATCTATTTAAAATGTAATTTTGTTCTTTATATATGTCAGCTTTGCTGCAGCAGGTTCTATACATGGTACAGATGTGCCACTTTACAAGCAGACTATGGGGCCCCCCATGGCACTATATTTAAAGGACTTTTTAATTTTTATTGTTTCACTTTAAGCATAATTTAAATCGCTGCTCCTTGAAAAACAATCTTTTAAAAAAAAATACATGTACCCAAGGGCAATACCCGGGCCCCGTACCATTTTTATGGCCAATAACTTGCATATAAGCCTTTAAAATGGGGACTTTTGATTTTTCAATTTAGGGTCCCATAGACTTTATTAGGGTTCGTGGTTAGGGTCCGAACTTTTTCCATGGCGTAAACCAAATTGGTGGGGGGGGGATTTGGGCCCATCACTAAGTACAAAAGCCTTTGACCTTCTAGCTGCCAGGTTCATACATCATACGGACCTGACAGTGGGTGGGTTACACCAGGGCCGGTGCTAGACTATTTTGCACCCTAGGCGAGAATAGCTACTTGCGCCCCCCCCCAAAAAAATAATCTAAATGAATTCAATAATTTTAGCACCAGAACTGGTCCAGGTGGACAGGAAAGGGGGTGCAGCCAGGTGGGGGAAAGATGGAGCCAGGTGGACAGAAGATAGGGGTGCAGCCAGGTGGTGGAGGGATGGAGCCAGGTGGACAGGGGGGGGTGCAGCCAGGTGGAGGGAGGATATAGCCAGGTGGACAGGAGAGGGGGGTGCAGCCAGGTGGACAGGAGAGGAGAGGTGCAGCCAGGTGGACAGGAGAGGGGAGGTGCAGCCAGGTGGACAGGAGAGGGGGGGTGCAGCCAGGTGGACAGGAGAGGGGAGGTGCAGTCAGGTGGACAGGAGGGGGGGTGCAGCCAGGTGGACAGGAGAGGGGGGGTGCAGCCAGGTGGACAGGAGAGGGGGGGTGCAGCCAGGTGGACAGGAGAGGGGAGGTGCAGCCAGGTAGACAGGAGAGGGGAGGTGCAGCCAGGTGGACAGGAGAGGGGAGGTGCAGCCAGGTGGACAGGAGAGGGGAGGTGCAGCCAGGTGGACAGGAGAGGGGAGGTGCAGCCAGGTGGACAGGAGAGGGGGGGTGCAGCCAGGTGGACAGGAGAGGGGGGGTGCAGCCAGGTGGACAGGAGAGGGGGGTGCAGCCAGGTGGACAGGAGAGGGGAGGTGCAGCCAGGTGGACAGGAGAGGGTAGGTGCAGCCAGGTGGACAGGAGAGGGGAGGTGCAGCCAGGTGGACAGGAGAGGGGAGGTGCAGCCAGGTGGACAGAAGATAGGGGTGCAGCCAGGTGGAGGGATGGAGCCAGGTGGAGGGAGGATATAGCCAGGTGGACAGGAGAGGGGAGGTGCAGCCAGGTGGACAGGAGAGGGGAGGTGCAGCCAGGTGGACAGGAGAGGGGAGGTGCAGCCAGGTGGACAGGAGAGGGGGGGTGCAGCCAGGTGGACAGGAGAGGGGGGGTGCAGCCAGGTGGACAGGAGAGGGAAGGTGCAGCCAGGTGGACAGGAGAGGGGAGGTGCAGCCAGGTGGACAGGAGAGGGGAGGTGCAGCCAGGTGGACAGGAGAGGGGAGGTGCAGCCAGGTGGACAGGAGAGGGGAGGTGCAGCCAGGTGGACAGGAGAGGGGAGGTGCAGCCAGGTGGACAGGAGAGGGGAGGTGCAGCCAGGTGGACAGGAGAGGGGGGTGCAACCAGGTGGACAGGAGAGGGGGGGTGCAGCCAGGTGGACAGGAGAGGGGGGGTGCAGCCAGGTGGACAGGAGAGGGGGGGTGCAGCCAGGTGGACAGGAGAGGGGAGGTGCAGCCAGGTGGACAGGAGAGGGGAGGTGCAGCCAGGTGGACAGGAGAGGAGAGGTGCAGCCAGGTGGACAGGAGAGGGGAGGTGAAGCCAGGTTGACAGGAGAGGGGGGGGTGCAGCCAGGTGGACAGGAGAGGGGGGGTGCAGCCAGGTGGACAGGAGAGGGGGGTGCAGCCAGGTGGACAGGAGAGGGGGGGTGCAGCCAGGTGGACAGGAGAGGGGGGTGCAGCCAGGTGGACAAGAGAGGGGGGTGCAGCCAGGTGGGCAGGAGAGGGGGGGTGCAGCCAGGTGGACAGGAGAGGGAGGGTGCAGCCAGGTGGACAGGAGAGGGAGGGTGCAGCCAGGTGGACAGGAGAGGGAGGGTGCAGCCAGGTGGACAGGAGAGGGGAGGTGCAGCCAGGTGGACAGGAGAGGGGGGGTGCAGCCAGGTGGACAGGAGAGGGGGGTGCAGCCAGGTGGACAGGAGGGGGGGTGCAGCAAGGTGGACAGGAGGGGGGGTGCAGCCAGGTGGACAGGAGAGGGGGGGTGCAGCCAGGTGGACAGGAGAGGGGGGGTGCAGCCAGGTGGATAGGAGAGGGGAGGTGCAGCCAGGTGGACAGGAGAGGGGAGGTGCAGCCAGGTGGACAGGAGAGGGGAGGTGCAGCCAGGTGGACAGGAGGGAGGGTGCAGCCAGGTGGACAGGAGAGGGGAGGTGCAGCCAGGTGGACAGGAGAGGGGGGTGCAGCCAGGTGGACAGGAGAGGGGGGTGCAGCCAGGTGGACAGGAGGGGGGGTTCAGCCAGGTGGACAGGAGGGGGGGTGCAGCCAGGTGGACAGGAGAGGGGGGGTGCAGCCAGGTGGACAGGAGAGGGGGGGTGCAGCCAGGTGGACAGGAGAGGGGAGGTGCAGCCAGGTGGACAGGAGAGGGGAGGTGCAGCCAGGTGGACAGCAGAGGGGGGGTGCAGCCAGGTGGACAGGAGAGGGGAGGTGCAGCCAGGTGGACAGGAGAGGGGAGGTGCAGCCAGGTGGACGGAAGATAGGGGTGCAGCCAGGAGGAGGGATGGAGCCAGGTGGAGGGGGGATATAGCCAGGTGGACAGGAGAGGGGAGGTGCAGCCAGGTGGACAGGAGAGGGGAGGTGCAGCCAGGTGGACAGGAGAGGGGAGGTGCAGCCAGGTGGACAGGAGAGGGGTGGGTGCAGCCAGGTGGACAGGAGAGGGGGGGTGCAGCCAGGTGGACAGGAGAGGGAAGGAGCAGCCAGGTGGACAGGAGAGGGAAGGTGCAGCTAGGTGGACAGGAGAGGGAAGGTGCAGCCAGGTGGACAGGAGAGGGAAGGTGCAGCCAGGTGGACAGGAGAGGGAAGGTGCAGCCAGGTGGACAGGAGAGGAGAGGTGCAGCCAGGTGGACAGGAGAGGGAAGGTGCAGCCAGGTGGACAGGAGAGGGGAGGTGCATCCAGGTGGACAGGAGAGGGGTGGTGCAGCCAGGTGGACAGGAGAGGGGGGGTGCAGCCAGGTGGACAGGAGAGGGGGGGTGCAGCCAGGTGGACAGGAGAGGGGGGGTGCAGCCAGGTGGACAGGAGAGGGGGGGTGCAGCCAGTTGGACAGGAGAGGGGAGGTGCAGCCAGGTGGAGGGATGGAGCAGCCAAGTGGAGGGGGTCACACACCAGTGATGAGGGCCTCTATTCAGACCTTATCCCTGCGCTTCCCCCCACCACCTGACAAGTTCTTACCTTGGGGCACTTCTTTCTATCTCCCTCCTCATGTCAGGCAACGGGCAGCAGTTAGTGTCACCAGTCACGCACGGGAAACCTCCTCCAGCTCCTCCCCCTTCAGCCTATCATCCGGTTCCACCCCCGGGCTCCGACGGTCGGCCGCGGAGAGGCTGGGTAAGCTGCAGGAGCAGATTTGCTTTGGGCTCCTCGCTCCTGCAGGACAAGTGGCCCGGCGGCCTCGGCCCAGCGTGTGTCCTATGGCCAGTCCAGGCCTGGGTGGATCCTTACTGGCTGTTTCTATGCACAATACCGCCCGCCCTGCTCCTCCAATGGCTGCACATTACCCAGAGAGGGAGGCGGGGCGGGCAGAGAGCTGACACCCACGGCGGCTGCTGGACATCAGCATGGTCTCCCCTGGCTTAGTCCGAGGAAGGGGAAGATCTGCCTGCTCCTTCTCCCCGCCCAGCCACTCTGCAGCCAGCCATATGGAGCCGCCTCTCAATACACTCCGCACCAGCCACCACCCGTTAGTGGGGGAACTGATCCTCTGGAGGGGACCCAGCTACGCCCCTAGGTGGCAGTGCGCCCTGGGCTGCTGCCTAGTTCGCCTAGTGGAAGCGCCGGCCCTGGGTTACACACATTCCCAGTGGCTACAGCTACCAGGGCAATCTTTCCTCATTTCGGTTTAGAGTTATAGAATGTCTGTCTCACTCACTTAGAGGAGATGACAGGGTGAGAAGGTTACTGGGGAGAGAGGCATGGTGGATTTTCAGGTTTTAAACAGTGGATCACCACATGAGTTAAACCTGAGGTGGGATTTGTACTTGCATCTCTCCCCAGTCTTATTTTCTCTTTATTTACTCATCTATCGGTATATGTTTTGGCATATTTATATATCTGTTTTATCCTCCTCAGTTTTTTTTTAAATTGTTTTTGATTGTTTCTTTATATATTAGTATTATGTTGTTTGAGAAAACTAATGGAACACACATAGGACCACCTAGCATGCATTAGAGCTGGTCTTTCCTTTTGTCAATTGTTTGCAATCAATTAGGATAATTAATGGATGGAGCCTGTTGTATGTAGTGCTACTATTTATTTCAAAGATCTGTTACTTAGGCCCCTTTCACACTGAGGCGTCGAAAAAACGCAAAAAAAATTATGAGTTTTTTTACCGCAATTTTACCGCGCTCGCGGTAAAAATAGCGCTAACGCATATGCGTTTTTACCACGTTTTTACCGCGTTTTTGAGGTAAAAAGGATTATTTGGTATCCCACAATCCTCCACTCTACTGCGGTCATGTGACCTTCCCACAGCTTCTGGGTGTTTTTTACCGAGTTTTTACCGCGTTTTTACAGCGGTACTCATTAATTTCAATGGGGATAGGCGTTTTTACAGCGCCATTTTATGCGCCCCAAAGATGCTCCAAAAAAGCTGTTTGCAGGATTTTTTCCAACGCACAGCCAGCAAAACGCCTCAGTGTGAAAGCCCTCAGGGCTTTCACATTGAGAATGATGGGGCAGGAATTTTTTTGGGCATTTTTACAGCGCTGTTTTTACCGCGAAAACTCTGTAAAAACGCCTCAGTGTGAAAGGGGCCTAAATGTAGTTATGATGAAGACCTTATAGGCTGAAACGCGTCAACTGTTCCTATATTTGTTTGTACACTGTGGTTTTTGAAAAAAATATGAAGATTTTATAATAGAGCTGCACATATTCACTGGTCTCACTATTCAATTTGATTGAATGTCAATGATTCGATTGGATTCTGTGATGCATCACAATGCATCACGATTACTGCTCAATGCCCATGGTTTTCATCAAAAACCCATCAGTGCAGCCTCATCAGTGTAATCTCACCAGTACTCAGTAAATTCAGCTTCACTGTGCACATCAAATGCAGCCTCACTGTGCCCATCAAATGCAGCCTCACTGTGCCCATCAAATGCAGCCTTACTGTGCACATCAAATGCAGCCTCGCGGTGCCTATCAAATGAGGCTATGCCCATCAAATGCAGCCTCACTGTGCTCCTCAAATGCAGCCTGACTGTGCCCATCAAATGCAGCCCCACTGTGCCCATCAATTGCAGTGGCACTGTGCCCGTCAAATGCAGCCTAACTGTGCCCGTCAATTGAAGCCTCACTGTGCCCGTCAAATGCAGCCTCACTGTGCCCATGAAATGCAGCCTCTTTGTGCCCATAAAATGCAGCCTCACCAGTGCCCATCAAATGCAACCTCACTGTGCCCATCAAGTGCAGCCTCACCAGTGCCCATCAAATGCAGCCTCACCAGTGCCCATCAAATGCAGCCTCACTGTGCCCATCAATAAATTTAGCCTGACTGTGCCCATCAAATGAAGCCTCACTGTGCCCATCAAGTGCAGCCTCATTGTGCCCATCAATAAATGCAGCCTGACTGTGCCCATCAAATGCAGTCTCACTATGTCCATCAAATGCAGCCTCACTGTGCCCATCAAATGCAGCCTCACTGTGCCTTTCAATTGCAGCCTCACAGTTCCTGTCAATTGCAGCCTCGCTGTGCTCATCAATTGCAGTCTCTCTGTGCCCATCAAATGCAGCCTCATGTGCCCGTCAATTTCAGCCTTACTGTGCCCATCAAATGGAACCCTTCACTGTGCCCATCAAATGCAACCCTTTACTGTGCTAATCAAATGCAGTCTCACTGCGCCAATCAAATGCAGCCTCACTGTGCCCATTAATTGCAGCCTCACTGTGCACTTCAAACGCAACCTCACTGTGCACATCTAATGCAGCCTCACTGTGCCCACCAAATGCAGCCTCACTGTGCCCCTTAAATGCAGCCTGACTGTGCCCATCAAATGCAGCCTTACTGTGCCCATCAAATGCAGCCTGACACCTCACTGTGCCCATTATGTAATGAAGATCTTGCAAGCGAATGGTTTAGTTCTACCATTGGTACAAAAAAGTTATATATATATATATATATATATTGTGACAGCAGGAAGGTAAAGTCACCTGGTTGCATCCAGGGGGGTAGATATATTTCGCCCAGATTCAGGCTTTACGCCGACTTATACAACTAGGTGGAGAGTTGTATAAGGCTAGTGGGCTCATGGATGACTCATACCTCTAGGGAGAGGGCTGGGCGTCGTGCAGGCAGGGAGTTGATGAGACCAGCTGAAGTCTGTCAGTTCGTTTAAGGCCTCTATAAAAACTCCCAGCTTCATTAGATATTAGCTCATGCCTGGAACCAGACCTGTGTGGACTGTCTAGGGAGAGTGAACCCCTGTGCGGTGAGAAAAAGCCTGTGTGGCTATTTGCTTGGACATTTAAAACTAGGGACTTAGGGACTAGGACAGCACTAGGCTGATCCCAGTTGTTAGTTAGGAAACCTGTATGTTTAGTCAGAGGTCAACTTGACCAGGATTTATTTTGTTTGTTTCTTTTGTTTTGCTGTGTTTTGTCACTGTAAATAGAAAATAAACCGCACCTTTTTGATTTTGAAAACCACAACCTCCGTTTGCTGGGCCTGTTTTGTGTGGGGAGCCCATCCCGGGGGTCACACACACCCGCTGCCGAGCTAACCCCCTCACAGTTGGTGGAGAATGCGGGCAGTTTTTTTAGGCCAGCATGGAGGAGATACTGAAACAGCTGGCTCTAGCAAATGCCAATCAACAGCAGACAAATGCAGGTTTGCAAAAGAGCCTTGCAGCTCAACAACAGAGCCTTGCAGCCCAGCAGCAGACAAACGCAACTTTGCAACAGAGTCTGGAGGCTCAGCAACGAGCCCAGCAGCAATCTGAGGCCCGCTTCATAGACCTGTTGCAGAAGCAAGAGCAGAGACTACAACAACAGATGGAAGCAGTAATGCAGCAACGTCCGCAGACCAGTGAGGAAAGCCGTCCCACTAATACCGCGTCCTTTGGGGTGAGTCGTTTATTGACAAAAATGACTGGAGAGGATGATCCAGAGGTATTTTTGACCACATTTGAAAGGACCGCTGAAAGAGAAAAGTGGCCTGAGGAGCAGTGGGCTGGACTGGTGGCTCCTCTGTTAACTGGTGAATCGCAGAAAGCTTACTATGACCTAGAGCCTAACCAAGCAAAAGACTATGTGATGCTAAAAGCTGAAATATTGGCAAGGCTGGGTGTCACCCAGGCTGTCCGCGCTCAGCGTGTGCATAACTGGACTTTCCAGCTTGGAAAACCCCCCAGGTCTCAAATGTATGATCTCATTCACCTGAGCAGAAAGTGGCTACAGCCAGAGACTTTGTCCGCACCAAAGATTGTGGAACGTGTTGTAATGGATCGGTTTTTGAGAGCTCTTCCTACTGCCATCCAAAAGTGGGTAAGCCATGGAGACCCAGAGACGGCCGATGGTCTTGTGGATCGTGTGGAGAAATACTTGGCTACAGAGAACCTGACGGCCTCTTCCAGAGACACTCGGACTTTCCACCCTAAGACCAGACCATCCCCAGGGGCGGATAAGAGGATTCCAAGGGGTAAGGGTGGAGAGAGTGAGAGGGTGGGAGCTCTACCCCAAGTTTGGCGAGAACAGCCTGGGAAATCAGCGGCTCAAGAGGCGGCAAGAAGGATCATTTGCTACCGCTGCCGGCAAGCGGGACATATTGCAGCAAATTGCCCGGTTTTGGAGGAACCCATGCAGTGTGACTTTCTGACGGGCAGACGTCAGTCGCTGTGTGCGACAGTCGCATGCACTGCCATTCGGGGAACTGAGAAACATTTATGCAAAATGTGTATTAATGGTAGAAATGTTGTGGTATTGCTGGATTCAGGTAGCCTTGTGACCCTGATAAAGGCTGAATTAGTTAAAACAGAGGTCTCTGGGAATAGCAAGGTAGCTGTTATTTGTGTGCATGGGGACACCCGAGAGTATCCAGTGACTACAGTGTGTTTCGAGACCCCCAAAGGTACCCTCTCTCATCCAGTGGGCTTAGTATCTCAGTTACCGCATGACGCCATTGTGGGAAGGGATTTTCCGAAGTTCTGGGAACTGTGGGATGATCCTGAGCCCCCCACTTGTGCCCCTATGTACCAGAAATGTGATAGCCAGAACTCCCCTGAGAGTGGTGAGGACTCTCCGGAATTTCCCTTGTCAGTATTGGCAGGGGAGACTCAAGAAACTGGAGAGGAGCCCACCTCCTCAGACGAAAACCTACCGTCTGTGGAGTTTTCTGATCTTGAGGTTCACAGGGAAAACTTTGCCACAGAACAGTTGAAAGACCCCGCCCTAATAAAGGCACGGGAAAACGTAGTGAAAATAGATGGCGAGTTAGTAAACCCAGATAATACCTGCACTTACCCATACTTCAGCGTAGAGAAGGACCTACTGTATCGGGTGGCAAAAAGGGCAGAAGAAACCGTTGAGCAGCTTGTGGTGCCCAAACCTTACAGGAAGTTGGTGTTGGAGTTGGCCCATGGGCACATTCTTGGAGGTCATCTGGGGACAGAGAAAACCCGAGAGAGGGTATTACAGAGATTCTATTGGCCGGGGGTGATGAAGGACATAGAAAATTATTGTTCCTCCTGCCCTGTGTGTCAGAGGTCGGCCCCGATGCCACATTTCCGTAGCCCGCTGGTCCCTCTACCCATCATTGAGGTCCCGTTTGAGAGGATCGCCATGGATTTGGTAGGTCCTATAATCAAGTCCGCTAGGGGGCACCAGTACATATTAGTTATAATGGACTATGCCACCCGTTATCCAGAAGCGATCCCTCTCCGAAATACCTCGGCCAAAACCATAGCCAAAGAGCTATCTCTTGTGTTTAGCCGGGTGGGTATTTGTAAAGAACTGCTTACGGACCAAGGTACACCCTTTATGTCCCGGGTTATGAAGGAGCTGTGTAAATTGTTCAAAGTGACGCAATTACGTACATCTGTGTATCACCCCCAAACCGATGGGCTGGTTGAAAGATTCAACAAAACCCTAAAACAAATGTTGAAGAAAGTGGTGGATAGAGATGGAAAGGATTGGGACTGTCTACTTCCTTATCTGATGTTTGCTATTAGGGAGGTGCCCCAATCCTCTACGGGATTCTCCCCCTTTGAGTTACTGTATGGGAGACACCCAAGAGGGCTGTTGGATATTGCCAAGGAAACTTGGGAAAGTGAGAGTTCTCCCCACAGGAGTGTGATTGAGCATGTCGCCCTGATGCAAGACCGAATTGCACAGGTAATGCCCATCGTGAAGGAACATTTGGCCCAAGCGCAGTTAGCACAGCAGAGAGTGTACAACCGTGGAGCCAAGACCCGTACCTTTTCCCCGGGGGATAGGATACTGGTACTTGTCCCTACGGTTGAAAGTAAATTCCTTGCCAAATGGCAAGGCCCCTACGAGATAATGGAAAAAGTGAGCGAAGTGAATTACAAGGTCAGACAACCAGGAAGGCGAAAGCCCGAACAGATCTATCACGTTAATCTGTTGAAAGCCTGGAGGGATAGAGAGTCCCTAGTCGCAGACACTTGGTCACCAGCTCAAACTGGTTGCGTGATTCCTGAGGTTGGAATCGCAGCCACCTTGTCACAACCCCAACAACAGGAGGTTAAGGAGTTTGTGCTTCGCAACAAGGAGGTATTCTCTGAGCTGCCGGGACAAACATCTGGGGTAGAGCATGACATTATTACCCCGCCCGGTGAAAGGGTGAAGTTAAAACCCTATCGGATCCCAGAGGCCCGACGGGAGGCAATACGAGAGGAAGTACAGAAAATGCTGAACTTAGGGGTGATAGAGGAGTCCCAAAGTGATTGGTCTAGTCCCATTGTGTTGGTGCCTAAACCGGATGGGAGCTGGCGATTTTGTAACGATTTTCGTCAGTTGAACAAAGTTACAAAATTTGACACCTACCCCATGCCACGTATAGATGAGTTGATCGACCGGCTGGGAACAGCCCGATACATGACGACTCTTGACCTCACAAAAGGGTATTGGCAAATCCCCCTGGCCAAGTCAGCCAAAGAGAAAACCGCATTTGTAACCCCAGACGGGGCGTTCCAATATAAAAGAATGCCGTTCGGGTTACAGAATGCGCCGGCCACATTCCAGCGGAAAATGGACCAGATGCTGAGGCCCCATCGGAAGTATGCTGCGGCTTACCTGGATGACGTAATTGTCCATAGCACAGATTGGGCCTCACATCTGCCAAAAGTGCAAGCAGTCCTGGACTCTGTTCGGGAAGCGGGGTTTACGGCTAACCCCAAGAAGTGTACCATTGGGCAGGAGGAGGCCAAATATCTTGGGTACACCATTGGGAGGGGAGTAATAAAACCCCAACTCAACAAAGTCGAGGCCATCCAGAGTTGGCCACGTCCCAACAGCAAGAAGCAGGTACGAGCCTTTCTGGGAATCGCTGGGTATTATCGGCGATTCATTCCCCACTTTGCTTCTAAGGCTGTGCCCCTAACCAACCTGACGAAGGGGAAAGGGTCGGTCATGATTAAATGGACCCCCGAGGCTGAGGCAGCATTCCAATTCTTGAAACAAGCCTTATGTAGCCAGCCAGTGTTGTACTCACCCGACTTCTCTAAAGACTTTGTCGTACAAAGTGATGCGTCAGATGTGGGGTTAGGAGCAGTATTGTCCCAGGTCTGGAACGGGGAAGAGCACCCAGTCATTTACCTCAGCAGGAAGTTGAAGTCCCATGAGGTAAATTACGCCACCGTTGAAAAGGAGTGTTTAGCGGTGAAGTGGGCTCTAGATTCCCTTCGGTACTACCTGCTAGGTAGGCACTTTGACATGGTTACGGATCACGCTCCGTTAAAGTGGATGGCTCAAAACAAGGAAACAAATAGAAGAGTGAATAGGTGGTTCCTGGCCCTCCAGGAATTCAACTTCACAGTAAAGCATCGCCCTGGCGTTCAAATGGGGAATGTGGATGCTTTGTCTCGAGTACATGAATGCCTGATTGCTGGTGTTCCAACCCCGAGGTTAAAACAAGAGGGGGGGGTATGTGACAGCAGGAAGGTAAAGTCACCTGGTTGCATCCAGGGGGGTAGATATATTTCGCCCAGATTCAGGCTTTACGCCGACTTATACAACTAGGTGGAGAGTTGTATAAGGCTAGTGGGCTCATGGATGACTCATACCTCTAGGGAGAGGGCTGGGCGTCGTGCAGGCAGGGAGTTGATGAGACCAGCTGAAGTCTGTCAGTTCGTTTAAGGCCTCTATAAAAACTCCCAGCTTCATTAGATATTAGCTCATGCCTGGAACCAGACCTGTGTGGACTGTCTAGGGAGAGTGAACCCCTGTGCGGTGAGAAAAAGCCTGTGTGGCTATTTGCTTGGACATTTAAAACTAGGGACTTAGGGACTAGGACAGCACTAGGCTGATCCCAGTTGTTAGTTAGGAAACCTGTATGTTTAGTCAGAGGTCAACTTGACCAGGATTTATTTTGTTTGTTTCTTTTGTTTTGCTGTGTTTTGTCACTGTAAATAGAAAATAAACCGCACCTTTTTGATTTTGAAAACCACAACCTCCGTTTGCTGGGCCTGTTTTGTGTGGGGAGCCCATCCCGGGGGTCACACACACCCGCTGCCGAGCTAACCCCCTCACAATATATATATATATATATATATATATATATGCCCATGTGTCCACACACACACACACACACACAAAAACAGCCACTGTCTAGGGATGAGCCAAACACCCCCCTGGTTCGGTTCACACCAGAACATGCGAACAGGCATCTTTCCCATGTTTATAACAGTGCCACAGCAAAATAAAATTTCTAAAGGAAAAAATGTCATTTAAAATTGCTGTAATGTATTGTCGTCCCTGGCAATATACATAAAAAATCATTGATAAAAAAAGTGTGCCCCCCCCCCCAGTCCGCAGGCCCTTCGGGTCTGGGTCACCAAATACCATCCTGTCCCCTCAGAGGGATTGCTGGCCAGAAATCCCCCTGAGAAAGACACGTGATTCCCTATGTCAATACGCGTGGGGGAGTGGACAGGATGGTGTTGGGCAGCTGCTTCTGCGGAATGGAACGATAGCCCTACGGATACACTCTGTTTGCCTGTTTAAGTTTGGTGTGCTCTAAGTACCTATTACATGCGAGTACCACTGTGGATCGAGCACCCATGAGCTCTATTATCATTATGTTGTATGGGTAGAAGCACATAATTCTTTGCTTGCAGCAATCTCTTCTTTTTGCCTTTTTCTCTTATGTATGTTCATCGGAGACAACCAAAAGATTGCTACCTGCTGAGCACCTTGCAGAATGGACTATTATATTTTCTATGGACATTTTTTGATGAACTTCATAGTTACATTTATACCTCGGGCCATTTTTTTAAAAAGAGGTGATACCAGGGTTTCTTTTTTTGTGATGGGTAGGTCAAGTTCATCCATAGTTATGAGGGTATATTTGTGCACTGTAGTAGAGTCAACTGGACTCTTCTGTGCAAACTACAGGAAGCTGCTATTAAGGTAAATTCTGACTGCTCTAAATTGTGCTTTTATACAGGTATATGCTTGTGATTCTGATTTAAATATTAGAATATGTTGTTAAGAGCTTAAAATAATACATGCAAAACCAAATTAATAAACTTTAAGGTCACATATTTCTTTTACTGGCTTGGTTTTACCTTACAGAACCCAGTATATAAAGAATATGTGTTTTATTATATTTCATGTTTTAGCGTTCAGCTATTTTCAAATGAAAATAAAAATGTTATGCTGTGTCCAGGCTAAGCACTCAAAGAATAAGCCCTTATGTATAATATAATAGTATAGTATAAACACATTTTTATTGATTCAATGCAACAATAATAGCTGTGTGTGTTTTATTTATATAATGCTTATATTGTGCATTTCGTTCTGTATTGTAGTGTGAATCTGACAAAGGGTTAGATGCAGAACTAAAATGTGAAAGCATTAGCAAGATGTTTTGCTGCAAGCCAAGTAATAACTCATTTTCAGTAAAATGTCATAGTCCTAGCAGAAAACATTGCTCATGCTCACATGCACATAGGTAGAAATGCAATAATCTGGAGGATATTTATTGCAAACAATTGTCTTGATTTTACAGCTTTGTACAGAGTGTTTTGCAAATGTGCTGACTTTCATTGCATTTCAATTTAAATTTTAACTCCAACAATCTTATTATTTACAAAATATACACTGGTTCTATTACATACATATTACAAAAACATGAGTTTTCAATCTAATACTGCATTTTATCTAGTACAAATAGTATATTTAGCATTTAAAAACCTAGCTAGTGTTCACTTTTATTACTTTTATGAGCCTATTTTTTATTCTGCTATGAGAAAAAAAAGGTGTATATTGCTTTTTAATGAAATAATATTTGTATTGTTCAAAGCAGAAGATATACTTTATTCCAAACTATGTGCCTAATGCAAAATATAAGCATTCTGAAGAAAATAAATAGGGTTTGTAGAAAAGAAATAGGGTTTATATAATGTATTATGGTAATGACTATACTTATTGTGTTTTTTATTGCAGCAGAGAGATTTTTGTTTCCTAAAACATGTTACAATGAGAGGTATTAATAACAAAAGATCAAAATGAGCAATATGTTGACTTTAATAATAGAGCCAAGGACAAAGAAATTAGTAATCAATTTTCATCTCTGAGAAAATTGTACAGGATGAAATCTAATATCTGGTAAAATTTCAAATATTTTGACAACTGTATCAAATTAAATATAATGCCACAGGGCCTGAGAATCAAAGTCTTTCCCAATATTAACCACTTCACACCCAGCCGATTGTCAATTAAGTGGTAAGCGATACATTCATTATTCCAGGCAGACATCATATGACATCCTCCCGAAACACGCCTCACACTCAACTGTGCGGCCACACTGCAGCATGATTTTTCACTAGCTGTGTCCATCAGCATAGCTCATGACTGATCAGTGTACCAGCCCACTGCTAGTACCATGTGATCACTGTGACCAATCACAGCAGATCACATGACAATTGTAAACAATCAATGGCTTCCTTTCATACCATCCATTATGTACAATTGTGTTACTAGCTGTGATTGGTCACAGTGATCACATGGTACAGACAGAGTCAATCGCAGCCCATCTGTACCATGTGATTAGCTGTGTCCAATCACAGCGAATCACAACAATACACACTGAATGAATCAGTATCATTCAGTAAAAATGGTTGCTTATACCCATATAAGTCACTGGTATAAGCAATCATAATGTGTAAGAAAAAAATTTGATCACTTCCCCAGAGTAATACAATGTTATTATGGTAGCCCTGTATTGCTCTGATCACAGCGTGCTTAAAAAATATATATATATATATATATATAAATAGTGATGGCAGAACATCTCCCAGTTAGGTCCACACCAGAACTCCTGAACATGGGAAAAGTTCGGACCCAAACCGCTAATCCTATTAACGTCTATGGGACCCGAACTTGAAAAATCAAAAGTCCCTGTTTTGAAGGCTTTTATGAAAGTTATTGGCTATACAAAGGGTATGGGGGCCCAGGTACTGCCCTGGGGGACATGTATCGATGCAAAAAATGTTTTTTAAAAAATATTGTTTTTAAAGGAGAAGTGATTTTAATAATGCTTAAAGTGAAACATTACAAATGAAAAAAAATCCTTCAAATATAATGCCTGGGGGGTCCCCGTATTCTGCCTGTAAAGTGGCGCATCTGTACCGTATATAGAACCTGTTGCAGAAAAACTGTCATAGATAAAGAAAACAAATTGCATTTAAATAGATTTTCCCGGCTGCAAGCTTTCCTAAAACAAAAAAATCATTGATGGTGATACAAAAATGTGAAAAAAATGGCATGGGGGTCCCTCCCAATCCATACCAGGCCCTTTGGGTCCGGTGTGTATTTTAAGGGGAACCCCACGCCAAAATTAAAAAATAACGGCATGGCCCTCCTCCAAAATCTATACCAGACCCTTATCCGAGCATGCAGCCTGGCAGACCAGGAAAGTGGGGACAAGCAAGCACTCCCCCCTTCTGAACCATACCAGGCCACATGCCCTCAACATGGGGGGTGCTTTGCCCCCCTAATCCACAGCACCTTGTTCCCATGTTGATGGGGACATGGGCCTCTTCCCCACAACACTGGGCGATGGTTGTGGAGGTCTGCGGATAGGGGCTTATCGAAATCTGGAAGCCCCCTTTAAGAAGGGTCACCCAGATCCCATCTCCCCTATGTGAATGAGAATGGAGGACATGGGGAAAAGGTGCTTTGGGGTGGGGGGCAGAGGACACGTGGCCTGGTATGATTCAGGAGGGAGGAAGTGCTTTTAAAAAATGTTGTAGTGGGGTTCCCCTCAAATCTCCCTGGACTTTGGGGGATCCCATGCTGTTTTTTTTATTTTGTTGTGGGTTTCTCCTTAAAATCCATACCAGACCCAAAAGGCCTGGTATGGATTGGGAAGACCCCAATGCCATTTGTTATCACATTTTTGTATTGCCAGCTATGTTTTTTTTTTCACTCAGCTTTCCTGCTGACTGTGGGGGCTGGCCCACTTAACAACTAGCTATTCATTGTGCCCTGAGGTCAGGTACATTGCTTCAGCCAATCAGGGCTTAGAATGCACTGCGCAGTGCATTGTGGGGTGCTTGGCGAGCAAACATCCCACCGAGCACCCCACAATTTCAGGTGTTCAGCAAACACCCAAATGGGTGCTGCTTGGGGCTGAACTGAAGCTCGGTCCGAACCATTCGCCCATTACTAGTAAGATTTTTTTTTAAATATATATATATTTTTTTAACATACTGCCACCAGTCAGTGTCCCTGATCACCACCACACAAGTTACATGATGGCACTGGAATGCACTGGTGACAGTATGTTAAAATAATATGGTGAAAAAAGCTATTTGTGAAAAAATGCATTTTTCTTTCCAAATTTTCAGTCTTTTTTTATTTAGTTAGCAAAAAATAAAAGCACCCAAAACACCCAACCCCCAATGTTGAGGGCTTGTGGCCTGGTATGGTTCAGGAGGAGGGGGGTGCTTGTTTGCCCCCCTTTTCTAAACTGCAAGGCTGCATGCCAAGATAAGAGTCTGGTATGGATTTTGGGGGGATCCAAAGCTTTTTTTTTTTGGCATGGGGCTCACCCTAAAATCCATAATGCACCCGACGTCAGAAGAGGGCGGAGTCACTCGGATACATCAGCAGGTGGGCCCGCCCTTTCCCTTGGCTATATAAGAGCTGTCAAAGCAAAAAGACAGCAGTCGGTGGGATGCCTCTCATGGAGGCAGAGTTTTTCCATTTTATTTTCATTTGGGAACGTCGGAGCAGTGATTGAAGATTTTTTTAATAAAGGAATTGTCCAAAATTGTCTCCTGTAATTTTTATTTTTTTGACACTTTTTTGGTGAATGGGTATACCCATTAACATAGGGGGGCCGAGATCTGGGGGCCCCCTTGTTAAAGGGGGCTTCCAGATTTCGGTAAAGCCTCCTGCCCACAGACCCCCTCTACCACCGGGCAAGGGTTGTGGGGATGAGGCTCTTGTCCCCATCAACATGGGGACAAGGTGCTTTGGGGACCTCAAAGCACCCTCCCCATGTTGAGGGCATGTGGCATGGTACGGTTCAGGAGGGTGGGGGGCCGCTCTCTCACCTCCCCTTTTCCTGCGGCCTGCCAGGTTGCGTGCTCGGATAAGTGTCTGGTATGGATTTTGAGGGGAACCCCCACACCAGTTTTTTTATTTTGGCACAGGGTTCCCCTTAAAATCCAAACCAGACCTGAAGAGCCTGGAATTGATTTTAGGGGTCCCTACGCCATTTTCTTTTAAATTTTGGTGTGGGGTTCCCTTTAATATCCATACCAGACCTGAAGGGCCTGGTATGGATTTTGGAAACATCATTTTGGAAACGTCAGTTTTAAAAAAAAGGTGCTTTGATACATGTCCACTGGGGCAGGACCCAGGTCCCCAAACACTTTTTATGACAAGAACTTGCATATACGCCTTTAAAATTAGCACTTTAGATTTCTCCCATAGACTTTTACAGGGTGTTCCGCGGCTTTTCGAATTTGCCGCAAACACCCCAAATTGTTCGCTGTTCGACTCTAACTCGAAGCTCATCCCTATGTCTGAGAGGTCTTATGGATCCATGGGAGGAAGGTCATGCAAATGATAAGGAGTCCTTCATGGCTTTTAGACTCAAATTGGAAAAGTTTCCACCATTGCCTGTGCCTAAATTTAGCATTATTTAAGAAGAAAGAAAGAAAGATGTGATCATCTTTGGGGGTGGATAATCTAACATTTGAACAGAAAGAGGTTTTACAGAAACTGGAAATTAATAAAAACATTATGATCAAGCTCTTTGAGAAAGGAGGGAACAGAGTTGTAATATGGTTAAGCAATATTAAGAAATGTGTTTGAAAATACTTTCCAATGTTGAGTGGTAGCACGTGGTTTTACTCACTATATTGGAGAGATATCAAAAGAAATTATTTCAACTTATTGATCATGGATTTGAAAATCATAATATTTTAAAATAAATTAGGGATTATTTTACAGTACAAAACCCAGTGACCCTGGTCTTTGACGTTCTTAAATGATTTGTTAATTCATTGTTTCTAGTAGGCACTCCCAGACTGAATAGGTGATCATTTTATATTGATTATCATTTACAGCTTTAGGTACAAGCATTACCTTACATTACAGGCACCCCACATCTTCGATCTACTCATACTGGATTAGTGGTTTCCATAATTCCATATTGGTGGGGTTGGATATCAAATTGTTGTATTCACCAATCCCTCTGGACATGGGTATCAGGATAGTTAAAGTGGAGTTCCACCCCCTTTTACAAGTTGTTTGCATCCTATCTATTTATGTCCCCTAAAGACTAATTGGCATATTATTATTTTATTTTTTTAAACTCACTGTTTTATAGTTGTCTGTTTATATTTCGCGCCAGGTCTCCTAGCGTCATCCACTGACCGCTATGCCTCCTGGGAGATGTTTGTCATCAATCCCAGGAGGCCCTGTGCCGTCCCATTGTAAATTAAGGCACGCCCATCCTACCCTCCCTCGGTCCGCCCAGCGAGCTCAACCTTTCACATCTCACACTGCACTCTGTGCTGATGTGACTTCACACAAAGAAACATTACTTTCCCCATGGCGCGGCTGCACCTGTGATGCTGCCCTCCTCTCCTCTCCAGAGGGGAGTCTGGAGATAAGGAACAAGAGGTGCTGGCGGCGGTGCGGTATGTGTCCACAGTCCTCCGCCGGGCCCAGGGGGCCGGGGGGGATTGGTTGATTGTATGGCAGTACGGACCCCCCCTTCATCAACTTTGCAGTGCTGCACAAAATAATAAAATAACCCATCCACCCATCCACCCCCCCGCTCAACAACCATTACAGTGCACCCCCCCCAACAACATTACAGTGCTCCCCCCGCTCAACAACATTACAGTGCACCCCCCCTCAACAA